>CM076579.1:696504871-697104871 GCA_034641835.2 Pinus albicaulis | reverse complement strand
TTCATTTTTCCAAGATAAACATTCATTTAAAATGCAATAGTTTCGGCTTTAACTTTAGAAACCTCGGGTTTTAGTCTTCGATAAATCGTAGAGCATTAAGATTTGTAAGCACGCATGTGATGTCGAAATACCAAGGAGAGTTTTGAAATTGTTCTTCAACAAGAGAGGGATCAAGAAATCCTTCAGGTTCATCCGTGGCATCTACCATGTTCATGTCAAGGGCTTGCAAGTTAGATTCAGCCATTAGTTGAGCTAAGCCCCGACCTTGATCGCCTTTGTGAGTTTGATCTCTAGATCATACTCTAGTATTACAACAATCCATTTGCCCCTCTTTCCATCCGGATCTTGGGACAAAATGTATTTTACCACTATGTTTGACATGTAGGCAATGATGTGAGAATGCGTAATATACACCTAAGTATTTTAAGTCCTTTACCAAGGCGTAGGCCTATTTTTCCATTATGTTATATTTCAAGGGTGCATCCCTCGCCGCCTTGCTGAAGAAAGTAATAGGTCGTTCCTTCCCCCGCAGGACCGCAAAATCGTATGCTCGAAGGCAAAGGAGAAGATAAGGAAGCTTTGAAAATCAGTATTGATTAAGACCGTGCCCTAGTAAGAAAGTTTAACTAATTCAAAATATTTCTTGGCATCTATAGTCCACTTGACTCCCACTCCTTTTTTCAGCATGTTCATCATATCTCTCCGAGGAGCTCGCTAAGTTGGGAATAAACCTCCTTAAGAAGTTAATTTTTCCTAATAAAGGACCACAAAGCTCTTTTATGTTCGGGTGGGTAATCAGAAGACTTCTCTAACTCTTTCGTGTCTATTTCAATCCCCTTCGGATATAATATGGCCAAGAAGTTTACCTTCAAGGCCAAACATAGTATTCTTGGGATTTAAAGACACTAAACCTTCTACATTTCTCAAATACTCTTTCAGTGTTTAAGGTGCTTCATCAGTCTTGGAATAGATCGTTATGTCAGTCCGTATAGATGACAATGAAGTGACCTATTTCCTCTCGAAAAGGCTATGTCCATAGTTCTTTGGAAGGTTTCACTGGTGGTTCAGGTCCAAAAGGCATTTTTACATACATAAAAGTGCCCCATGGAGTGGTGAAAGTTGTCTTAAGTTGGTCTTCTCGGGGAGGCAAATTGGTTATAGCTTGAAAAGCCATCTAACAGGGAGATCCTTTTTGAGCCAACTACCCTCTCGTAGGATGCTCCATCTTGGGTAAGGGGTAATTTTCCTTAAGTGAAGCTCGTTAAGGTTTCAAAACTCGATGCATAGTTTGACCCCACCAGTCCTTTTCCTCACAACATAAGGTTGGAAACCCAATCGGAAAAACCTCATAGGCACTATGACTCTCGCCTCGTACATTTTCTTGATTTCCTTTTTCAACTAGAGGCAGTTTTTGTACCGGGTTAATTCTATGCGCTTCCGTCCGAAGGGTTTTAGTTTTCTCAAATTTAGATCTTGTGCCGGGGATGATTTCGTATCGTAAGCTTAAGTCCTCATAGCTCCAAGCAAGCACATCAATGAACTCTTTAAATAAGTCAATGTATTTCCTTTCATGTCCGTCGGTAAGGACTTAGATAGTTTAATCATCTTAGGTTTATCTTCGGTGCCTATGTTGCATTCCTCACATCGACTCGTGTGTTCTATAGTGGGTTTCTTCGCTACATCGTTAAAATAAAAAGGACCTCTACAAGGTGCTAGTCCTCTAGGTATGTTCTTATCTTTGACCGCAACAATTCTTATTTCTTCTTTTTCTCGCGTTCCCGTATTCTTCTACTTGAGTTCCAAGTTCTTTAGTTAACATGTTTATTTCTACGTTATGTGGTGATTTTTCTTCATCGTGAGCCCTTCACTCAAAGTAACTTTCATCGCATTTAGAGTCTAAATCAAAGAATTCAAACTCATTCCCGTCGATCAGGAAATCATCTATCTCGCTTGTCTCCCTCAAAGACCCGCCAATATTTCTCGTTATCCGGCACCGCAGCCTATATTTTGTCCGAATGGTGATCTTTTTGTCACTAGGCAATTCTCTCGATATGAACTAGCAACGTAGGCTAATCCATTTGCAATAATGTTCTGACTCGTAGGAACAAACGCAAGTTCATATTCTACAAAGGTTTTCAAGAAATCCATGGCATCATTCCCGTATGCCCTCAATCTAGGATGCTTATGTGCAGACTTCCATTCACTTGTTTGATGACTAACCGTAGTCTCCATGGACAACTATCCTTTGGGCTCCTAGTTTTTTCAATAGGTTCAGTCCTAGGATGAGAGCCTCATACTCGCTTTATATCATAGTGCACTTAAAATCCAGCTGGAAAGTATGACTTCCTAAAGATAGTTACTTCGCATTGTGTAGCCACACTCCAGCTCTCGCATTCTTCCTAGTGTAAGACCCATCAAAGTTAATTCTCCACAAGGGATTGTTTACAAATTGGCTATCGGTTTCATCCCTAATGCGTCGTGTTCACCATTATGTTGTATTATGGGGTTTGCACCCAAGGTGTGCAATGTTTTGTTCTTTTAGGATCTTCATGGAGTTCATAGTGATGAGTAATCATAGCTTTTGGCCTGGTTTTGTTCACTCGATTTTCTGATTCAAAGGCACCGTTCAAAGGTTTCTCTCTCGTTTTCCTCTATATCTAGAGTGACCATTATGTTAAGATCTCGTGGGCCCTACTCTATCATTTGAATCTTTGTCTTCTAGTTATGGCTCATCTATGGATTCATTATTGAAAAGGATAAAGAGTCCGTATCCGTGTGGACAGAGTATAGAGCTGAATTTTCAGTTTTTCATGGCCGCTAACCATAAAATTCATTCTCAGGCTCTATACAGCCTCCTGTCGGCTAAAGACAGGATCGTGGCATATGACCCATCCATCCGCATTGTACCCAGCCTGGGCACCCCATGACCTTGACAACAACATGCCATACTTAGGTGGCACATCTACCACTACAACATCCATAACCATGCACTTGGCTGGGATTTGGGTCGTGTTCACACAGAGATCTTTGATTAGGCCAAGGTACTTCACTCGCTAGAGTCAAATGAATATAAGTCCTTATAAGGTCCTGGTTATTTCTAGGCCTAACTTCTCCATAATTACCTTAGGCATAAGGTTGTGTGAAGCCCCAAAAGTCATGCATTGCATTGTGAAGGATCTGTCATGGATATTGAGGGCCGATATAAAAAGGAGGTACTACCCCTTGAAACTTCCTTCTATCTTTGGGCCAAACAAGGGCCGGTTGATCATCACTTAGATTGACAAAGTTGTCACCGTTTTCTCCTAGATTTAAAGCTTTCCAAAATTTGACCTTGTATGCATCTTGGGTGGCCAACTCAAGTGAAGAGGCACCGAAATTTTGATCTTGGCTATCTCACTTTCCAGACAGTGATATGGACTTCGAAAGCTCAATTTCAGTTTTTATTGGCAACCATTTTATTGATGGAACTGCATTGTTGATTCTCACTATGTACAATGTTTGAAATGCTGACTGTAGAGCATTGAAGCCGTTGTTGCTAGTGCCGTCGGGTTTCTTGACTTTTTTATCGTATTTTGGTTGTCCTTCTCTTTTCTCTTCCCAACTTCATTGCTGATTTTTTATCTTCGTAGTCACTTTAGGAGTTTTCTTAGATCTCTTCTTAAAGGTAATCCTGAGGCTTTTGGTTTGGAATTTTCTAAGCTCTTCTTTGCTTCTAATTTCATATCGTTCTTCGACTCGCATGATGCATGTCAAAATCCTAACCTATAATCCTCGATTCCCGACCTTTCCTCATCCCAATGTGAGTATGAGGAACGATTATATTCGTGGAACAAGGTGTGGATCGATTTGTCTACTTCCACCATGTTTATTGTATTCTACTCTTCTATTATCCCCTTGTCCCATCAAGGAAATTTCTGAAATGGGGGTATGACTTGTTGATCGAGTCTTCGTCCGTTAGGGTGATTGTTTCTCCTAAAGTTCGGGGTTCCTTCTTGATTTTGGCTTCGTTTTGATTACCGAATGTGACAAAACTGTTTTCCACCATATTCTCTTTCCTTTCCACGTTTTGGCTAGACTGTCAATTTGGGATCAGATGTAGATGCCGATGTGTCATCCCTATAGGTTACCTTCTCTCAACCCTCATTATAGCTCTTTTTTTAATCGTGTTTGCTTCTACACTCACTCAGTTTTTTCATGTCTTCCAATGTGGTTATAATCTCTCTCCTAAGCCGATAGGCCATGTCACATCAAATCCTGGTACTCGGTGACTAAGGCCATTCCTCGGGGAGGTTTCATATGTGGTGGAAGAGCGTTGTAGACATCAAGTAACCTAGTAGAATAGCTGCACACTCTTCTCCTTATTTTTAAGGTTCTTATATTCAACTAATATTTGGAGAGGGTTGCTGACTTCCTCATTTGTCGGCTTAAGGCTTGATGTAAAGAGGGAAGATCAGTGGATAATACAGAGGTAGTAGCCTTAAACCACTTCTTCACTTCTCCTCCTAGGCTCTGGGCTACATCTCTATCTTAATGGCTTCATCTTCGATTTCCATATAGTCAAAGGCATCTTCCATCCTATCTACATGATGTGAAATGTAAGTGACTTTTCGCGTGAAATGAGGGATTTTTAATTGATAATCGTTGGATAGTGGATCCAAAGGCCGGGTAATGACCGGAGGCATATACTGTGCTGCCATGATGGTGTTTTGTTGAGGTGAAAGTTTGGGCTTGGAGCACACATGATATTAATTATTGAGGACTTTTTGTTTTGTAATAAGTATATATATATATATGAAAGGTAGAAATGCTAGGACCAACAACAAACCTGAGCGCATCTAGGGTGAGAGAGGCCCAAGTTATGAATGAAATGTATATCAGGATGTGTTGATGGAGGAGTCTCTCTCGTCCCTAATATGTTAACCACTATGAGATGGTGAGCTTGGAGGCTTGAGGTCCGTCTCGATCTAAAGCACTCGAATGACTAGCTCTAGGTAACTCCAATTTGTGAGTCTAAGTCAAAAATGAGTGTCCTGAGCAGAGCCGTAAATTTTTCTGGGTAGAGTTAGCTCATGGATGGGTCTGAGCACAGTTGGCTTTCATGGGTGGGAGATTTCCTAAGAATGTTCTCTCGATTGTCAAATTTTTCGTGGGTTTGGGTTAGGATAAGTTCTTTATAGACCGTTCTTGAATCCAAAGATAGTCCGTCTCCTTTAACAAAGAAGCTTTACCCTATTTGTTTCTTCTAATATGGATGATGTTGTAATGAAGTCTCGGTCTCCCGTTGAGTCTTGTGAAAACACAAATAATCAATAGGCCTACCGATCAATGCTGAAGTCTTATGGTCATTTAGGAGTCATGGGAGTCACCAAAGTGAAGGTTTAGAATGTCTTAAGAAATTTTACCGTCCACCCCAGTGATTGGTTACCAAAACCAAGGCTACTATGGTCTTCTTTGAGTTCTAAGAGATATTTCAAGGAGTGTTTTTACTCAAAGACCTCAACTAATCGCCATTATTTTGGGGTTCCTATGTTTTGGCAGATTTGGCAATACCAAAAGATAAGACAACATCAAAACCACTTTGGACCTCAGATCTAGCCCTCCTGTCCAGAGAGGGGTCTCTTCTATAAAGGCAAAGAAATATATGTCTTTGAAGTTCAAATTTAAGGTATTAGGCTAGTTATATGCACAAAGGGTTGTTGTTTTGTTTGTTTGTTCGGGTTGTTTGGAAACATGAAAGAAGGGTTCAATACAAGAGAAAGGGGTGAGAAAAGAGGATTTTGGAAATGGGCAGATAATTCAAAGAAAACTCAATTCCATTGGGCAATGAAGTCATAAAAGGGTTTCCTTGCAATTCAATATCCAAGGCTTTCAAATGGGCTAGTCATCTAAAACACAGATCTTAAAGATGATAGTATGGAGAAATGATTGGGAATGAAGGTGAATGACAAGGAAACCTCCAAGGTGACCATGCACTTAGGATTAAATCTAGGACAGGCATGCCTTAAAAGCCTATGATCAAACTCCTAAAGAGGAAAACTCTTCAGACAATAGAAAACATTAAAGATTTAACGCAAAGGTGAAGTCTCGAGATCGTAGAAAGACTTTGAAATTTCAATGCTTTTGACATTCAACTTAAGGGATATTAGAAAATCTTAATTGTTAGAAAAGGACCCTAGTGAGATAGAATGAATTTCAACTTCCAGTATCCCAATTCTTTTCAATTAAAACTACAAGAACATCTAAGAACACTTAAATCTAAGTATCAAGAAGTTGGTGGAAACTCAACTACTATATTGGCTAAATTATCTTGAATTTGTTCTCGGGATAGCACAATTAGTAGAAAATACGATGATAAGAAGAGCAAGAAGCGTTAGGGTACCATGCAAGGGTATATCCTAAGCGATTATTGATTTCTTTATTAGAGAAACAAAATATGATGAATTACGGGAGGAAAAATGTAAAAGATAACACAACACCGCGTTTTAAATCAGATCCAATGAAACATGCTTGTCCTATTAAAGAGCAACACCAACCATATACAACATTTTCCAATAGCTTGATATTCGCCCGAAATCATCTCCTCATCCTATTTTACAACTACTACGTAACTCTATCTCAAGAGAACAAACTTACAATCGACAGCTTTTCTATCCGATCAACAACCTTTACAATGTATTTTTCGTATTCTTATAGCCGAATAAGAGGCAGAGGAGGTAGATAGAGTTTTAAATGAAACATTAAAACGTAGGAAGAAGAGGCTGAGGCCCATTCTATTTTAATATCATCAAGATTGACTTTCGCACTCTTTGGATGAAAGAGTGGTCTTCGACAAGCCGATCATAACTTCATGGGTATGTTCTTTGATGTACTTTAGGTTGTCCGTACTGTGAGTACTCTAGGACAAGAAAAGGAAGTATAAATGACTTTGGGTCTTCCATACCGTATAACAAATGCCTGGGCATCTTAGGACTTTCCGTCGTGGTGGAGGTCTTCTCAGAACGTTGATGGAGAATAAAATATTATGGAACTCGTCCTTTCTTGGGAAAGAACCTCGCCGATGTGAAACACTGAATAAGGATTGTTTCGTGCTTTAGGCCTCATTTAGGCCTTCGTGTCATTCGTAAGGTCTTCAATCTAGTACATTCGCCCTTTAATCACTAAATTAAAGCTTAAAATCTTTCAATAATAGGATTTAAATCTCTTTAATCCTTCAATTGATACTCTTTGCCGCTTCTCCCGACTATCTTTGTCTCAGGGAAATGCACTAGAATGGCGCCTGGAGGTTTTACAGAAGTTAAACACTAGCCTTTTTTTAATGAAATATTTACTTAAAAACCTCTTCCCGTGTGTTTTTTCTCGCAATCTCTCGGTTCCGAATAAGTCGGCGCTTCCGTGTCGCTAAGTGACAAGACTGTGAGCACAGTGCCACCGTCCGTAACCCTACAAAACACAAAAACATGTTAAGAAAAATCCATGGGAGTGGAGGTGGATGCCGTGAGGCTCGCGGAAGATGGAGGCGCGTGAAGGGAAGCAAGTGGGTCGTAGGTGGAGAAATGCTAGAAATCGTGGCCACGGCGAAAACCGGCTATGACGGTGGTCTCGGTGAAGAAATGGTTATGGACCGGTCCGATTAGGATCGATGGAGGTGATCGACAACGTTGAGATTTGTCGGTGGAGATGTTTTAGAGGATTAGGGCGGAATAAATTACCTTTAGTGTAAAACACTACCCCATCTCATGCAAATACACAAAACAGAAAAACAATGAAAATCAAATGAAATGGGTCTTCGAATGGTGGGATCGGAAGGGCGAGGGCGATTTGAACGTGGACCATCGGATTCGGTGGAGGAGATCAACGTTGAGATGCCACGATGAAGTCCTTTGGAGGTCCTGATGAAAATAATATGGAACGAAACACAATGGAATGAGGGCCATAGATCTATATAGATCACCATTTTAGATCTTCAGAGCGGGCTTTCGGAGGCAAAGAAAAGGGGAAGTTATTTTTCAAAGAAACAACCGTTTTCGCGTCGTCAGAGATGGTTTTGAAAATCTCCCAAAAAAAGCGATATGCTCTCGCCGCCCGACACGTGGCAAAACAAACCGCCCATATCATGGGCTTCAAAATGGCAATTTTTGACACCAAAGTTGCTGACATGTTCTCACGTTGGATTGTGGGCTGGAAGATTCGATGGTGGAGGATGAAAAGGATGAGTGTAAGATGGGCGCCAAGGAGTGGGGGCCAAGTCAAAGGAGGTTTGAATATGGGCCGTCGTATCCGATAATGGATGGTCAGGATTTAAAGAGAAAGCAGAGGCAAAGGGTCAAATGAAATGCTGAGAGAAGGGAGCCGTCTTGATCGTAGGAACGAACAATGGAGATTAAATCTGCACCGAAGAAGGTAGGGGCCAAAACTCGATGGTTTTGAACTTCATGACACATGTGGACCATGGATCGACAGAAGATCAATGGTGGAGATTGCTCGAGGGGAACCGATGGAGGGCACAGTATGTGTAGGATCGAAATCCGGGCCATTGTCTTCTCGTGGATTCAACTACTATGATTGAATCTGAGATTAGCCAATTGGGGAAAAAGAAAGGTGGATTTATTGGATCGATGGGGCTGATGCATTTTGCGGCCTTGCCCATTGGATCTCGTGAGTAGATCAATAGTCAATGTTCAATCGGCTGTGGGTGGAAGATGTTATGGGCGCGGCGTGAGATTAGCACGGACTGCGGATCTTTACAGACGACGGGATATTACATCCGCAACACAGAACAAAAAAAATCAATCGCATCGCAGATTTACATTTAACAAAGGAAAAACGTTCACCACCAACTCCCGATTACGATTAGTGCTATGTGGCTTAGCGCTTGGTCTCTTTGGGCGTCCCATTATATGCGAAGAAGGGGTTAGGGGCTTGTTAGCCCCCCATAAATTCCTTTACAAGAAAGCAAGGGGCTAGTTTGTTTTATGTGAGCCTTCAAGGAATGTGCATTTCCCTTGAAAACACATCATCCCTTGAAGCCTTTTCATGTTCCCTGCCCTTTGACTGTTCCCCTCTGCTGTTCTTGAGTAAATAAGCCTCACTGATGATAAAAAATTGTGCTCCAAAAGTTTCCCCTTGTATCGCTGCAGATTTTCCCATTTCACCCCTTTTTTCCTCTTTTCGAAGTCCCCTTTCCATCCCAAAATTTCTCCCTTAGTCCTCCTAAATCTCCCCAAAATCCCTTTTGAATTCTGCCCTTACCCTTTGTTTGGCCAATTTTCCCTTTTTTCCCTTTATCGTTCCCCTTCCTAACCCCAAATATTGCATTAAAAGGGGTAAAAACCCACTTTTTAACTTTATAATAGGGCCTAGCCCCTTTTCCGCTAGTCCCTAACCACTTCCCCATGTGAACCGCACCCAGGACCAAGCATTTAAGTCCCAGGCACTCATCGCAATTGGAGTAGTAGAGCGGGCGTTTTCCTTTGTAACATCGAAAAATTTCGATGCGATTGGGTTTTGTTATCAAAGACCCGCGATATATTATATACCGTCGATCCTCTATCCCGATTTGACGGTTGAGCGCCAATCGCACTCCCCGCCCCGATCGCAATCGCAAGTCTCGCCGTGCCACCCTTCTGATCTTTGCGATTGTGATCTCCCGACCAAATCACATCTGTCCATCTCCTCCCGTTGATCCAATGGCCCGACGCTAATCGCTCCATCGCAATCGCAATGGGCGCTACCACCTTCCACCCTTTGCAATTGCGATTTTCCCAATCAAATCACGATCGTCCGCTCTCCCAAGATCCAATGACGGCAAATCAATTGCACCGGCGCTCAATCGCATCCTCACCCTCAATCACATCTCCACTCCCAATCGCAATCGAAACTTTTGGAATATGTCACCCTTTCCCCCCCTCGATTGTGATCCTCTGACTTCATCTCGACCGTTCGTTGGATCTAAGATCAACGGTCCAAAACTAATCACCCTCCGCCCATGCTGGGTCCCACCACACACGCATTTCATTGCATTTTCGTCCATTTCTATGCATTCCGCCCATTTTCATAAGCAATTCCGTGGATTAATCTCCGCTGTCGATCCCACCACCATATCATGATCGAACGACCCACAAGCATTTCTCCACCGAAGCCCTATTTGTTGCTATTTACACCATATCACTGCATTATTCACCATTGTTTTGTCTAAAAACACCATTTATCACCACCGCGCTATTATTCTCCCGTCCTCCATAGCCACCCGCCCCTATGCGTGGATTTCATAACATAGTTGCGTGTTTGTTGCAGGGTACAAGCGGTGGAAAACTTCCATGATCTATAGCCTCTATTACAGTTACATAGAGCACAGGAAAGGGCCATTTTCAGAAGAGATATCATGGAGAAAGGCCCAGAAAGGTATGTCGACAAGACTTTCATTAAAGGAATAGAGTTTAAACTCTATACAATCTTCTCCAGAGCCATTAAAGCTCAGATTTCGCTGTCAGAGGCAAAGCGTGGAAGCGACAAAGAGTATCAATGGAGCAACAGAGATTTCAAGGCACGTAATAGAATATTTTGAGCCTTTTTCAGGGATTTAGAGTCAAAGTACGAGACTAAGGACCCCGGGGATCACACGGAAGGCTCAGCGCACAGAAATCAAAACTATCAGGGTCTCACATCAGCAGGTTTTCTAAAGGACAAAGCGCCCATATTATTTCCATATTTTACCGTGTTCTTGAAGAAAGTTCTGCCCTGATCACAGTCTGAAGCTGCCAGAGCATTTGTTATGAAGTATGGCCGGCCTTAGCATCATTATTTCGCCTTCTTGTTCATTCACTATAAGTACTACAAAGTACTTCAGCCAGGTACATCGGAGACATACCTGAAGTAAATGGAAGCCTGACGAAGACCATTCTTTCCTCCAGAGAGTACTAGAGATAAATGCATAGGGTTTAAACAGAATGGGCTTTGGCCCTCTTCCTCTTCTGAGTATTAATGCTGCATTTAGTTTCCACCTACCTCCTCGGCTCATCTTTCGGCTATAAAACTCATGAAGAAATTCATTGTAAGGGTTGTTGATCGATTATCAGAGAATTACAAGTTGTTTCCTTTGAGACATGTTCTCTGTGTAAAGTTGTAAGATAGGCTGAGGAATATGTATTCAAACTGAAATTTCAAGCTGTTGGCAATGTTGTATTTGACTGGTGTTTCTCTTAATATGACAAGCACATTTCTTTGGATCCTGATTTAAAGCAGTTGGTGATGTTTTTCTATCTCTGTGTTTATTTCATTTCATTACATTCCTACTGGCTTGCATCAAAAATTTGGCATAGGATTTACCCTTGCTAGGTACCCTATGTTTCTGCTCTCCTTGCCTTTAATGTTTTTCTACTTTATGTGTATCTGAGGATTGTTTTCAATTAATTTAACCAGTGTCGTGGATGTTATTGCCTGCTAGCTGATGTATGAATTATTGAGGTCATGCTTCAGATGTTCTTGTTGAGGTTTAATTGAATGAATTGGGAACACTGGGAGGTCTAGAATTCTGTCTTTATCTCACTAGGATCCTTTTCAGTTAATCAAACCTTTTCTAAGATCCCTCAAGCTGGAGGCTGAAGCATTGAGAGTTCAAAGTCTCTCTCTTCGATCTCAAAGCTTCAACTTTGTATTTCGAATCTTTACTTGCTTCTGTTTCCCACCACCTTCCTCTTGCTCATCCTATCACATAATCATCTTTAATATCCAATGTCGATGACTAGCCCAACCGAAAGCCTCAGACATTACATTGAATAAAATAAGGCAACCCCTTTCCCCCGACTCCACTACTGCCCATGGTCTTGAATGTTCCCCCGGAGTATCTTCTCTCTTGCCTGGCAAACTTTCCTTGTCCTTGTTCATATTGAAATTTTCTTTCCCCCTTCGATCCTCAACAAACCAAACATACAATTAAACAAACAAAACCGAGCTCATAACCGCGGCCTAACACCTTAACTTTGAGTCGGCGTAGACACACACCTTGACACATCGTACGTATCCCTCTTTGACCAAGAGGGCTAGATCCAGGTTTGGTGCGGTTTGATGTCTCATCTTTTGGTATTGCCACAATTTAAACATGGGAACTTCAAATACTATCCGAAAGGGTTTAGCCCGATAATGGCATAGTAACGTTTTTGCTGCTGTAAACAAAGGTTTTAGGAAGAATAAAGGGATTTTTTTTTCACCCAAAAGAATATCCATGGTTTAAAAAGGGGAATTTATATTCAGAAGACTCAGGAAGGGATTTTGGGGGTTTTTAGGGGAATTTTGAGAGGTTTAGAAAAGGGCATAAATGGGGAATTTGGTAGCAGGATACATGAGAAAATGAGGCTTGTTCTCGAGCGACTTTTTCAGCCATGAGGCAGCATAAGAACAGTCAGCAGACAATACCTTTTCAAAGGAACTATACCAGAGATTTAAGAGTGATATGTTTTGAGGAATGTATCCCTTGAAGATCAGAATATACGAGCACTGCTTGCTGGTGTCAAAACTCATATAGGTGGCTAAATGTCATAGATGCTATTTTGTGGATGGTTATTGCTGGAAAATAGATGGACTTCTTCTATTTTTAGATTATTATTGGTGGAGTCTATATTTTTAGAATTACCAAATATATATGTCATTAGCTCATTGCAATATTTGATCCTAAACATTATCTTATTCTCTTGAGCACTTCAAATATATGCGTATGTGGCGTCAATTATGTATATGTAATTACGTTTATTCTCAGGTTTAGCGGGAGCACGTGCATGGAGGATTCGCTAGAACTCACAGACACGTAGTTTTCAGTGGAGTTGGGAGAAGTAGTTATGGAGCGTATTTGCTTAACTCGTTATAATCCTGACAGTTGTATTTAGTCTAACGATTAACAGGGAGAGTGATTAATTAAATAGTTAATTAATTCGAAATAACTCATATTAACGAAATGAATAATACATCGTTTAACTATAGTAATAAACAAAGGGACTGTATGTGGAGAGATAGGTAGACAGACATTCGGGCCAGACGGTGACGCAACACGATCTCAAAACTCGCGGGATATGCCAGAGGATTGCATGAGGAGAAAGGCCGGAGAAATCGAGTTCACGAGAGCCTATTCTTCGCATAGGATGCGTAGCAGAGGTAGGCTAGCAAAGATCGGCGGCATGGATTTGCAAGATCGGGCCCGATTATTGTGTAGCGCGATCACGTATTGTACCTAGAGCTTGATATGATCAGCTTTTGTATGAGAATTGTTACGATCACTATGACATATATTATAATACATATATAGTTGGGGTTTTTAGCTTCAAAGCCAAAAATTGTGTTAATGTGTAATTTTTATTGTTTCATGTATGCATTGGTGTAATTGATTAATTTTAAATGGTCAATGGTGGAATATATTATATTTTGCATGAAGTTAAAATAGCGATCAGGAGAATATTGGACATATAACACAAGTTATATAATTTTCTACTTAATGTAGAAAGGTGATGATCATAGGATATTGCAATTATTACGGTTGAGTTTTGAAATGACGAATTCGCACTTACCGCAGCAGTTGTTTTCTTCGCTGTGTTTGTTGATATGTATCTTATTGAAATGTCTTTAAATGGATTGTGACCGATTGTTGCCCTGATGGCAGCTTTCTGCAATTATATTTCGTTATGGAAGATGATGGAGGCGAAAGGATGCATAATGGCTACGAGTTCAACGATAATGGCGAAACGTTCCTAAGCTGTTTCGTTGGCGCACTTCGACGCATGGCAAAAGAAGGTAAAGGTCGAAGGACTGCGTTAGAATGCGTGAAGCGACCATTGTGTCCACCTTCGATGGCAAAGCTACCCATTTCATAATGGGAAGGCTTTACGCGCATTTGTTCCAAAGCGTATGACCAGGAGGGTTGGCGCCAGCGACAAGCTCAAAAATAAAAATGGAGAAAGGTGACAGTACTCAAAAATACTCCTCCTTTTTCATGGTTTGTCCAGATGAGTTGGGAAGTGGGGTTACTATTGATGAAGAAGAAGACTGGTGAGCTTGCCTCTCACCCTTCGAAGAGTTGGCATAGTTGCTGAAGACTCGTCAATGGAGGAGAGAAATCGGCCAAGACGGGAAGCGCGACTGGTCGACCACAAGAGGAGACAAGGAAATGGTGGATGGATATTCGTATTACCAAATTCCCAGGAAGAAAAGTTACAAATCTTCCAACCAAAGCTAAAGGTGAAAGAAGGCAGACTTGTCCAAGGTGAAGTAAGCATCAACACTTTACTTCTTGCTCAATTTACGAAGAAGAAGAACAAGGTGTTGTCGGACCGTAACCGGAGAGGCCTTAGCTCGAATATTGGGATTGACTCACGCCATGTGTGATGGGGATCGTGTGGTTTCTCTCATGTTGGTGCGTCTTTCATGTGACCGCTGAGAGACAAACATTTTTTTAGTGATCTAGAGGTAGGATTCGGAGGCACATCGAGATGGGCGATGATGGTAGATACACGGCGATCGGACCATTTCTTTAAGAGGGAGTTCCGCAACCTTTCATCGTGATTTCGTTGCGTGTATGTTCTAGGATTGAAGAAGAATCTGATCTTTGTGGCGATGTTGAAGACAAGGTTATGATGTTGTTTTCCGTGAGGGAAAGCCAAGACAAACAACCGGGTCAAACTGTGGTAGGGATTCGAGTTAAGAATCTTTATCAATTGGTAAAGCTGATGGTTGCGCCGAACAAGGTGTCAAAGTAGAAGGAGTGGTGAGCTGCAGATAAGGGAAAATTGTGGCACAAGAGATTGGGCCATCTTCACCATGGCGCTGTGAAAATTTTGTAGCAGTATTTCTATCAGTTTCCCAAAGGCACTTGCCACGTACTAGTGCAAGGGATGCCACTTTTGGGAAAATTCCTAGAAGACCACTTTTCAAGAGAAGGATATTGTGGCTACCATCTCTGAGAGAATTCACACAGACATGTGTGATCTTTTTCTGTTGTTGCTTCAACAACAAGCACATGTATTATGTGATATTTATTACGACCCTTTCAGTGTTGGATCTTCTTCTGCGTAAGAAGAGCGAGACAAACTTCAAATAAACAATCGGGAGTTCAAGGCACCGGGCCGAGAAAGTTGTAGCTCTAAGGAGCGACGAGAAAATACATTCGGCGAGCCGTAGCAAAGAATGAATTCGAAGAACGATATGCCTACAACCCGCGGTGCCAGAAATGGGGTCGAAGAACAGACCGTGACGTCGGCGGCGATGTTGCATGATCGTCTTCCCATACACTTGTGGCCGAGGCAGCATGCAACATCGCGGCTTGGCAAAACCGTTGTCCCTGAGTACTTGGCATGAGTACACCGAAGAGGCGTTTTCGGTAAGAAGCTCTCCATATTTCTCATTCTGAATATTTTTGGCTCACCCGTTGAATTCATGGACGAAGGAGTTAAGAAGAAGCCCCAGCCGATCACAGAGAGAGGGCAAGGTTGGGATATTTTTTGGGTGCACCCCACAATTATTTGCTTCTGCAGACACGGACAGCTTAGATGACCTTTCGTGGGGATGGACAGGTAATGAGGAGAAAGCCATGTACACACACGGAGAGGAGCCACTTGCATGCAGAAGAGGAATTACTTGTTCCTAAATATGAGCCTCCAGATGTGAATCGGCCCACAAGAGGTTCATGGAGTGGAAGAAACCACTCATGCAACACCAAACATCGAGGCGGAAGCGACTTGCTGCAGATGAGTAGATCGTACCGATGCGTGCAAAGCAGGTATCGAGACCTTGAAGATCATACAAGCAAGGCCACAGATGAAAGAGATAGTCACTCTTACTGGACAAACATTTGAGAAAGATGGCTAAGAGAATACGGTGACGGATCCGTCTCTCTTTTCGAGGAAGTCATATGATCCCACATGGGTAGTAGATGCCATGGTGGAAGAGTATGATTCGATTGCCGAAATGCATGGGAGATTGTCCGTCCCAAGGCCCAAGGAAATTAGGTGTGGTAGGTTCAGATGATGGATTCATGCGGAAGTGTTGTTGATGGGAGCGTTGATAAGTATAAGGCAAGATTTACGTTCTTGCTTCTTTCGCCACAATCGATAGGATACTCATAGAAGAAACCTTTTGTAATTTACGACAGTATTTCGACCTTGTTCATCCTTCCTCTTCGGGCCACAGTATGGTTATGATTCATCGAGATGATGTGAATGATCAATGGAATCATTTAGGAGGAGGTGGTGGCATATTGCTACCGAAAGTGATTCAAAAATCTTTCATGTAGTCGCATGCAAAAGGTGTTTCCGTGTTATTTTGTATGGATAAAACAAGCACTTCGTGCTGGTACACATGGATAAGACGCTTATTTCACCGACTTGGTTTCGCTAAGAGGAAGATCCAAACCTATACCGTATTAGCCGAGGGTAAGATTTTGATCATTGTACTTTATGATGATTTACTAACAGTGATGAACCTGATGGCCCATGCAAGGCAGACCGTAAAGGAAAGCGACAAGGACTTGCCTCTTCCCCCCCCCCCCCCCCCCCGGGATTGGAAATTTGGCAAAATAAAAGGTGAATCGCTTAGTCTCAAGGGGCAAGTACGCGCTCGTGAGATAATCGAGAAGTTTCACATGCAATGCAAGCCCACGTACAATTCTCTTCCGGTGGTTGGAGGAAGGAGAATGCTACAGCATCAACAAAGGTAGATGCGTTCGTTTATCGACAACATTGGTTGGTTCACCTGCATTTAGTCAATACAATAACTTATTATGATATGTTGTGAACCAACTTTCACAGCAATGTTGAAGCTTACCAAGCTCTTTGCACAAGTAAAACATGTCCCGAGGTATCTGGGGTACATCCGGATATGGATTGTGGTAGACAGATACGGATGAGGTGAAGTAAAGCGAGCCACGGACATTGCTGAAGCTCAAATTCGATGTGTTTAAAGAGTACATATGGAGGGATTTTCAAAGATCGAATCTGTTACGTCCCCCCCCACAAGAGGGAACAAAGATCCGCAGCGGGCACTCAACAAAGAAAGCCCAGTACATGGCAGCAAGTTTGCTGTGAGGCTACATGGAATGGACAGAAGATCCTTGCCGCTTTTTTTGGTTCTCATATTTAGATCCCACAACGATATATTGTGATAATCAGACATTAAACTCTTGGTTAATCCAATATTTCATGACAGACATAAAAAATATTGGCATCCAATGCCATCATATCAGATTTGTGCAAATAATATCATGTTGCTTTTGCTATCTTTAAATGCGAGGATTAGGATGCAAATATTAACACGAAGGTGTGCTCACTAGGAGAAAATTCAACAATACTATAGAGATAAGATCGGGTGGCAACATAATCCTTATCTTGTTGAGGTGGGGAGTGTTGAGATTCAACAAGATGAGCTTAGTGCGTCACTTACCTTCACTAAGTGGGCTATTATGCTATTTTGTGCAAAGTTTATATTTTTAGACTATGTCTATTTTTAATAATCAATATTCTATGAGTTGGCAGGATGCTATTTGTGGATGGTTGGTCAAGTTGGAAAAAATATATGACTTCTCGCTTTTAGACATATTAAATAGCCGAATTTTTAGTGCTTAGATTGCTACCTAAAAATACATATGTTGAATATTATTAGTTTGGTCAATATTTGGGCTCTGTAACATTATCTTATTCTCTTGGAGCACTTTAGTTAAGTGCAGGTCACGTATGTGGCACAACAGACAGAAGGAATTACACTATTCCCTAGGTTTAGTGAGCTAATGCATGGAGGACTTCGCTAGAACTCCCGCGTAGCGCAGTTTGGTGGAGTTGGGAGTATGTCAGGATATTTAGTTTAACTCAATACCGAGCTAGTTGTGGGCCTAGTCTAATCGATTGGATACAAGGAGAGGGAGGGACTAATTAGTTAATTAATTCACAATAACCTATTAATCAATTGAATAATACACTCGCTTAACTACAATGCATGGCGCTTTCAAGGAGACCCTGAGAGATAGGGGGGGGTGAAAGAGAAAGGTGACTATCACCAGACTATAGTGATGCATTGATATATCCCAATGGAGATTCCAATGAGGATTGTGAGAAATGCTGTAGCAATTCAGTGCTCATCTTGCAGCCATTGCGGATCACAGAGGCAGCAGATCGGATTTGGTAAACGTGGGCCATTAGTATGGTAGCATTGTATTGCACGAGCTTGATATGACCAGTCAACTTCTAATATGACATATTATATACGATAGTTAAATTACCAAAGCCTGCTAAACAACTGTAGTTAATGTGTGTGAATTATTATTGGTATGCGAAAACGCGAAAGCGTTTTCAGATAAATGAAAACGGCGTAACCTCAAAAAAAAAACCGGAACGAAGCATTATGCAGTGGTGCAGAAAGGTGTGGTGTGGTGTGCAGCCAAGATTTTGGACCTCCCAGATTTTGTGATTTTGGGATTTTGACACGACCACAACTTACAATCCGACATTTGTGGCACTTGGAAAAACATGCGTAAATGCACCTTAGAAAGGTGTCAACATCTTCATGCAAAATTGAAGAGAGATCTCATGGCTTTAACTCTACTGCTAAGAGTTGACAAAACTTGGAAATAGTTACATAGTCTTTAAGCGAACTACTAGATGTTTATTGAAAGATTGGGCCAACCAACGATACTTTTGTAGAAGTGATGAGAGGAAACAATTATGGAGTCTCGATAAATGGGAGGTTGTTAAAAAAATAATTACAACATAAATGGCCAAGTCTATGTTTAATTTCAAAGAAGGGATCGAAAAATAAAGATGTTGAAGGTGCAATATTTCAAGCACCCTCATATAGCTCACTATTTGTATAATAGACAGACTTTTAGCCTATGGAATACTCCCATGGAACGGTGGGGTTCCGCTTTATTTTTGAAAATTTATTTTATGCGAATTATTTTTACAAATGAAACCCAATTACAACGACATTCCCTATGAATTTTTGGTCCCGGGAAGGTCGATTTGTGACCGTAGGGGTGTTATGTGTGATGTTGTGTTGTCTTGCCCCGAGCCACCATTCGTTAGTCGAACTCTTTGTGTCAAAACATTGCAGTCAGAAATCGATGCCATTTCTCAAATTGGTCGAGAAGCAAGGGATGCCATCATTGACAATGTTCACAGTGGATTGGGTGGAATTGATTTTTGTCTAAATCGACAAAGAGAATGTGAGAATTAATGTGCTAACATTGTGTATTATATATATGAAGAGATTGATAACATGAGTGATGAAGATCTTGAAAACACATGCAAAAAATTGTCACAATGGTTCGCAGGACCTAATTATTCATGAGGAAGAGGGCATGGGAATATTATGTGTTAATGGTTAGGGTTAAATTATTTTAACACATGTACAATTGTAATAAATACATATATACATACATTTATTTGTATATGTTAATCTAAAAAAAATATATCATGATGTGTTAACACCATTTGTAGTTGTCACGCTCGATGAATGAAGAAAATGTTAATATCGGGTCCGAGCCTCCGGTTCAAACAATCAAGATGGGTCTCACGATCAATCAAACAATCAATATGGTTCTCGAGCATAAAGATATTTTTGGAAAATTTTCATTTTTTTTAATTGAACACAAAGATGTACAAATACTTTTTTATAGTCTGTACATGTATAATGTACGATTTACTATTGAAGATGTTCCTATGGGGGAAGTTTTTAGTAGAGGAGCAAAAAACGGAGGGAACCTCATGAGGTATTGCATGATTCTTTTTTACATTTTCTTTCTTACATGAAGTTCTATATATTCTCACTCAATTTTTAAAACATTAAATTTTAATGTTTGTACACATTGTGTACATGTTCCCCATGCTATGCACGATAGCTCGAGGATCGTGACTTTGCTAGGAGAGACACTACATCCATTTGTATTTGATGGATGATGCACATGCACTATTCTATGGATGATGAACATGCACACATGAAACATTATATTTTCAATATATTTAGTCTTAAATTTACTTTTTTATATATAGTCTTATCTAGATGCAGTCATATATAACTTGATACTTGATACTTCATGCTTGTGAGATCTACAAATTTTTGACATATTTTATGTGAACTACATTTAGTACATGTGAATGTGGTATATAATGTTTTTAAAAACTTATTTTTTGGATGGTTGAACTACAATTTTTCATTTGAAGTAATGTTACGATATTTATATAATTGTCTTTGCTTTTTAAAACTCAAGTTTTGGATGGTTGAACTACATTTGGTATGTGATTATGATATAATGTTTTGTTATATTAAAATTCAAGTTTTCGTTTTCCAAACAAAAAAATTCCACATGAATATATGTACATGTAGAAATTATTTAAATACACATGTTTGAATATATATGTTAAAACAATTGAAGTACAATACATATTGATGTATCTATATATATACATATATATATTTGAAAACAATCATAAGATTCTCGTGTCTTTTTAGATGTGTCAAAGAATCATAAGATTTGAAAAATGCATTCTATAATGTATATATATCCAATACATGCAAATTTTTCATCGATGCATGTATAGAAAAGCTACTTTTAGCTAATTTCATTCCTGAACATATATATCCGGTACGTGCAACATTTTTCATCAATGCACATAGACAAGCTACTTTCAATTAATTTCACTCTAGAACATATATATATCCAATACATGCAACATTTTTCATTAATGCAAATAGAATTTAGCTACTTTAGGTTAATTTCATTATCGAACATATATATTTAGTACGTGAAACATTTTTCATCAATGCACATAGAAAAAGCTATTTTTTAGTTAATTTCCTAGAACATGTATATATCTAGACGTGCAACATTTTTTCATCAATATACATAGAAAAATACTTTAGTTAATTACATTCTAGAACATATATATCTAGTACTTGCAACATTTTTCATCAATGCACATAGAAAAGGTACTTTCAATTAATTGCATTCTAAAACATATATATATCCAATACTTGTAGAACATATATATCCAATACATGCAACATTTTTCATCAATGCACATAGAAAAGCTACTTTCGATGAATTTCATTCTAGAACATATATATATGCAATAAGTGCAACATTTTTTCATCACACTGCATGTATGGAAAATATATACTTTCGATTGATACTAGTGTGCATGTACCAAAACAATGTGCATATGTAAATGCTTGCACAAAGATAACATAACAAGGTAGTTCAATTTCTAGTTGAGTTCTAGATGTTATAAAACATGAATCCAAAGAGAATAAATTGTTTGGCATTTCAATCAAAAAAATTCCAATGGAATGCCATCTTCAATGATCTGTTCAAAATAGGATTTTGACATTTTTCATTTCTTAATTTTCGTTTTTTCTCTTTGATTGAACTCTGTCAACTTTATGTGAGATGCACCTCGAGTGAATGTATTGACAACTTATTACATTAAGTTGATAGTCTTCAAAGAAAACAAAATCCCCATTTTTGGATTAGTTTGTACGAAAAAAATAACCTTTCGATGTAATGATTCCTCCGTCATATGGAAACCCATGATCATTATAGTTTTCTAATAACCTCATATTTAGATTCAATACAATGCATCAAATAATACTTCACATTTTCATCATTGTCAATAGGTGAAGTCAAAGTGAAACATCTCCTGCTCAATCAAAAAAGAACTTATGTATTTAAATTAAGATCCCATAATTAATATGAAAAATTAACTTTAAAATAATTTTAGTATCTATTTCTAGATCTCTACCATTTGAAAAGCAATTCAAATGTTACCTCTTCTAACAAGATCATAAACTCAAATACCATCACATGTTATTGTAGTCTCCTCTAATTGCATTTATTCAAACATTGCGATGTACATTTTTCCCTTTGTATTTAGCTATTTATGTTGCCAATATTTTACATACATTTTGCTTTCACAAACATCGTTGGATTTTGTGTTGTCTATGCAAACATGACAAAAATAAGAATATTTTGTTTTATCCAATGCAAACACATTTGTGGACAACTTTTTTATAATTGAATGCAATTTTTTGAGTCCCTTTTTATTTTTCAACGTGATTTCCAATCGATCTATCTACATATTCAACCCCAATATACCAAAAAAACCTATATGGAAAATTCAACAAAGAATATAAATATGATATCAAAATACCATCAAAGATAATTATTATGATAAGTACACTAATTGAATGTCCTTCACACATCCCTTGATCGGTTAGTCTCATGGCTTAGTGCGGTGATGCGCATTGAACAACTTCTTTAGTGTCCACAAGTCATTTTTTAGAGGTCAATTTGATATCTTCGAAGTGCTTGTTTTATGCATGCCCCTACACCATCATGTTCTCCTTCTCCATGAACAATCTCAAAGAAATTCCAAAAATTTTTAATGTTGGTTTTCTCATATGAAAAAAAACACAACCAAAAGAATGATCATGAATATTTGAATTGACTCTGTGCATCCATCCGACCATATCCAATGTTCATTGAATTTTATTCCACGACTTTTCTAGGAGTCATAAATCTTTCCAAAATAGCGTTGTACAAAATATGTATTATGTGTACGATTATTCTTGATATAAAAGTGATATTTTGCAATAACATGTCAATTTCCTCTGTATAATATCCCTCAAGTAAGCCACTATAAAAACTCTCATAAAATGAGGGTTATTAAATAATTAAATATTATTAATTATTATATTGATATTACATGAAGAATATTCTTGTAATTCTTAATTATAAGAATATTGAAAGAAGTGTTTCTTAACTATTTTATTTAAATAATTTAAATTCTTCTATGGAAATAAATTATATTTCCAAGTTGGTATATTTTTATGAGTTTTAGAAATAATGAGTAATAGTTTGGTTTTAGAAATAATGAGTAATAGATTTGGAAAAAGTATGGATAAGCTGATATTTTTTCTCACAAGGAAAAAACAAATATAGCTTAAAAAATAAAAGCATGAAATTTATAGATTTCTTTGTGAGTTAGAAAAAGTTGGAATACTTGTATGATTTAGAAAAAGATAGAATTATTTTACGATTGAAAAAAATGCAGAATACTTTTATGATTTTCAAAAGTCGGGAAATCTTTTTATGCAGTTTTAGAAAAGATGGATTTTTTTTATTTAGAAAAAAGTTGAAGATACTTTTACGATTTATAAAAATCTATTCATTCTATTAATTCTTTTTTCTGATAAGACTATGAGGAAAAATAGAGGAGGGGGAATGGGATAATACATGGAGATGGAGCTAAGGAAGAGGAAAAGTATTTCAAAGCACACATCAAGAGATAAGTAACCATATTCTTGAAAATATCATCGGGCACACAGTTCTATAATGATTTAATTTATTTTCAATAAAAATTTCAACGTACTAAAAGCTAGATCTACACTTATTTGTCGTTATCTTTGACTAAAACCCCAAGGGGATCTTGTTAAGAAGCGTTTGAGTAGTTCCAGTATCATAATATGGATCTGATGTTTCAACGATATATTGGTTGTAGATCTGAATGTTAACCTACAATAGTTGAATCTCCTCATATAAAATGTTGTCAAGTCTTTCTGCAGCTTTTCCATTTGTTTTATATTATGTTTCTGAAGGATTCTTTGTCTTGCTTCAAGTAAATCAAATGCTTCTACAAAGTAACTTGATTATAGATATGATTTATTTATCCATACTATAACATGAGTCTAATGACTAATTTCAGTGTCTTCTAGAGAAAGCTGGCACTTTCTAGAAGAAGGGTTTCTCTATTTACATCTCTCCTTTTTAGTTGATTTTCAGCTAGTGTTGATTGTGGGAGAGTTGTTTTAACCATCTAAACTCATTTTATTTTTCGAAAAATCTTCTTGGAGTTCCTCAAGACAACTTAAAATAGGGTAACCCCAACCCCTGGTATATGTTATTTTCACACTGGCTCGCTTTATAGCAACGTCCTCTTTCACCTATTGGAGATTTTCCCGAGACTAGAATTTCCTTCTTCCTTGGTTGGTTTTTGCTTCTCTTTTGGATCTATTTGTTGGATCGTGCGATCTAAGGTTCCTAAGAGTAGAAAAATATATAGGAGTGTTTAATTACCGCACTTTGCTATGTTTCACCTTTTTCTATGAGACATAGTCCGGAGATGACTAGGAAACCTACGTGGATTTCACCCTTCCTTGTGAAGGTGATGCATCCGAAAATGCCCCACCATTCTATCTCAGTTTACATTTATTGAATGAAATTCCATATTTTTGTGATTCCATAGTGGAATATCTTAATATTTTCCCTACGAGCCTAATCTTTTTCCCATCCGAAACATTACACAATTGTATGCATGAACAATTATTGTGTTAAAACTCTTCAAAAATGAGTAGAAGAGAAAAATATGTCCTTGTATGCATTATTGGATTATATTCTTGGAGAAAAAAAGGGTAATCACATGCTTTATTATGTAAGATTATTTATAGAAACATATATGCTTGTATGCATGGGAAAAAATATAGTTACGAGTATTATATTTCTAAAGAAAACGAGATGAAATCACATTATATTTATTGTGTTAGCTCCTCTTTTGGGCAAAATAATATGTATTTTTCAAACCTAAAGGGATTAGCTATGGTATTAACTTTATCTTGGGAGAATATTATGCATAGTTATTGGTTATATCTTTTTGGATGAGAGGGAAATGTCACTTTGCATGCATGAAATAATAAGTGGTATGCGTTTGACCCTTGGAAAATAAATGTGTTTATTTTTCCATGAAATATTTATTTAGTTTCTTTTGAAATAAATATATGTTTTACATGCAAGAAGAACAGAGATATGTTATTGCATGCACAAAACTATAACTTGTATGTTAACTTTGTTTGAAATAGAGTTGACATTGTTATATATAATAACCATTATGAATAGATCTTGGGTGGAAAAGATGTTTTTGGAAAGAACATGTATTCACATGCATAAGTATAACATCTATTGCATTAATCCATTTTTAAAAAGAAAACATAAGAGAAAAGAAAGAAATTTCTTGTTGGGATAGTTATCTTGAAATCTTGTTATGCATTTGGATCCACAATATTATTATATAGTATGTTAGCTTTCCTTTGGAAATAATATGAAAGTGCATGAAAGATTTTGTTCTTGTTTTGTTAGAATGAGGATGCTTGATAGTGATTTATTTGTTACTAATGCATGTGAAATGATGTTAATTAAGGAAATTAATGTCAATGTGGTTATGTTTTATACATGCGTACAAATATTTGTTGAAGTGTCACAAATAGAGATTGATTATTAGTTTATTAATATTTTATCTAATCATGATATCAAGTGTATCGACGACAACAATGGAAGGAAAGAAGGATGACTTGGGAAAATGATTTTTTTCAAGTTTAAAATTATGGAAGATAAAAGTTTTTTGTCCATGTGATTAGTATTTCCAATTGCATGATGATCCCGAAGGAAACGATCGACTACAGAGACGGAGTTTGATGATTCGTGGGTAAATGGTATCATGATGATTGTAATAGCTTATATCTAGTTATGTTTCTAGATTATTTTTTCTATGTAATTTTTATGACAATGGTCAAGGGATGGACTCCTTTTAACCATTGAGTGAGGGGTGACAACCCTTCATGAGCGTTTAATAATAAAATTAAACGTGAGTTTTTCACCCTACGGGGGTTTCTAGGGTATATCGGTGTCTATTTATGTGATTGTTCATTGTGTCATTTTCATGATGTTAATTTCTTTCATGATGTGATGTTTATATTATCAATTAGGTGATGTACTAATTGAAATAAAATGACCATGGGAGTGATACATAGTTATAACGAGGAAATTTAAGTTAATATGCTACAACAAGGACAATTAATGGTTGTGTAAGTCACTATGATTTTTACTAAATTTTTCTCTAAGTGATGATGATGGGTATTTAAATGGTTAATTTAGAAATATGAAAGGTAATTTTTAAGGTTACATATCCATAAATTTTGAAAAAAAATTCCTAACTCCATGCATTTTTTCCCTACGAGGTTATTGGGGTATGTTACAAATGCATTTATCAGTGCCCTTTTTGCAAAGCGGCACCTTTTTGGGAATCGTTATGTAAAAAAGAAAGAAGAATAAGTAGAGGTATGATGCTAGTGAGAATCATCTCAGTATGATTTTAATTAAACTTGTAGGATACTACAATTAACATGAGATGCATGATGCATGATTAATGATTGCATGTAAGAGTAGAAAGTTAGAATGTTTATTTAAAATTTGTGCTCATTAAATTTGAATATGGATGAGGATAAAAGAAAATAAAACCTCTATTGTACATATGAACCATCCTGAGCACTCACCTATTATAGTGTGGATTAGTACAAAATTTTCATGCATAATATTAGAAAAAAAGCTATTATGGTGAATAAGAAAAAAAAACGGAAGAAAACATGACTAAAATTTGAAAAACATGCTTATAAATAATGAATACATGTATGGTTGGTGTGATAACTAAATAACATAGAGATTGAGGTTGACCAGAGGACAATGGAATGTTGAAAACAAAATTGAACGAACCTCTTTAGTTGTTAAAAATAATCAACGGTGATGTGGAACTCACATAGTGAACTTAAAGTCAATGAACAACTCATAGTAGCATAATTGTAGGTTTGATTTCTTGTTTAGATTTGTAGAGAAGATTTGCATTCCATGTGTTTCAAATAAATTACCTTGATAGTTTTGTCATTTTAAATAATTGCATCCATGGAGATTTGGATGTGATTCATCTTAACGATGAGAAGTAATCATACCTTGAGATCTACATGTAACCCTAAATATTCGGTTGAAAAAAGTTATTTTTAGACTTGGATCCATAATTTGGTAATTTTTTTATTGAAGCGTCATAGCAAGGATTTTGGTTGTCTTATTGGCAAAAATTTTACAATGATGATATTAATATGATTCATGTTATATAAATTCTATTTTTACTATCTCTTTGATATTTTAAACATATTTGTAGAAATTTCTTTCATGACCGCTAACTAGTCTCCCAATAGCGATGGTATATGCTTGCCAACTATTTGGTGAAATGTCATTGACCATAGATTTCATGTACAAATTGTTGTTATAATTGAAAGATGGATATGGGTGCATACTTGGAAGCTTTCTGTTGGAATGTCGAATTGGTCGTAAAATTGTAACACACTATTTGATAAATTCTCGGTGATTTGTATATTACATGATTGCAAATTATTTTCCCAAAAATTCCTCAATGGTTTTTTCTTACATAAGCGCCTGCGCTAATGCTAAAGAAAAAAATCACATTTTATATCCTGAAGCATGAATAGGTCTTTATTTCTCTACAATATTGATGGATTGTAAGTTGGAGGCCTCGAAGAAAGCATAATTCTATGGTATGAAACATGTTTTAATGTACTTTTTCTTAAGCTACATGATTATTATTATGTGAAATTTTGAATGTATATCATGTATATTACATGCAGATGAATTTTTGTCAAGTACTTTGACAAATTGTAGGGATCCCATCTTGTGGGTTAAGTATAGATATGTAGTGGTATAAAAAATGTTCCTTTGCATTAATGATAATATGCAAACGGAAATTTATGTATATTAAAATGGATTTTAAGACATTGACTATTTTTTAGACATTGAATTTTTATTGGATTCAATGGCTATGCAAAGCACGATGGAGTGATGTAATGAGGTAATATTTTTATTTTATTATTGAGTTAATGAATACTTTGGTTGGGGTATTCAGGAAATAACTCTAGAGCTTTTAGAAGACTTCTTGCACTTATGAAAGTATATTGGTGGTTAAGTTCAACATGGACCTTCCCTAAAAGTCTCCTAAAAATCCCTAGGAGAAAGAAAATAATGAGATATTAACATAATGGGAGAGAAAGATTATGTTAATGACTTAGTTGGAGATAAATACTATGTAGAAAGTAAAGTAAAGCATAGCGGGAGAGAGACATGCTAGAGAAAAAGAAGAGTATATTTTTCAAAAAATATAAAATAAAAAAGCCTCAGGCGAAAGGTTGCGGACCTTAAAAGCGGACGCTACTAAAAATCTCTTTCGGAAGAAATCACCAAGGAATCGATAGGGTTGTTGATTCTAGTGGCAAGTAGATCTTAGCTCGGTGGGTAACTATTGGAGATAGTTCAGCGGTTGGGTAGAATATGCTCGGTCCCTCAATAATTCCCAGAAATTAACTATGGTTAGATAAATATGTGCTAATGCTCAAGATTATCTAAAGATATTGGATGTTACAATAGACTATAAATTTCATTTCTCAAGTTTTGTTTGCATGTGTTATAGTTTTTCATTCATGATATAATAAACTATCTTGGAAAAAAATTCGATGAAATAGGTTTTGTTATTATGAGCAAAAGAACATGTCTTAAATGACTTATATATATGCATGCATAGAGGAAATTAATTGAAATATACAGGTAGGTCGAAATAACTCATGTTGAGATAAAATAATGAGTTATTGAACTTTACATTCACGACACACTAGAGGAAAAATGAATTTTGGAGATAAATGCCATGAGTTTGAATTTGAATGAAATTAGTGTGGGAGAGAAAGAGACAGGTAATTTGCAAAGGAAATGATTAGACATAAATACCATGAGTTTGAATTTGATTAAAATTATTGTGGGAGAGAAAGACAATCATTTGAAAAACATTAGCGGGAGGGAAAGACTAGTTTTAACTCATAAATAAAATACAACATGCACTTGATAGAGTTTTTCTTATCCTTCCGATGATTAAAGGGCTAGTTTCTCCTTGAGTTTTTGTGGAAAGTATTATGATTTAAGTATTATTTTACATTTCCTAAACCATTTCTAATGAAAATTAAAGGCTAATGCTCCAACAAGAAAAGAACATTGAGGAATGAAGTTTTCTTTAAGGGGAGTTTGCAATATCCCTAGCGTAAGCCACCGTAAAAAACTCTCATAAAATGAGGGTTATTAAATAATTAAATATTATTAATTATTATATTGATACTACATGAAGAATATTCTTGTAATTCTTAATTATAACAATATTGGAAGAATTATTTCTTAATTATTTTATTTAGAATAATTTAAATTCTTCTATGGAAATAAATTATATTTCCAAGTTGGTGTATTTTATGAGTTTTAGGAAAATAATGAGTAATAGTTTGATTTTAGAAATAATGAGTACTAGATTTGGAAAAAAGTATGGATAAGTGATATTTTGCTCGGAAGGAAAAAACAAATATAGATTTAAAAAATAAAAGCATGAGATATTTATAGATTTCTTTTGTCAGTTAGAAAAGATGGAATGCTTTTATGATTTAGAAAAGGTGGAATTCTTTTTATGATTTAGAAAAAAGCTAGAATACTTTTTATGATTTAGAAAGATGGAATTCTTTTATTTAGAAGAAATTTGGAAGACTTTTATGATTTATAAAATCTATTCCATTCTATTAATTCTATTTTATGATAAGACTATGAGGAAAATAGAGGAGGGGGAATGGGAGAATACAAGGAAAATGGAGCCAAGGAAGAGGAAGAGAGTATTCCAAGCATGCATCAAGAGATAAGTAACCATATTCTTGGAAAATATTTTTTTGCATATGGGCCATGATTCTATAATGATTGAATTTATTTGCAATAAAAAGTTCAGGTGTATTAAAATCTAGATCTACACTTATTGTAGTATACCTAGGGGGATAATATAGGGTACAGAGGGAGGTACCCAAGGAACAATATGGTGTAATAATATAAGAATGATAAATAAAGGGGCGATAGTTAATAAATAAAGTGGTTAACCCACCTTATGTAAGGGACCAAATGTAGCTAGGGAATAAAGTGGTAAGCCCATTGTATTGGATGTATGGTATTAAGATACCCATGGTAACTACCCATGGTATTGCATGTATGAAACCTATATAGAGGATAGATAAGGGGTTAACCACTTTATTTATTAATTATCGCCCCTTTATTTATCATTCTTAATTACATCATATTGTTCCCTTGGGTACCTCCCTCTATACCTTATGTATCTCTCTCTAGGTATACTACGAAAGAGATCTTTAAACACTATGGAATACCAAAAATTATTATCTGCCGATAGAAATGAAAAATTTACATACGCTTTTGGAAAAACTTATTTCGAGGAATGGGGACAAATAAGAACTTCGGTACAACTTACCATTCTCAAACAGATGGAGAGACAGTAGAGAAAAATTCAAATATTGAAAGACATGTTGTCCATGTATGTGATGGATAGACCCACCAAGTGGGAAGAGTCTTTGCATTTAGCGACAATTTCTTACAATAACAAATACTAGGTATCCATTAAAATGATTCCATTTGAAGCACTCTGTAGGAGAAAATGCCACACATTGCTTAGATGGAGTCAACGAGAGAACAAATTGTTCCTTGGACTAGAAGCACTACATGAGATGGAACAAGTTGTGAAACAAATTCAACAAAATATTAAGATATCTCAAGACCGTCGGAAGAGTTATCACGATAAGAAAATAATTCACATAGAATTCAAAAGTTGGAGATCTTTCGTACATTCTAGGGATTAAACCTTGCAAAGAGGTACCTTTAATTTTCAATATTTGTGCTAAGTTTTCACCTCGATACTACGAGGCCCTTTGAGGTTTTGGAGAGAGTGGAACCGAGTAGCTTACAAATTGGCTCTACGTAGTTATATTAAAAATTCATAATGTTCTTCATATTTCATTGTTGAAGAAGTATGTACATGATCCTTCTCACGTGATTGAATGGATTGTGATACATGTGGAAACGAGAGAGGACTTTCTTCAAAGAATCCTTCATATATTGAAGCGAGGAAGAAACCATATACAGAATAGAACAATATACACGGCTGATGGTGTATGGAAACACTCTACATGGGAGTAGGAAGAAGTGATGAAAGAAATATACATCATTGTTTAGTGAATAAACGAGAAAGATGCTCAAAAAGCAGGGACTACGTAATATCCCTATTTTCATCATTTGTAATTTGTGAATAAACCTAAAGGTTAGGTGGACCCTAAGGAAAAAATTATGTATGGACATATTATTTTTGGAAATTAATAAATAAATATGGAAATTATATTAGTCTATAAAGACAGCAGTAATTTGAGACTAGGAATTTTCACAGTCCATTAAGATGGACTAGAATCCCAAGACTTTCCCAAAATTCTCTAGAAATCCTTGAAACAATAAATAAATAAAAATTATCGTGTGGGAGAAAAAAGATCTAATAAAATCCTCGAGTCGATTGGAAAGTTACTAAGAAAGGGTACAATAAAAATGGGCTATGGAAAAGCTAGTTTTAAACGAAGCTTTTGTAAAGGAAAAAGAGAGTAAAGCTCTAGAAGCTAAAGGGAAAACAACACCCAAAAAAATAGTGGGATGTCATTATGGAAACAAGCTAATGGAAATAAATATTAAATAAACCATTCCTGCGTGACAGATTGTCTACATAGAGGAAGAATTGATCTCTCTGCTCAAGAGAGCTATGGAACAAGCTCATGGTTGGGAGGAAAAAATAGTTTGTATATGATGGTATGTAGTTGCAGCGAAATTATACATCATGTGCCAATCGAATGTAGTTCTATTGTTACGAGTTATAAGAAATTTGAATTTGAAATCGAGAGGACAAATAGGAAGCGAACTAAGAAACATAGGTTTATGTTATATGTATTAGGAAATGGAAATTTTATAAATTTATTGTTTAAATTAAGCAATGGACTATTTTTTGGAAATCGTACGATGTTTTTTTTCTGTTAATTAATTTACATATGTATCGATAGAATGCGGAACTATAAATTAATAGAGTTAAGTCTCACATTTTATTACATAGACTTAGGATGGTCCGGGGGATAAAAAGCGAGAATCTCTAAACCTAGAATAATGTCTAAATCTATTGTTTATTTCAAAAATACAAGTATGGAAATAAAAATGAAAAAATAACATTAACATCTATATGTATAATAAATAACAATAATAATACGATGAGAACATATCTATAAAATTAACTATGATAATATACAATTCGGATATGAACGTAAAAGAGAGGTTTCCCATATATTCGTCAAGTGGAAAATGTATTAAACAAGGAACAATTTAAAGCTAAAGTCATACATATGCCAACGTAAAAAAGATAAACATAAAACCTATATTATTAAAATTTCATATACATAACTCTCAATTATAAATTCTTGACGGGGAATGAAGATGGCACTATTCAATATAATAAGTTTTGAATTATACAATGAGGTTATAAAATTACATTAGGGTAACAACCCTAGCAATATAATAAGTAACAACAAAAAGACATGCAAAGGCAGGTAGATGTTTTAGTGTCTTCATTTGTCCGATGAATGACTTGAAAATTGGAAATATTCTCTGTCATATGCAATGGTTGAAGACAACGATGGACATTACATATTTTGTAGAAGATATAATAGGAAACCTAAAACAAATAGTGAAATTGAAATTATAATTTTATTGACAAGGTAAGAAAATAAAATTTAGGGAGTAAATATTAAGTTTGAAGAGTATATTAGGTGAGAAGAGATACCTCGATATTATTGTTCAATTCACAATTCCATCCTTATACCTATTGTAAGGATAACTGAAGTGAAAAACATAATTAACAACGGTGACGAATAATTCTATCTAAAATTCATTACAAACCTGGCAAAGGAGATGTACAGATTTGTAGAAGTGATGGATCAATCTTGGAAAATTAGAACCATCTGTGTAAGGAATTACCCATGTTACTAACTGAAACTAAAATGAAAATTTCAAACTGAATATCAAATCGGACATGTATTAACTTTTGGGAAGACTGAATTATTGCTAAAAAGAGAAGAAGAGGTTACCAAACCTTTCTGTAAGGAAGCTGGCGCAAATCCTATACAAATATAAGTTCTCAATGGTATTCTTTAAATGAAAAATTATGAAAAATGCCACCAATAGGAATGGTATAAATTTATATTAAATAAAAAAGAGTATAGAGAAAATAAATATTAAATCAATCTGGAAGAAGGTGAAGAAATTTATAAATTAAGAAATTAAATATCAGTCTAGTTTAGGCCACACATCTAGAGGCTAGAGGGAAGAACATTTTTGAAGAGGGTCAAAAGAAAACTTTTAAGGGTAAAGCCAAGGAAAATACATCAAAAGGTAAAGAAATAAAATTCATGTGTTAATAAAGAGGGAGAAAAATTATCTGTAACTATTGTTCAAGAGAAGGCCATGATGAAACTCATTGTTGGAAATTACATCCTGAATTGAGGCCAAAGAAACCCAATAACAAAGGGAAACATAAAATTTTTCCTACAACTCACCATGATTTAGGATTTGATTTAGGTGATGAATCTAAAACTACAACCATGGGATTGAAGAATATGAAGGGAAAAGAAATTGAAACTAAACCCAGTACGAGTACATCAAAATGTCACATAAACACTCCAAATGAATAAGAAATAATAGAACTGTTTCATATGAGGGTCATATCCAAGCATACCAAGATTGAGAAACCATTTGCCAGTGGGTCAGAAGAAAAATTAATCTCTGAATATTTGGTCGAGAAACTTAACCTTGAGACCATACCACATCCAAAAGAATATCCATTGGGTTGGATTTCTAAGGATGAAAATCTAAAGGTTTCAAAGAAATATATATTGAGGTTTCTAATCGCCGGAAGCTTTGTTGACACAGTTGAATTAGATGTGGTTCCTATTGAAATAACTGGTATTGTATTAGGGAGTCCTTATTTGTATGACATGAAAGCGATATTCTATCCCCATGAGAACAAGTATAATTTATTCAAATATGGAAAAGAGTTCAATGTTAGAGCACATCGCAAGAAGACAAACATTTCTATGGTAAATGTTAGATAGGTAAAGAGGCTGGTAAATTGAAGTAAGATTTTTTTTCTTCTTATGATTAAGCCTGAACCTGATACTAATCATGAATCATTTGAGGGATTTGATCCTAAGTTGAAATCAGATATATATGATTTGGTTAATGGACATCATGAGATGTTTCAGGAGCTAACATGATTTCCTCCAAAAAGAGAAATTCAACATGAGATTCAGTTGTAGCAAGATTTTCCTCTTCCAAAAATCGGTATGTATTGCATGTCGATAATGGAGAATGCTGAAATAAAGAGGCAAATAAAATATATTTTGGATAAATGAATAATAAGGCCAAGCACCTCGCCATGTGGTTCACCCATAGTCTTGATACCAAAGAAAGACGAGACTTGGTGCATGTGTGTATATTTCCGAGATTTGAACAAGATTAAGGTAAAAAATCATTATCCACTCCCAAGAATAGATGATTTTCTTGATCAGCTGAAAGAAGAAATTTTTTTCACTAAGTTAGATTTACGAAGTGGATATCATCAAGTAAGAATTGCAGAAAGTGATATATCGAAAACTGCATTCAAAACTAGACAAGGACTCTTTGAGTGGGTAGTTATGCATTTTGGTTTTTGTAATGCATCGAAAACTTTCAAGTGAGTTATGGATAGTGTTTTGCGACCATTACTTGATGAATTTGATATTTTTTACTTATATGACATATTAATTTTCAGAAAAACAAGATAAGATCATGTCTTGCATGTGAATAGAGTGCTTGATATTTTTAAGAAAGAGAAATTGTTCCTTAAGATGTCAAAATGTGAGTTTGGAAAGGCTTCTTTGGTATATTTGGGACATGTTGTAGGAGGAGGAGAATTGAGGATTGATCCTTCTAAAGTGGAGGCCATTGTGAATTGGCCCACACCCAAAATAGTAATTGAGGTAAGAATTTTCTTAGGTGCAACTCAATATTGGAGAAATTTTAAAAGACAAGATTAGTTTAGCTCCAGTTCTTGCATTACCAAATTTGAGACAGACATTCAAGATTCAAACCGATGTTGTGATTATGCCATGGGTGCAGTACTTTTGCAGCATGGTAAGCCTATCACCTTTCATTCTGAAACTTTTAATAGTGTTGTGACTAATTATCATGCATATGAGAAATAAATATATGCGTTGGTACAATGTGTCAAGAAGTGGAAACACTACTTGACGGGTAAAGAGCCTATTGTACATACCAATCACCAATCATTATAGTACTTGCAGTCACAAAAAAAATTACAGAAATCAAGACATGTCAGGTGGATTGGAATTCTTCAATAGTTTCACTTGGTTATAAGGTACAAGAAAGGTATTTTAAATAAAGTTGGAGATATGATTTCAAGACCAATCATTAGTTCTTCTACTTTACTAAAAAATGATTATGTTTTACATGAGAGTTACGTAGAACAATATGCACATGACATTGATTTCCAAGATGTGAATGCCATTTTGAGTGAAGGGAATCAAGTTGAAGAAAAATATTATCACATGCATAAAAATTTGTTGATTCATTTGCACAAGCTATGTATTCCACAATGAGAGAGGCTAAGTGTCATGAGAGAAGCTCATTATTCTCTTATTGCTGGACACTTTGGGGTAAGCGAAACAATGGCACATCTACATAGGTATTGTTATTGGCCTCACATGATAGATAGTGTGTCAAATTTTATAAGAGGATGTTCTATGTGTGCAACAACTAAGCCTAGTAATAATAAGCTTGGATTGTACACGCCACTACCGGTACCATCAAGTCCATGGGAGAGTGTCTCCATGGACTTTGTTGGATGTCAACCTATGTCAAGAACGCAACATGATTATCTTTACGTAGTTGTGGATAGATTCAGTAAAATGCGTATACTTAGGCCATGTAAGAAAACCATTACTGTTGAAAAAACTTCTGAACTTTATTTTCAAAATGTTTGGGTTCATTTTGGATTGCCAACTTCAATTTTTAGTCACAGGGATTCCAGGCTCATTGGGAATTTTTGTTCAAATCTATGGAGAATGATGGACAAAAAGTTGGAAAAGAGTACCACTTTTCGTCCACAAACAGATGGACAAACCGAGGTGGTGAATAGCATAGTTGTGCATCTATTGAGAGGATATTGCAGCGAAAGTCCTAAGTTGTGGAATGAGAAACTTCATTTCATTCAACACGCTTACAATTGGGAAAAGCACTCTTCAACACAAACCTCACCTTTTGAAGTATGCTTTGGGTATTTTCCAAAATCGCCATTAGAATTCATATTAGGGAAGGATGTTGAAATTGATGGCCATAGTGACATTGATAACGCTTGAAAGTTCATTGAGAAAATTCAGATTATACATCAACAAGTTCAAGAACAACTTGATAAATTTCAAAGAAAATACAAAGAGAGGCATGAAAAACACTGGGTTGATCACAATTTTTCAGAGGGAAATGAGGTATGGTTGCACATTATCAAATAAAGGATGCAAGGGGAAGGTAAAAATCTCAAACCATTTTTCTATGGTCCTTTCAAGATCATAGAGAAAGTTGGTAACAATGCATTCCAACATGACTTGCCTTCTTACATTCAAATGTATTCAGCTGTTAATGTTGAAAACTCATGCTTGTATGAGCCACCTTTGATCGACCATCAAGGAAGTGATGTTAAGCTTCCTTCTATTGAAGATTTCTCGCCAAAATTTCTAGACGATCTCAAAGGAGATACAATTCTTGATAGGAGGACAAGAGCATCAAAGAGGGGAAGTGTTGACTACCTTCGAGGTGGGCTCAAAGGCAATAAACGAAGCAAGTAAAAATGGATGTAGGTTTGAAAGTTGAGGGATTTATACCCTTATCTATTGAACAGGTAATCAAGTGTTTTGGGGTCCAAAAGCTTCCTAATGGGGAGGAATGATCACGAGTTCATAAATTTTTCTCAAAAATTCAAAGTTACAGGATTGGGTTAAAACTAGGATGGTTGCTTAGATCTTGTCTTCCTGATTATGACGGTGTGAATGGTAAACCAATGTCATATGAGGAATATATCGTGTTCTGATCAAAATGCCAAACAGGTAAATTGCGACAATTTGACTAGGTTTGACTAAATGGAGATTCAACAAAGTGGGTGGATGTACAGTCATGAAAAAGCAATATTCCTTGCAATATTCCTTTCCACGGGACTAATCATTGGTTGAAAAGTGTCGATTTTCTATTGGTTTACGAGTTTGGAGGAACCAATCATAGGTTGGCACGTGGTCAGACTTGGGACCACCATGTGTCCCTCCAACTGCACACTAAAATTTTGTTGAGGGTCCGCCGGAATCTACCAATAAACCTCCCTTCGGGCAAGCACACATATTACCATCCGAGCTACAAGAGTTTCTTAACCTTTTTTCAAGCTGGGTTTTATTTAACATTTATTGCAGTGAGAGTTGGGGGTTGGGAACTGCCGACAGTCCCAACCCACTAGCAGTCCCCACGTTTTATGGTCACATTGCAACAATAAACTCCAGCTCAAACCGTGTGGATAACGCTACTCAACAGCTCCACCCATGTTTCAATGCAAAACCACACTTTAATGTGAAGTGGATAACCTTTGATAGTTACTAACCCACGGTTTTTGGGGTGCGCATGTGGCCACCCTCAATCACAAACATTTATTGTAGTAGTCAAGTCGGTGGAAATTTAGTGGGTACGCCATTTTTGGTGCCCTATACTATTTTAACTCCAGTTAAGTGGATTTCTCCACTTTTAGTGGAGCTTTCCTAGGTGAAACTGGGTAAAAGTGTAGGAGGCCCAATTTTTGACCATTCTGAGTGAATGAAGAGTCATTTTTGACTAATTGGAGCATTCTGAAGCCATTAGTGTAGAGAAAATATCCATTAGAATAGTGTAACTACATATAATAGAAAAATATTGAGCATAATGAAATACAAACATGCCATTGGGAGTTGGACCAACAGATGTAGCCCAGGAGGGGTGAACTACTTCATCATGCCTGTTGCGTAAATTTCATGTGGTGACTTATTTCTCTATTTTACACTATTGTTCAGTGTTATTTAAGTTCTTTTTATGCTTCTAATTCACTAAAATTCTTCTATAATTCGTGGATACAATCCTCAATCCTTATGAAAACTAATGAGACAAGTATGAAAATGTTTTTAAACTGAAAAGACACTTAGCAAAATGAAACTAATAGAGTCATTTCAGATCAGTGAAGTTAGGGCCTGAAATTCACATGAAAGGGGAGGCTAATCAACGAAGGAGAGAGGAGGTATACTTATCTCTATTCTGGGTATATCATACCTCGAACATTTCAATAAGGTCGATAACTATCACAACAAGATATTAGTTTAGTCTAGGGCTCAAAGTGTCCCATGAAGGAGAAAAGTATACAAAGGGAAAGGATGCCTTATGGAGTGCATAGGAGAGGTTATCGAAGGTTCGGTATTGGGTTGCAACAATAAGAAGACCAAAATATAAGTCTAGGATAACAACATCAAGGAGACCGAGAAGTGTGGTGTAGTATGGTTCAGAGAGCAAAGGGGTTGAGTCTCTCAAATAGAATAAAAGAAGAGTAGTGCAATGATAATTTCAAAGGCTAGTGAGAAGGGTCTTGGTGGAACACTTGAGTCAAGGCTCTTTTTCATGTTCTTGGTACTCGTCAATTGAAGGTCTATAAGAAGAATTTATGATTGGGTTTTCCTCTCAAAGAGTGAGAGGTTTTACACTTGGTTTGAAAGCCTAAATATTTTTTCTCTTGTTTATTTTATAATTGGCTCTATGAAGAAGATACTAATATAATTAAGAATATATCTAAGATAAAGAAGAATAAATTAAATCACAAGTAATTATTAAGAAGAGAGATTGTAATAAAATCTCTAATTTCTTAATAGACTACCTTTATTATGAATGATGTTTCTACAAATCACCTAGAGGCATATGTGTTAATGACCTAACATTTTAAGAATGGATCCAAGTCAATCCTTTCAGGACCTTTCCTATAATAGTTCACATCAAATCACAAGATACCAACTTGGCTTTTCCTGGTTGGGGTCAACCTCCGACAGATATGTCACCTGTACTAAAGTGAAAAAAGAAACAATATTGTCATAATGTATGGCACAAATGCATGTCATTAAAGATGGTGTGGCCTGGCATAGCCTTTATGCATTAGATAGTGTACTATTTTCATGGGAAAATAAAGTGGAATGATGAATACATTGTAGGAGGACATTGGTGAGATATTATAACCAATTTTTAGAACAAAAGGGTCATCAAAAAAAATATGGATAATCGTGGTATCCTTAAAATAACTTATTTAATCATTAACTTATGTTCACAAAGATATCAATGAAACAATGATCCTCAATAATCCTTAGTGACAAAAAAATATCCTCGAGAAAAATTGAGATAAAAGGGTCTGCAGTGGTAGCTAATACATATAAAAATTACCTTAATGAATTTCTTGGTAGTTGTCTAAATCAAATCCCATTGGAGGTATCCTGCTATAGGAATAAAAATACACATAAGAACCACTAGACTATATGTTCTAAATATTATTCACCAAAAACATAGTTGGTTATAATATAACGATAAAATTTATTGTCTGTCATATCTTCACTTTTATTTATAGACTTTTGTGTATGCAAGTTCAAGTTCAACATTTTGGGATTTTCATCACCCAGCAAAGTGCCTCTGTATATCAGTGATTACAGAAAAATAGTTTGTAAACAGTTCAACAAATACCTTCTCCAGCTCATGTCAACCGACATGCTAAAGACAACCACTATAAATAAGGCCATTGCTGCCTAATTTTTGCAACAAGCATCTCATACTAGTCTGCTATCTAATTGCAAAATTAGGGTCTGAAATTTTGCGAAAGAGGAGGCTAATCAACGAAGGAGATAGGAGATATACTGATCTCTCTTCTGGGTATATCATACCTCACACATTTCAAGAAGTTCAAGACCTATCACAACAAGGGATCAGTTCAGTCTAGGACTTAAAGTGTCTCATGAAGGATATGAGTATAAAACAAGGGAAAGGAGGCCTTAAGACGTGCATAGGATAGGTTATCTAAGGTTCAGTATTTGGTTGAAAAAATTAGGAGATCGAAATATCAGCCTAGGATAGTAGCAATAAGGAGACCAAGAAGTGTGGTGCAGTATCATGCAAAAAGGAAAGGGATCGAATCTCTCAAAGAGAAGCAAATAAGATAAACACAGGGATAATGTCAAAGGCTACTGATAAGTGTCTTAAAGGAAAACTTGAGTCAAGGGTATTTGTCATGGTCTTGGTACTCATCAATTGAAGGTCTATAAGGAAAATTTATGATTTGGTTTTCCTCTCAAAGAGGGAAAGATTTTGGTGTTGGCTTGCAAGCCTAAATATTGTGTCTCTTATGTATTTTGAAATTTACTTCTTGTAATAAAAGCTCTAATTTCTCAACAAACTACCTTTCTTATGAATTATGTGTCTGCAAATCACCTAGAGGCATATGTGTTAAAGATCCTACGAGAACTAGCTAAAAAGCCTACTATTTTCATGTAGTAATACCATGGTACAAGTTTATATTGATTGGCTTTCTGAGGACCTCCTATAATAACATAAAATATGTAGTGTGGCCTTTGATGGCCAAATTCAAATATATTTTATAGTTGATGGGCATTTAAATTGGGAAATCCATACATTCATAGAGGAGTTTCATGACTTTTTTAATTTGAATAACTATAAGAATATTATGCTTCCATTTTTTGTATCAATTTACTCATTTCAATCCCACTCTTATGAATTTGACAATATATATCCATTTCTTCAACCAGAAGGCATTACTCAATATCAACCAACTATAGTTTGGTTGAATGTACAAGTATATATTTCTAATTTCTATATCTATTGTTCCATTTCACAGTTGTGAACTTTTAGTAATTTTTTTTCCTAGAAAGTACCAATATTCTTTTGTGGGTGTTGTTTTGAATTATTTCTCTCATGGGTTTTTTTTTTTTTTCATCATCTTGGATACTTAAAGTTTTCTTGATATGTGGCAATACTCCATGTTTCTTGAGAATCATAGCTTAAGCATGTCATAATATGTGATATCTCTATTTAATCTATGACTTTCAACTACAATTCTTCCACCAAGGGTTTGTTGTTTACAAGCCATTGCACCACAAGTTACTATAACCAAGACAAATATAATACTGATTCTTCTTGGGAAACAAGATGTCCACCTATCAAAAACTACAGCATATAGTTCCCTCGTAAAAAATATAACATTTGTGCAGACATTTTCCACTCAAATCATGGTTCCGAAGGACTACATTTGGCCCATCGATATAATATTTTATTTACAAGAACCTAAAGGTATTGTAAAATATGATCACTCCAAATATTTGCTGCTAATTTTTCAAATGATGAATATGGCATGAGATACAGTTATAGTTATGACCCATAATCCAATAAGGGAATATCTTTAGTTTTTGGAAAACAAGAATTTCATAGTTGATGGCATCCCAATATATTTTTTCGTAACAACATCAGAGGGTATAGGTATCTCTAACACACCCCCTTACCTAATAAAAAGTGGTCACTACACTAACCCAAGAAGCTGCAGTTATGGGGATGGGGTCAAATTTCCTTTTCTTTTTTGTTTTTTAGCTGACCCTAGGTAAGTAGGTGGTTTTTGAATGTCAACCATGTACATATTTCCACCTTCAAAAGGAGATCTAACTTTCTATACCATTTCCGCCAATTATTTTTATTATTCAAAGTAAAAATGTATATAATTTCCCAATTCAACCATGTATTCACATGGGAATGGATATACTCCTTATTGTTAATGTCTACATTTTTTAACAGTTTTATACTATCTTGTGTTAGATGGAGATGGTTTCATGGGTTACAAAATTTCTCTAGATTGTTTAATCACAAATATGTTTCGAGGAGTGATCAAGGGCATCGTGCATGCCAAAGTTTGAAATTGTATTATTCAAGAAGTTAAGGAAATGAAATAATATCCCTTCAACCCCTTGATGTTGTTCATTTGTAGAAACATCACCATCATATGTCTGCTTATGAGTGTTTAGGTTTTATCAATTTTGGAGGGGGAATCATATTTCCCTCAACACCCATTTTTTCTTTCCCAAAACCAAAAAATCATTGGCTACCTCAAATTTACAACAACATCTTTTTTCAAAATGACTACATGTTGGAGAAAGGAAGGCTTCGGGTGACATCTAACTATTCACTTACCTGTGTTTGGTATCATGGAATATTTTTTTCCCACTAACAACAATCATAAAAAATTCTTTGGAAATTATGCCTCGTGACTTTTTCATGTGTCATTTATCTAGAAAAGAAGGGAAGATAACCCATTAAATATTTCTAGTGAAGGGAATTCGAATAGCTATTGGGGTTTTTCCAATCTGAATGTAGAATTTTTCATACAGTAAAGATAGAGCCAATATCAGGGCTAAGTTGCTAACAAATTTAATTATGTGAAGCCAATTCCGTATCAGCAATGGCTACACAAAGGCCTTTATATGACAAATATATATATATATATATATATATATCTATATATATATATATATCATGGAGAATCTAACCTCCATCAGCTTAGGGAGAAAGAATAAATGGTTCCTTCAGTAGTAATAGAAGTTGTGCTTTCCTATGTGGAGTAACCATCAAATGCTCTAATTGTAATTCTTTAACTTGTGATTAACCCTCCATTCTAGTTTAAGAATACTAAGACATTTTTTATAAATTGCAAGTGTATGGATAATTCATCTCAATAGTATATATATATATATATATATATATATATATATATATATATATTAGTGGATTAACCATGTGAAACCTATTAAAGGAAGTTTTACAATGTTTTGTGTATAGAGAATCCAAAATTTCAGACCCTCGCGTAATTTTTGTGAAAGTGGATCATATTAAAAATATTATAAAAAGTGAATCATTTATTACCTCAAAATCATAACCACATAGAACCCACAAGATACTTGTAGGTAATCATCCCATATTCACAAGAAACGGTCGAGAAGTGGGATTCAATAATGTTTCAGGGCTTTTACCAGATTCCTATGACATACAACTTATATTATTTTTATTTTTTTGAAAGCTTAATTATAGATGAAAGACTAAAATGTATCTAGAGACCAAACCAAATTCATGAGTTAATTTAAGTAATGAATAGGTAGAAAGGAAAGGCCTTCTGCCACTGATGAATCAAATTGACTAAAAAAAAATTTTGTATTACATATCAAACAAGTGAGGGATTCTCAGAATAAATCAAATCGATCTTATTTAGACCACTACAAAGCATGTTGAAATATCACCTCCATGGTAAATTTTAGCTCAACGATCCTTTAGTGACACTCACAAAGAACAATCACAGTCCTTTTGCAAGGTATTGACACTCACAAAGAATACGAGAGAATAGAATTGGGGAGAGTTCTTGAGACCCTAAGCACCATCTACCAAAATAACCAAAATGTAATCTTAGTGACAGGTCTAAAATAAAAATAAACTACATCACAAATCCTACCACACCACCAACAACATTGTATGAAAGGGCATGGAATAAAAAGGAATAGAGTAGAGATTGCAAAATCCACACGTCTTTATGACATTTCCACTATAATAAGGCTCTAGCACTACTGTTGAGGTAATATTTGACACATTTGTTAGTAAGAATATTTAGATAACGAGATATACCATGAAGTAAACCAGGAAAGTATTCAAAGATGAAGCGCATCACATACGAGTACAGTAGTGCAGAAAACTATAAAGGAAAAGAACCAAGTGTGTGAAAAGAATGCAGGTCGGTAATACAAACACGCATCACATGACCATGGAGAAAACATCGACAGACCAGCGAAATTATAAGAAACTGTAACTAAATCAAATAGGATATGGCACATAAAAACTTCTAAAATTCATAATACAGGTCAAGGAGTAGGTACTTATTAGATTTTAAAATGAAACTAAGTATGGGACGAAGCTTCTTTGCCCAACCATATACTGGCCTGTACCAAAATATCACTTTTCTTGTAACACAGTTACCCTAAAGCTAGTTTCCAAGGTGTGAGGAGACTGCTTAAGGGACTAAGAACCTTAGAGAAGCTTCTCAGCTCCCATCTATTCCTATATTGAATCTTTACCTTCGACTAAGAGTCGAATGCATTTGTTCTCTTCCTTTCGATTGTTTTCAAGAGCATGATATTATTCTAATTTCAAGAATTTTTCCATCACCAACCCCCTGTTAATGCTCCCTCCTTGGAGTATTTTTTTCTCCTCTATAACTTCATTCTGGAGGTTAGAGCATGACCTAGTACACATTTTTAGGACCAACCAAAACTGCTCCAGTTGTACCTTTTTATATGACTTTTGTGGTAGTTAGACCAATTATCATTGGTTAGTCTTGTAGGCCAATGATCTCCATGCCATTTGGCCCTTTTTTCCTTCCTTTCCATCTGTCCCACAAAGCATGTCCACCTCAGCCTTGGAGCTGTGTCCCTAACTCTAGCAATTTACAATATTTTAGATTTAGCAGGAATGTAACTAGGCTATTACAGTATGGATTTCTTGCTACTTAACCCTCCACCAATTTGTACAATCCCTTACTCATGCAGTTCTATAATTCTTATCATGTCCTTGAAGGATGAACTATTTTTCACTTTCTATAACAATAAGTATATATCTCTATTTGAATATATTTCTTTGTTGATCAATATTTGTAATATCCATATTTTCAGCTTTTATCATTTGTGAATAAATCTAAAGTTCAGGTGGAACTAAGGAAAAAATATGTTTGGACATATTATTTTAGGAAATTTATAAATAACTATGGCAATTATATTAGTGTATAAATACAGAGTAATTTCAGACTAGGAATTATGATCCATGAGGATGGACTAGAATCCAAAGACTTTCCCAAAATTATCCAGAAATCCTCAGACAAAAATAAAATATATAAAAATTATTAGATGGGAGAAAAATATCTAATAAAAGCATCAATAAAGTGGAAATTTACTAAGAAAGGGTAAGAATAAAACTCAGCTGACGAAAAGCTAGTTTTAAAAGAAGCTTTTGTGGAAAAAACAAGGGGTTTTTTTACACAGAGGAAGAATTGGTCTTTTCTATGGGGAGAGTTGTGGACCAAGGTCATGGTTGGGAGGAAAAATAGTCTTTATACAATGGTATCTAATTTCTATTAAATTATATGTCTATTACCAATTCGAATGAAGTTCTAGTGTTATGGTTTACAATAAATCTAAATTTTAAATCAGAGGAAAATTAGGAAGCATGTAATATTCCCAATTAGCAGCAGATAATTGGAAATATTAATTTTGATTAATTTTTCCTTTATAAAGTTGAAATAAAAATAAAGTGGGTGAAAGATGAATATGACTCACTAAAATAGAGTGCACTCCCTATTAGACTCAACATTGTAACTTAAGTGGGCCAAGGGGGGCCAAGAGACCACGTAGAGGGGGACCCACTTAGACCACGTGGGCCATGACAGTGCAGTTTAGTTGGCAACGTGGGCCAAATGGAGGCTACGTAGGAGATGATGGGCCCTAGGGTTGAGAGAGGCCCATTGTTATAAAAAGTACGAGAGCCTCCTCATTTCCTCATTTTAGTTTATGCATATTGAGCTAGCCACTATGAGTTTGAACATGCTGGTTTTTTAGCTTGCCTACAACACTATTTAGTGCATTGAGTGTCTCCGTTCAGAGATCTCACCATCAGCCCTGGGAGACTTCGAGTGCTTGCTCGGGTGAGGTTATCCCATCAGTATTTTGCAGGAGTATTGGGTTTTGGCGTTTGTGGAGGAGCAGTGCATCCATAGACTGCGTAGTCTTGAGAGGGAGGACGCAGTCCATATTGAGGGAACTCCGGTGTGGCATTCTTTAGGAGGATTTTGGTCAGGAGATTGAGAAAGGGGCCAGCCCTTGCCTATTGGAGACTTTTGGTTTAGCGGGAGGTCATATTTTGGAGTATTCCATTCAGTCTTAGCGCAGAGACTTGGAGGATAACATAGATTCCCAAGGGGGGTATTTTCGGTGGTTAGCCATTCTAGAAACGCTTTCTAGGCTTTTCTGGGTATTGTGAGTGGAGGCGGATTCCAGAGTTTCAGCTCATTCTGAGTATGGGAGTAGCTGCAACTACTCATTTGGTTCCAGTAGTAGCAACTACACGGTAATTTTCCAGCAGCTTGGACGCAGATCAGAGAACAAAAATTCCTTCGATATTCTGAGAGCATTCCTACACTTGCCTGGTGAAAGTCGAGGTGCCATCACTCTGATCACCTCTTGTACTCATTGCTATTTCTCAGTATAACAAAATGGCTCAATATTCTCTCTATTTTATGTGTATATATTGCATATATTGTTTTTAGCATTTCATGTACTGTTGTATGATCCACATCACTGCATTGAGACATTCCTTTGTTATACCATCTATTGTGTTTTTCCCAACTCTATAGATGAAGTCTGGTGAGGACCAGGTAGCCTCCAACTCTCACCCTCTTTTCAGAGGTGAAATATCTGGTAAATGCCCCTCCAGTCCATCTCTGGTTTAGAGTTGACTGTGTTTGAGAGATATCCCTGAAAGGGGATATTACAGTGGTATCAGAGCTCATAGACCTGGCTCAGCCTGTGGAGAAAGTTGTCTGACACTGGAAGAGAAGCCGTGGGGATATTTTTCTATGAACAAAGAGGGTAGGCATAATCTTACCCACCAAAGGCAGTAGAGGTGGAAAATATGGGGGTTTCACAATAGTGTGACCAACATTTACCAGCCTTCGGTAGGCCAACCAGAATCAGAATGCCTACATTCTTACCTCTAGTACCGAGTGAGAAAGCTAGGCAGCATGATCATATACCTTTTGGAGATTATTTCCGTGAATGGAAGTCCATGGGGGAAAACTTCAGAGCGGCTTTTCCCTTCAGAGATTACTATCAGCTCAGGCAGGATGAAGGAGGAAGGAACAATGGGGTTTCTAGCATGCAGAGTTTAGAGCTGTAGTGTACCACTTGGAGGACACCTTTTCCCACGTTCGATGTATCCACTGATTTCATGGTTTGGGATCAGGTGGAAAAGCTGGATACCTCTTTTCAGCTTGACCGAATGACGAAGGGGGAAGCCATCAAAATGGCTACCTCGCACTTGGAGGATGAAGGCACACAAAATCATGGGGAGAATGTGGATACACCCAGTATGACGTAGGGGTCACCTGTGTTGGAGACTTCTTTGACCATATCAGTTGAAATATTAGTAGAGAGAGTAGAGCTTGACCCAGTAGTGCCATCCATTAAGGTGATGACTGGGGTAGTGTCTGAGTTTTTGGGTGGTAGCAGCACATGGCAGATGGGTGTGGTGCCAGGAGATGTATCCACCTTTGATGAGGCATTAGGAGATACAAAGGTATTGGATGATGGTCGCACACAACGGTGTCATCAACTTCGAGCCGACCTTCTAGTTTTGAAAGGGAAGGCCACATCAGTATGAGAGGCTATTTTGTTACAGAACAAGGAGCTAGAGGGCATGAGAGTGGTTTATGTCGAGTCAGCGACCAAGTTGGCCCACATTGGGGAATGGTTCGAGTCCCTAATGGTACAGCTATAGGGCACATTGGATTGTCAGAGTAGCCCCCTTCAGGCATGCATAAAATGGGGCTAACAGCATTATTGGGTCACCTCTTTCCATTGGAGAGAGAGAGGCCGAGCCACCTAGTCATATCTCATACATTGACTTGGCTAGTGGGATGAGACGATCAGAGTTGCACAGGGTGAAACATCCACGTGTTGAGGTGGGATGGCGAGATATTTTGAGTTGGTACCTGATGGAGTGGGTTATGATGATAGTGGTGGACCCGGGTGTAGTTCAGTAGGATTTTCCAGGTGTTGGGAATACAAGAACCCCAGATTGACATTAGGATCTAGGCGGGACTACCTGTTGTTTCCCAGACAGGTTGGTTGACTATGTCTTGGAGGGTACAGTTGGCCTAGTAGTTGAGCATGCGCATTTTCTAGGGGAGTTTCAGTCAGCTCCAGTGGCCAACCAGTTTATGGACAGACACCCTCGGTTGTCTTGGTATGACACTTGTACACGGGGTCACAGAGTGATCAACATACGTAGGCAGAAGCTTGTCGGAGGAGGTGGCATTGGCAGGCCACCAGATGGTGCCTTGTATGGGGCCAAGGGTTCTTCACCTTTGTGTGGGGCACAAAGGTCATAGCGGAGTCAAGCAATGGTGGTATCACTACTGACGCATAGGGAGATTCACTTCTCGGACCCCTCAAGGAGGGTTTGGAGTGATGATCCATTCGTCGGCGGGTACAACGATGCAACAGTGGAGATGATGATACTAATTGGGGGTGGTCCAACATGTGGAGACACAACTCTATGTCATCACATCCAGGGGTGTGTGGGAGCCTCTAGCATTGAGCATTAGACTACCAGTGGACATGGAGTCGCATGGTGGTCTACCATAGTGTGTGGGATTGCATTGTGTAGTAGGAGTGTCTTACATCACATTGAGAACACACGGGGAGTGATCGATGCCATGACACAAACTAGGCATGAGATGGTACAGGGTGGTACAACAGTAGTAGGGGGTATCCAACAGTGTACAGGGGTACGCCTCAGTGTGCAGTGGCATGTCGAGGAGTACATGGATGATTGGTGGTGTGCGAGGACATATGGTGCTGCACAGAAGGTTCTTAGAGCATTGCCTCCAGGGAGACTCATGGACAGGGACACCGGGCTTACCTTTGGGAGTATTTCACTCAAGATCGATGGGGAGACAGATGAGCAGTACTTGACGATATCTGTGGGAACTCGCAAACCTGACCCTCTTCTACATCACTCAAGGGCACAGTCAATTTTGTCATTGTCCTTTGGCACTTTGGGCATGAGCAGCAGGGTATGTGAGGGTCACCCAAGATATTTGGATGAAACTCAACACACTAGGGGAGAGACTTCTCAGCAGTGGCACTAGGTCGGGGCGCTAGTTGACAGCCACAGGTTAGGGGATGAGATGATTCTCTGCAGGGGTGGCACATCAGTCATTGATGAGCCTACACTTGGGGAGCGAGTCATGAGGGAGACATGTGTCACTTTTCCCTCAGGGCATGTCAAGATCATGCATCAGCAGATGATAATAGGTACAACATAGGTAGCATCCCAGTATGTGTCTAGGCTCCATACAATGTATCAACACATTATCGAGAGGATGGATGGCATATTCAATGCAGATGAGGTGGCGGAGGTAAAATAGGAGGGCATTCCTTATGTATGCTAGAGTAAGGACTCTTCTTTCTATAAGTCCATAGGATCAGTTGAGGACACTTCTGGGGAGAGAGAGCAGTCATGCAGAGATGATGATAGTAGACCAGAGCTACATTCCAATGTCCAGGGTGAGCAGTCAGGGGACTCTACGGGAGATAATCTAGGCGATGAGTCACTTGTGGCGATTCAGCCAGAGCAGCATATGATGGAGCCTGAGTCAGCAAAGGAGGATACTATGCACATCATGCATGATAGTCCTTTTGGGGGAGAGCCAGATGGAGGCTCACATCGAGTCCATGATGGGTATACGGCTAACCTTGGGGTTAGCCATTGAGGAGGAGCAGTCAGATGCACTGAAATTGTGTATGGTGACAACAGTTGTAGATTGATATCCTCTAGAGATGTTGGAGGTCGATGGGATTTTTCTGCAGGGCGCTAGGGGACGACAGGAGCTTCACATTCCCGATGAGAGGGATGAGTTGTTGGATATGGTGGAGCATCCATCTTTGGGCTGACACATTGATGAGGTATAGATAGATGTACGTACAGTCAGCTGAGCTGCAGTACTTTCAGTGAGTAGTACTCTCCAAGAGTACATCAATGCGTCTTGCAGCACATCTTGCCTACTTTAGCCCATTATAGAGAGAGGGGATTCCTTCTACAGGCAGCTTTCGTTGGTAGATAGGGTAGATCAGTGTGAGTTCATTACAGTCTGGTGACAACACTCTAGGCGTGTACCATATACAATTGTTTCTACATTAGATTCTTCTTCCAGGATGGATTGGCGGGAGACCATGAGTTGGTACCCTCTTGATGGTACAATTTTCTTCATAGGGAGCACAACAAATCAAGGGCCCTTAGATATAGCCAATGTTACAGATTCCAGCTGGCAATGGGACCCATGTCATCATTTCTTTATCACTCCATCCCGATTTTAGGAGGGCAAGATCAACATGGGATTGAGTCAAGACTTGGATTGGAGAGAGGTGATGAGTTGGTATGCAGCTAGGGGGGTAGCTTATACAGTTAGAGGTAAAAAACAGGAGGAGCCAGGGAGAATTGATGCTTTTTGGTGGGCTTCACTTCATGGGGCATTAGCTATAGCCAGAGGCAGTGCACAACCTGAGCCGTGGGACTTGGGTGATGATTGGCCATAGTGGCATTAGGATCCGGGAGGATTTTTTGTTCGATAGTATAGCGAGAGATTAGTTTTGGATCCCGACATTGAGAGAACCCTCCATATCAAGGTGATACAGAGGACAGGGAAGATTCAGTGGTGCATCTGGGACCTAGGCACATTTTAAAGTGATGGTGGGGAGCACCAGCTAGAGCAGCTGCTTGTTCAGGCATTGCTTGAGGACAAGCAATTTTTGGCGAGGACTGTAATATTCCCAACTAGCAGCAGCTAATTAGAAATATTAATTTTGATTAATTTTTCCTTTATAAAGTTAAAATAAAAATAAAGTGGGTGAAAGGAGAATATGACTCACTAAAATAAAGTGCACTCCCTAGTAGACTCAACGTTGTAACTTAAGTGGGCCAAGGGGGGCCAAGAGACCACGTAGAGGGGGACCCACTTAGACCACGTGGGCCATGACAATGCAGTTTAGTTGGAAACGTGGGCCAAATGGAGGCTATGCAGGAGATGGTGGGGCCTAGGGTTGAGAGAGACCCATTGTTATAAAAAGGAGGAGAGCCTCCTCATTTCCTCATTCGAGTTTATGCATATTGAGCTGGTCACTACGACTTTGAGCATACTGGTTGTTTAGCTTGTCTACAACACTATTTAGTGCATTGACTGTCTCCGTTTGGAGATCTCAACCTCAACCCTGGGAGACTTGAAGTGCTTGCTGGGGTGAGGTTTTCCCATCAGTATTTTGTGGGAGGATTGGAGTTTGGAATTCATGGAGGAGCAGTGCATCCATAGACTGCGCAGTCTTGAGAGGGAGGATGCAGTACATATTGAGGGAGCTTCGGTGTGGCATTCTTCAGGAGGATCTTGGTCAGGAGATTGAGCAAGGGGCCAGCCCTTGCCTACTGGAGACTTTTGGTTGAGCGGGAGGTCATATTTTTGGGTATTCCATTTAGTCTCAGCACAAAGCCTTGGAGGATAGCATAGATTCCCAAGGGGGGTATTTTCGGGGGTCAGCCATTCGAGAAACGCTTTCTGGCTTTTCTAGGTATTGTGAGTAGAGGTGAATTCTAGAGTTTAAGATCATTCCAAGTAGGGGAGCAGCCCCAACTACTCACTTGGTTCCAGTAGTAGCAGTTACACGACAATTTTCCAGCAGCTTGGACGTAGATCAAAGAACAACCATTCCTTCGATATTCTGAGAGTATTCCTACACTTTCCTGGTGCAAGTCGAGGTGCCATCACTCTGATCACCTCTTGTACTCATTTCTATTTCTCAGTATAATAAAATGGCTCAGTATTCTCTCTATTTTATGTCTATCTGTTGCATATATTGTTTCTACAATTTCATGTACTGTTGTATGATCCGCATCACTGCTTTGAGCCATTCCGTTGTTATACCATCTGTTGTGTTTTGCCCATACTCTATAGACGGAGTCTGGTGAGGGCCAGGTAGCCTCTAGATCTCACCCTCTTTTCAAAGGTGAAATATTTGGTAAACGCCCCTCCATTCCATATCTGGTTTAGAGTTGACCGTGTTTGAGAGATATCCCTGAAAGGGGATATTACAAAGCAAAACTAAGAAAGATAGGTTTATGTTATATGTTATTAGAATGGAAATTTTATAAATCATTATTTAAAGTCAAGCAATGGACTATTTCTGTATTATACAATGTTCTTCTTAGTAATTAATTCCCATGTGTATTTGATATAATATGAACTATAAACTAATATAGTTAAGTCTCACATTCTATTACATAGGCTCAGGCTGGTCCAGGATAAAAACAAGAAGAATCTCTAAACCCTAGAATAATGTAAATCTATTTTTTATTTCAAAATAAAAGTATGGAAATAAATTAAGAACTAACACTAACATTATATGTATAATAAATAACAGTCATCATACAGTAAGGCACATATATATAAAATTAGCTATTCTAATATACAATTCAGATATGAATGAAAAACATAAACAAGGAACAATTCAGAGCTAAAGTCATACATGATCCAACATGAAAGAGATAAACATAAAATATGGATTATTCAAATTTCATATACATAACTATCAATTATAAATGCTCGAGACAAATTGAAGATGGAGCTGCTCATTATACAAATTTTGAATTGTACACTGAGATTATAAAATTACATTAGGGTCACAGCCTTAGCAATATATTAAACAACAAAAACATGACATTTAGAGTCTTCATTTTCTGATGACCGACTTGAAAATTAGAAATATTGTGTCAGATGCTATGGTTTATGACAACGATATTGTTACACAACATTTTGTCACCATCCTTGTATTCCATATTCTCAATACTGCAGGACCATCATAGTGACCCCTGTGTATTGTTACACATGATAACTAATTTCATTTCAGCACTTAACATGCAAGGAACAAAATCTTTGTGGACCATTCCTGAAGTAGACCCTTAAAAACATGTAATTTTGCATCAATGCTATGGTGTAGTTATGTCCTTGTGCCCATGGCCAGATTTGCACTAGTCCTCATGTTGTGGTTGCTCTGCCTCTGAACAACCCCCGCCCCAAGCTAGTTTTGGAAGGTTTTCTTAATTTGGAAACGAAGCTTCTAAGATCTAATAGCTTCGTGAGAAAAATCATGGATGTTTGTTCGACTCGATGTGGTCATGTTTCTCTCTTTGGCCTTCTATTTCCTACAAAAATAAAACTTCCCAAAGGGATAGACCTTTCCTCCAAAATAAGTGCATCCCAAACCTCTTCCTCCATTCCTATAAATTCCTCTTCACCCGATTGATTCTGCTAGCTACAATAGACCAAGGGTTGGTGTGCAGAAGATAGTGAAGGATAGTCCATATTTGTGAGAGAGAGTTTAAGCCTTTCACCTTTTTGAGTTGAATCGATGAATGAATGCTTTGAGACATGCCCGACTAAACCCGACAAAGGAGGTATACAATGTCAAGGCGTAGGTTGTAAACTCCCTTTTATATATGAATATGACATGACTGATTTCTAGTTCTATATTTGTCTATTTTAATATTCAAAGTTTCTCACTCTCCTTGACTATTTGGATAGTCGTAAATGAATATGTATCCTCATATGATTTTAGTGTTTTATTGATCTTTGTGCAGGTGTGTGAATATCTCTACCAACGAAGAGCAATGCCTAAAGGAAAAATATGGAGGGATCACTGAAACGTACTACATCGAGAGAATTGGATTGAGTTAGGACATATATTCCCATCCGTGTTTCAGTTATGAACTAGGAATTTAGAAACCAGCACGTTCCCTTGTGGTAGACCCATCCTAGGGCTACAGGGTTTGTCCCTGTCTGTAGAGGGAATTTACATGCACAATAAGTTGGTGACTCCACTAGGGATGTCTATGCTTGTTGTCTCTTATTTTTTGTTTTGAATTTTTGATTGTCTGTTCAAATTTCATCAAATTATTGTTTCTCTGTTATTTTTTACTTGTTTGACTACTTCTAGAAATATATTATTTTTCTAAAGTGATAAGTCTGGTTTTTCTCCGTAAGCCATTTGTTTTTCCTTTCTTTCCTTGCTCGGCGCTATTAATTTTCTGACAGTCGCACCCATCTGCGCGAGTTGTCATTAATACAGGCATGATTTTTCCTGCTCGGTGCTGAATGCTACTAAATAGCTACGTTGATTCCTATAAGATTGGATTTTGGGATTTTTGCACTGAGTTCCAGTGTGTTTTATCCTTTAGGATGGTGTTTTCCACTTAGATTGATCCATCTAGCTCTTGTTTCCTGACTTGGCTATCTCATTTATTTTAGTTCAGTTTTATTATCTCCCATTTGAACAATGTGGCTAATCCATCCTAGGGTTTATATGTCTTTTGAACCATTCACTTGGTCGCATGTTCATTGGGTATCTGATCTATTTATGAGTCAGTTTGGTCATTCATTTTCAACATTTTGTGTGGTTTCTTGGCCTTTTCAATTGATTGTACGAGAAATAGGGTTAGCAAGCTTTCATTCCATGTCTAAGTGATTCTCACTCCATCGCCCTCACTACTACTTTCTTGTGAACCTATATCCTTCACTTAGCTAGCTTTTCATCGAAATGAAAAAATATTATTCCTCTCATATAATTTCACATTAGAGATTTGAGGTAACATTCGATAGGGCCTTGAAATTTAAACCTAATTCTAAGATAAACCATAAAATTGACTCAATCAACCTAAGGAAGCATTGAAACTTAAAGCTCAAACCTATAGTTTTAGGCTAGTGACATGTTCTGGCGTCATTAAACCTAGCAGATGTCGCTCGCAATCTTGCATTAGACAGGCTAATATGGACTTGTGCTCCCCTAACCGTCACGTATATAGAGGGAGACCCTTTTAGGTTGTAATCCTTTATCCATAGGAAGTCAAGTGTGTCACCCTGTAACCATGATAAACCAAACACAACACTCATGGAGACTGCCAGCACATACATTAAGTCCTTGGTAAATTTGTTTGCCAAGGTGCACATTGTAGTTCACAGGAGCTTGGTACACCATTTTGCCTAGATTTCATAAGTAGTCATTTTGATCTTTCCGTGACTCTTTAAATTTGAAAATATCATCGAACAATTGTCCTTTCGAGCTTGTTCAAACCGAAAGTAACTAACATTTCCTTTGGTCTTTTTCTTGACTCTTAAAACATGAAAATTCAGAGTCTTGTTTCAATGTTATAAAATGAATTGCCCACAATTACATCATGTGCCCATTAAGCTATCTCTTGGACAGATCATGATTAATTCCTTAACGTTTGTTGCTAAAGCCTCGAATTAATAATCTATTTTCTCTTCTTCTTCTCACACAAAGTCACCATGGCAGAACCACCTATTTTTGACCTCCTATTCATTTCTTTATTGTGAAGAGTCTCTCCCCAGATTCTCTTCTAAGACACCCCCGTATATTGGGACCTAAGGCCTCGAAAGTGCCGTCATCACGAGCATTCAACCTCTTACCTCTATGTCTCCCCCTGAGGAGTCGTTTTATATCAACTTGCAATGATGAGGAAACAAGTTGTATTTTATTATTTTTTTGAACTTGGTAACAACATGAAAAAGTCACACCTTGGAGTAATCTTTCAGCTCTTTTATAAATCTAAAAATATGAAAATATTTCCAAGATCTTACTGTTTTGAACTCACTAAAGGCTACGAAATGTCATCTTCCCAGTCTACATTTACCCATTTTTAGGTTGGGACAATTTTTTTACGAAAAAGGAATACCTTAGTCAAACGTGGCTAAGAGGTTCTCTAAGATATTATTTTCTACCTCTCATCTTCTCTTTGCCTCGTAGCCATGACCTCAGATCCCTTGATGTAAAATACTACTATATTCCGGAGTCATGTTGCCAAAATTTTCAAGAGAAGTCCCTTTTGCAGTTTTCAACCGTTAATCGTCTGCTCAGTCTTGATTCACTATAATCTTATTTATTTGTCTTGTGTCGATGATGTGGGAAACATTATGGCCCTCCTTAGACCGATCACTTCCTATCAACTTCAGCTCATTATTGAGGAAGATGATCCAGAGACTCCTTTATGTTACCTTAGAGAGAGCATACCTTAATGGAAAGTTCTTCGCGTTTGACAATAGGTTCACATCATTGGCCTTCGATGGGGTGATTTCACAGATGTTTGAATCTAGTTCATTCTTCACATTCGGTGGATTTTATTGGCAGTACCTTGAGAGCCATTGCCATTATTTGTGATTTCTCATGCACCTGTTAACAACTTACATCATCGGCTAGTAATCATGTGACTTTCTTGCATGTTTGAATTCAGCTCATTCATTCACATGCCTGAATTTGTACTTGTTCGGGTTGGGACGGAACACAAGACCCTGGGTTTTGTCTGGTGAAATCCAGGCTGTGGGATGGTTTGTTTTGTCATGAGTGTATACATGACTCTTATGACTAGATGGATGTTGCCATGTTTGAGTCTATTTTATGATCCTTCTCACTGGATGGTTGTTTCCATACCATGGATCTTATTACATGTTCTTTACTATGGATGGTTTTTCCATACCTCGTGCTCATGTATCAGAGATATTAGTCATATTTGATCTTGCAGATCCTCTAACGCCGGCATTTTGCTTTTGGCATGTTCTCATAAAGCATTTCACCCCTCCCTCTCTCTCAGACTTCATGCTTTAGGGGACATCTGTTACACAAATTTTTTTTACATCCTTGCATTCCATCTTCTGAATACTGGAGGACCATCATAGTGACCCCTGTGTACTATCACACATCATAATTATTGTCATTAAATCCCTTAACATGCAAGGAACTAAATCTCTGTGGGCCATTCTTGATGTAGACCCTTAAAAAAATGTAAATTTGGGTTAGCGTTGTGTTGTAGTTATGTCCTCGCACCCATGGAAAAATTTGCACTAGCCCTCGTGTCGTGGTCGCTCTATCTCTGAAGGACCCCTGTGCCGAGCTAATTTTGGAAGGTTTTTTAATATGGAAATGAAGCTTCTAAGATTTACCAGCTTCATGAGTAGAATCATGGATGTTTCTTTGACTCGATGTGGTCGACCTTCTCCCTTTCACCTTATAGTTCCTACAAAAATGAAACTTCCCAAAGGGATAGACATTTCCTCCACCATAAGTGGATCCCAAAGCTCTTCCTCCACTCCTATAAATTCCTCTTCATCCCATTGATTCCACTATCTAGAATAAACCAATAGTTAGTGTGAAGAATATAGGAGAGGATAGTCAATATTTGTGAGAGAAAGTTTGAGCATTTCGCCCCTTTCAGCCGAATTGACGAATGAATGCTTTGAGACATGCCTGACTGAACCCATCAAAGGAGGTCTATATTGTTTGTAGAAATTTCTATTTTCCCACCCCGGTTTTCAGTTTCACCTTATTTCTCCAATTAGTTAAATTCCCTTTCCCATAACCTTACATTCAACAAGCTCGAAAATAAATATTTTCTGAAAACACAAATTCTGGAAAATTTTCCCAGTGCTGGAAATTACAGAAATAAAAATTAGCAGACTAAAATAGCCACACAAAACATTTTAACACAGTAATTTTTGGTCAACATGACCCTGGAAAAACCCCCTACAACTCTTAGGGAAAACCAGTTCGAAAGCTTCCCTTTATTTTCTGAATATTTCTTTTACAGTGATGCAGAAATTTACACAACAAAAAAATTACAGCAACTTCCAAAAAAAAATTATCTCGAAAATTGTGCCCAACTCCACCTCAGTTTTCGTGCCCACAAAATAGAAAAATTATAGCAGAAATTATAGCCTTGAAAACTGTACAAACAACCTCGAAAATAGTGTTGGAATGGTTGTACGGCCTCCCTCGAAATCAACAGTTTTCTCTCCCTGAAATTCATGCCCACTTGCCTCAAACTTCGTACTCCACCCTACTATATGCATTTGCTGAAATTTACTGCTACTACCCTTATTCTTCTCACTACTCAGAAAATTCTCTTCAACTTTCTCCTTGATGCCGGGTAAAACCCACAGTCCCCATGTTTTTCAACTTCATGCATGCAACAATGCCTCTCCAACTTTCTTTCCTCAATTGATCTCAATCTATACAATACAACATTCTATTTCTAATTGGCAATTCTAAAATGTATCTGTGTGCTTTTAATATCTCAATCTGAGATTGAGATATTAAATCAAATCCCTCTTATGTTTATAAAATGCATTCCCATTTAATTCCCCAATCACAATCCGGGCAACTCTGACCTTAATGCAGAAGCCTCATCTTATAGCTAATGGTTTAAACCATAGCCCATACACTGCCTATACGGTGCTCTTCTATAAAAACCAAATTTCATAAAGGCCTGACAAACATATCAGGGCGCGGGTGATATCAAATCAAGGTATATGATTAAATCTTGAAATAGGGACTCACGTCCCTACCACTTAATATTACATTAACACAACTTCCGCCTTCTATTCATATACCTCTCGAAATGACAACTATTATTAAAGGTCCTTGGCCCACAACGTTTATCAACACGACTCAATTTCAACCCCGAGCTTCATATGATCATACTTTAGACCTTGGTTAATTAATCATCAAGGAATTGCACCCACTCCAATTATATTAAAACCTCTGACCACAAACAAATACATAACCCATATGTATACTCCAACCTTATACATAACCCTTAGGTTGAACTTATTATAAAACACGACCTTTTTCCACATAGCATTCGAGCCCAATTGTCATTGTAATACCACAGCTTATGTGACTTACGACTATGGTCTATAATTACATCTCGGGTCCACAAGGTTCTAACCCCGAGCCCATTAACATTAATGCTATCGAGTAACACAATACATTTGGCCCCACAGTGCAGTTAACATACCTTGCCCATCCAACGGCTGATGGAGTGTCACGTTGGCTCAGATGATCCAACGATCCTCAAGAGTTTTTGTGTTATTTTTCCCTCCAGATCTTAATGCATAAAAAAAACGCGACGTGAGTGGTAGTTGGAAACCACCTTTCTCCACGTGTCAAGCAAAGACACACACCGCATTTTTTTGAATGAATCCTCTTACCACATTTTAACAATGCGATAGTGCTAGTATCTGCTTCCAAAACCTCTTCTGATATTCCTTCTTCTGGTTCCACTTTACTTACTGAAGATTCCACCAATGCTTCAATACATCATTTAACATGGGTCCTCCCTGCAATTCTAATGCCATAGCTTTACTATGTTGTTTCTCTGTCCCGCTTTCCAGTGGCTCACAGTTCCACTGTGACTTCGTCCAATACATCACTCTGTAGTTAAACCATTCAGGCCATAGCTTTACTATGGGTCCTTCACATGAGGCATGAAAACCTCACCTTCCCTCTTCTGCAATAATTCATCATCCTTCAAAACAACCCCAAAAGATGGATTTTTTTCTGTCATGCCTGTCAACATAGCCAAATCATCAGTTTTAAAATCACAAGACCCAATGGTCTCAATTGATGACTCAATCACCAATTCCTGTTTCTGCACTTCTAAGTCTTTCCCTAGACTCAGAAAATCTTCCCTTGATTCATTCCTTTGTATCTTCTCATGGTGAAATCCTCAATCCAGAGATTGAGGTCCTCTCTCTTGTATTGAATCTCGCTGATTCAACTTAATCTTTAGCAACTCAAGTTCTTCATTACATGGATTAAAATCTCCCACATAATTCTTTTCTCCCTCTAATTGACTGCCCAATGGTGTCAATTTATCTTCAGCATCAGTAGGATCTGCATTCATAAAACACTTGTTAAAACAAAATTCATAAGGCCTCAGTGCCTTTCTTTCCCCTGCTAGCATTTCAGTATGTTGTCCCAAATTTCTTTTCTTCTCTATCAGCACATCAGTATGATGATTCCAATCCTTTAAAAAATATTTGAGACTATCAGTTAGTCTCTCCTCTACATCATCCTCTTCAAGGATGTCTCTCTGCTCTAGTTCATAAAAATGAACTTTCTCCTTCTCATTCATCCCTGCCTTTACCATCTGAACACCTTTTCCCTGTGTTTCTGTCCTTCGCTCCAGAACACCTAACTTATGACACAATCCTGTCATCTCATCTTAGAAGACATTCACACTGCCTTCACTATCTTCCCTTCTATCACAAGTCAAGTTCCCTGCTATCACTCTCTCTTCAGCCTTCATCAGAATAGAATTCTGATCTTCCATTTCTGCAATAACTTTAATCTTCAGTCCATCACTTTTGACTTGGCCATTTAACAAAAACAATTTGTACTTATCAACATTAATAAAAAATTGGTCATCCTTAGACTTTGCTGTCATGTCCTAATTGAAGCAATCTCTTTTATAAAACAAGGAATTTATGAATTCCTTTTGTTGCTGTAATTCAATCTGATCTTCATCTGAAAGGTAATCATCATATGAGGCTTGGCAACTTTCATCTTCATTTATCATATTTTCATCATATGAATTGTCTTCATCAATTCCTGCATTCACACGCAACTTGTCAGTTATAAAACCATAAGACCCCATGGTCTCATTTGATGGTCTCATTTGATTCTTCAATGGTATTCTCTTCAGCCTCTTCAAGCTGTCTAATTGACTGCTCAAATTCCTACTTATGGAAATAATCACAATTTAAATCTTCTCTTCTTCCAATCTGTTGGAAAGAAAAACCTCCCTCCAACTGTGCATGGAAATTTTCAAAACATTTGGCTGTTCCATTTTCCTTCTTAGTGACAACATCAGTAGTTTTTCCAGCTCTACATGTCTTCCCTGCGAACATACAAAAATTGTCATATGTAAGGACATTTGACCCTTTGGTCTCACTTGAATTTTTAGTCTTCAAGTCCTTCTGCAAATACTCAATCATTCTGAGTAATTCCTCCTTCTGCTGAGCATTTATCATCTTCTCTCTCTTCATTTGTAGCCTCTGCCACTTTACCTTCTTCCTCATGAGCCAACCGACTCTCTTTTTTTCCTCTACCATCCTCTCTAGTTCATAAAGCTTCTTGCTAATCTCAACTATCTCTTTCCAATATTATTCATCAGTGAGTCTCTTCCTCATGCCATTTGTTTTGGCATCTTCCCTCACTCTTCTGTTGTGGCCCCTCTCACAACCTCTGCAATATCTGCTATGGATATCAGTGGCCATTTTCTCCTCCATGAGTTCTTCACTCACAAGCTGCACTAAGCCTCTGCAATAGCAAGCCCTATTGCTGCAACTTACCTCACCAATCCCTTCCTCCAGTTCTGGATTTTGGAAAGTACTGGTCCCCTATCTGCTGGAACCTTCTAAAAACTCTCTTCTGCTCTCTCTAGGCTACACTTTGCAACTTCTCTCAAGAACACATCTGTTCTTCTTTCATCCAACCTCTGTTGGGAATCCTCTAGGTTCTGCCACACTTATTTTTCACTAAGAATCCCTTGTTGGACTCTTCTATCACTGCTCTCAAAGCTGTGATATGCTTCTGATGAGATTTCTCAATTTCTTGCACTCTACATTCTGCAAACAAGTTCTTCAAACCAGAGTCAAATAAGGCTCATCAACTCACGTTCCAAGATCCCTGAATGATCTTCTTTCTTCTTTCACCTGCACTGCATTCTTTCTGCTCCAATATTCAAAACACTTTGTCTTCAATTCCAGATTCTGCACCTTTGGAGGCCTTCACTGCATACTCAATAAAATCTGTAAATTTTGCTAGACAGGTTTAAACATCAGACTTTCCTCACTGTTTCAGTACATGTGCATTTCAAAATAAACTTTCAAAGTGCTATTTCAATTCAGGCTCTGATACCACTCTGATGCTGGATAAAACCCACAGTCCCCATGTTTTTAAACTTCATGCTTGCAACAATGCCTCTCCAACTTTCTTTCCTCAATTGATCTCAATCTATGCAATACAACATTATGTTTCTGACTAGCAATTCTAAAATGTATCTGTGTGCTTTTAATATCTCAATCTGAGATTGAGATATTAAATCAAATCCCTCTTATGTTTATAAAAAGCATTCCCATTTAATGCCCCAATCACAATCTGGGAAACTCTGGCCTTAATGCAGAAGACTCATCTTATAGCTAATGGTTTAAACCATAGCCCATACACTGTCGATATGGTGCTCTTCTATAAAAACCAAATTTCATAAAGGCCTAGTAAACATATCAGGGCGCGAGTGATATCAAATCAAGGTATATGATTAAATCGTGAAATAGGGACTCACGGCCCTACCACTTAATATTACATTAACACAACTTTTTCCTTCTATTCATATACCTCTCGAAATGACAACTATTATTAAAGGTCCTCGGCCCACAACGTTTATCAACACGACTCAATTTCAACCCCGAGCTTCATATGATCATACTTTAGACCTTGGTTAATTAATCATCAAGGCATTGCGCCCACTCCAATTATATTAAAACCTCTAACCACAAACAAATACATAACACATATTTATACTCCAACCAAGGTTGAACTTATTATAAAACACGACCTTTTTCCACATAGCATTCGAGCCAAATTATCATTGTAATACCACAACTTGTGTGACTTATGACTATGGTATATAATTACATCTCAGGTCCACAAGGTTCTAACCCCGAGCCCATTAACATTAACACCATAGATTAAAATAATACATTTGGTGCCACAGTTCAATTAACATACCTTGCCCATCCAACAGCTGATGGAGTGTCTCGTTGGCTCAGATGATCCAATGATCCTCAAGAGTTTTCGCGTTATTTTTCCCTCCGGATCTTAACGCCTGAAAAAAACGCGACATGAGTGGTAATTGGAAACCACCTTTCTCCACGTGTCAAGCAAAGACACACATCACGTTTTTTTGAATGAATTATCTTACCACTTTTTAACAATGCTATATCGCTAGTATCTTCTTCCAAAACCGCTTCTGCTATTCCTTCTTTAGGTTCCGCTTTACTTACTCAAGATTCTGCCAACGCTTCAATACATCATTTAACATTGGTCCTCCTCGCAATTCTAATGCCATAGCTTTACTATGTTGTTGCTCTGTCCCGCTTTTGAGTGGCTCACAGTTCCACTGTGACTTCGTCCAATATGTCGCTCTACAGTCAAACCATTCCCTAACTCATATCCACAACTTTATCTCTTGTATTGTCCGCCCTTGTCATTCTAATACAGTTCAAGGTTCCAACAGGCTTTTTTTAAAACCTCTATCACTTATCTAGGCTAGGATTTCCTTCGATATCTAGTCTTCAGTGATTCAACCCCACAACAGACTCCAAACAATCCACAACATCGATCTCCTTTCACTGGTTATGCATAACAGAGTTATTACTTATAAATTAAGTCCTCACATCCAACCTTAACCATGATATCATGAATGTCAGATTCTATAAGGATGCATAGAGCACACCCAACCCCCAACTCATGGAACTCTATGCCCACAGTTCTATCACACAGGTTATACAACTACTTCTTGGAATGAATCAACACATTGCCAGTGGTTCTTAACACAGGGAATTATCACACATTCTTCATGCGCTTACATCACTGAATACACAGGTAGACTCCCAACTCAAATTACAGAGTCCTACTCATACATGGGATTCAAGGAATTTTCACACACGGATTAATCAAAAAATGCTCAACAATACTGAACCAAATTCCTCATTTTTACAATGAAATTACTTACAACTTCTACTTGTCTAGATTTTCGATCAATTGGCCCTTCTACAACCTATCCTCTGCAGATCTCTCCTACAGTTCTATGCAGCCCGATGCAGGTTTTCCTATTATGTCTTTTAGGCTTATTTTTATACACAAACCACTGAATCGACTCAACTCCTATAACAACTCAAAAACTCTTCAAATTCCCAATTTTCTAACTTTAGACTAAATCCTAATTAAACTGAAACTAAATCTCTTGATATGCCCATGAATAATTCGAGGGTAGTTACAATTTTTTTCTCTCTACATTTAACTAAAATCACTCAATTTATTCAATAATTACATCAGCAAGAAAAATATAAGATCCCCTATGTCTATCTATATACAAAATATTGTCTTGGGCCCAATGCCCCTGCATCACTCCTTCTCCTTCTCTCAATTTTCTCATGAAAGAATTAATGAATGAATGACCTTTTCTCTCCTTTTCCTCCTTTAATAGAACTCTAAGTGACTTTTGGGTTATCCTTAAATCCAACGGTTGAAATAGCTTTAGATCTAGGTCTGAGATTAAATTCTCTTTTAAATCTAACTTTCTATTTTTTAATTCACCCCACTTTAATAAAGACCCACTTAGTCATTTATTTCCAAAGTCACTTTTCCTTTCTAATTTTACATTAAATTTATTAAAGTCACTTTAAAATTAGACTTTAGTAACATTATCACTTAAATTCACTTTTAAATTAGATTTGACTTTATAACTTATAAAGTCACTTTAGGAAAAAAATTAAATTCTTTTGGACACTTTTCCCTAGGCCAAAGATCGAAGCCTTAGGGAATGACCTGTCCTCCGGTAAGCACATTTTAACACTCCCTCTTACCGAGGAAGGTGTTACTAACCACACCCATCTTATCTCTGAAGTAGACATGCTTGCCCCATATTAAGGATTTGTTAAGAATATCTGCAACCTTCTCATCAGTGGGAATATATTCGAGCTTCACAGCTCCCTTCTGCACATAGTCTCAGATGAAGTGATATGTGATGTCGATATTCTTTGACCAATCATGAAATACTGGATTCTCCGTGAGTTTAATGCAACTCTGATTATCATAGTAAATCACTGAGGGTCTCAACGGCTGACCAAATAATCCAAACAACATCTTACGAAGCCAAATGGCCTCACAAATAGCTATATTGGCTACCATATACTCTCCTTCCACTGAACTCAATGCTACTGACTGTTGCTTCTGGCTGAACCACGACACCATTGTCGAACCCAACCCAAAAAATCACCCTGAAGTGCTCTTCCTATTAGCAGCACAACCTGCCCAATAAGAATCTGTGTAACCTACCAATCTCACTCCATCCCCCTACCTGTAGTCCAAACCATAATCCACTATCCCCTGCAAGTATCACAAAATGTGTTTTGCAGCAATCCAGTGAACCTTCCTAGGCTCACACATAAACTAACTCATCATGTTGACTACAAAACATATATCTGGTCTGGTGTTGACCAAATACATCAAGGAACCAATTAGTTGTCTATACAATGTGGGATCCACCAACTTGGAATCTGAAGCATGAATCTTCTTCTAGTTGGTGATCATCAGTGTTGACATGGGTCTACAATCCTCCATGTCAAATCTGCAAAGGATTTCCACAATATACTTCCCCTACCCTAGGAAGAAATGCCCCTCCTCCTGCCACACCTCCAAACCCAAAAAATAATGCATCAAGTCGATGTTTTTAATCTCAAACTCCACTGAAAGATCTCTCTTTCAGTGCTCTGTGAGTCTCCCTACACCCATAATGAAAAAATCATCCATATACAACACCAGAATGAGAGGCTCCTCACATATCACAATATAGTAAAGGTTCAGATCTATCTCACTCTTTGTGAAACCCTTCTCCTGCAAGTATGTATTTATCCTGGAGTACCAAGCTCTGGGATCTTGCTTCAGGCCATAAAGGGCCTTCTTTAGTCTGCACACATGGGACTCCTTCCCATGCACCTCAAAACCCTTTGGCTGCTCAATGTACACCTCCTCCCAAACACCATTCTTCTTAATAGAAGAGTACTCCTCCTTCATGGCCTCTCTCCAGACCTGCTGGCTAGCTGCCTCCTCATAGATAGAAGGCTCAGAGTCAAGGATGTTGGCAACCATTTCCATATAGCTGAAAAACCTCTCAGGTGGTCTGCTCTCTCTGACCGGCCTCTTAGGCCCAACTATAGATGTGGCCTCTCTCAAAGTATCCTGAAGCAAGTTGGGCTTCCTCTTCCCTGAGCACACTTCTCCCACTAGAGAATGAAAGTCCTCCTCCTCATCATAATTCTGAACTCCTGAATGTATTTCTGCTATCCTCCTGCCTAAACCTAAACCTGTAGATGCTAAAGTACCATGTGAATTTTCCATCTGTGGACTCCCTAGTGAACTGCTCTGCAGACTACTCTGCATGTTTCCTGAAGCACCACCCCTCTGAATCTGTGAGCCACTGCTCACTGACGGACCTGGCACCATAATCGATGTACCTCTGGATCCTCCTGATCCCTACCCACTGGATCCCTGTGACTGAATCAACTGCTCCTGAGGGTCTGGCTAATCTAGATACTCTAACTCTCGTGACCTCCTAAAGGCCCTGTCCTCCTCAAACTTCACATCCCGCCTGGCAACAACTCTCCTCTTTGTGGGAATATAAATCTGAAAGGCCTTTGAGGTCTCACTATAGCCCACAAAGACACCCTTCTCTGCGGTGGACTCTAGTTTGGTCCTCTTCTCCTTGGGTAAATAGGAGTATGCAATACACCCAAACATACGAAGATGACCAATATCAGGCTTCTTCCCAGAAAAATCCTCCTCTAGATTCATATGCCCCAAGGCAAGATGCAGATTCATGTTCTGCAAATAAACAACAGTGTTGCAGGCCTATGCCCACAAGAATAATGGCAACCCATTATCATGTAACATGGCTTTGGCAGCCCCTCCGATGGACCTATTCTTCCTCTCCACAACCTTGCTCTGCTGGGCGTTGTAAGTAACAATCAACTCCCTCCTAATGCCTGCCTACACACAATAGACAACAAACTCTCCAAGGGTGTACTCTCCTCCATTGTCTGACCTCAGGGACTTGATCTTTTGACATGTCTGAGTCTCCCCAAGATCTCTGAACTCCTAAAACCGCTTGAAGACCTTACTCTTGGTCTTTAAGAAATAAATCCAGGTCCTTCTGGAGTGATCATCAATGAATAAAACATAATACTCATATCCAGTCAAGGAAACATGAGACATCCAACTACTCACATCGGAATGAATCAAATCAAGTATGCCATTCACTCTGCTGTCACTGCTGGGAAAAGGGGATTTGGAAAAATTTCCCATCGCACATCGTCTACATGTACCAATGTGATCAGTATTGAAATCTATCACACCTGTAGTGATCTCCCATAATGTCCTCAAGGCCCCATGATACATGTGCCCCATCCTATGGTGCCAAATCTCACATAGCTAAAAAATTCTAGCTCTGCTGTCAGTACTATTGCTCAATGCCAAAAGGGGCTAAAATGAACACTTGTACACCTTTGCATGGTGTACTCCTATCACTCTAGCTGAATCAGCTGGAGCACCCTTGGGATATATCAGTACCTGTCCTCTCCTGAACAATATCTCATACCCTTTGTCTTCTAATGTTGAGAAGGATATGAGGTTCTTCCTCATCCCTGGCACATATAAAACATCTGACACCTTTAAGGGAGGTTTGGTTTCCCTATCAAAAGTTAGTGTCCCCACACCGACTGCTCTAACAACTCTGTCATCACCGAGTACTACCTCTATATCAATGCCACTCTATGAAAGCTCTCAAAAGTACTCATGGACTCTTTTCATATGACGTGAAGCCCCACTTTCCATATGCCAGATACTCGAAGATGCTCCACTAGTCGAGGGAAATGCATGCTCCCTCTGAACCTTCATGGCAGGTGATCATGCACTAGTGGACTCACAAGCACTCAACCCAAACTCTTGGTCAAAACGATCTGTAAAGTCCTCTACCTCTACTGATGCTGCCATGTTCTAGTTCTTCCCCTTCTTCTTCTTGTCTGGACACACAACTTCATAGTGTCCCATCTTCTGAAAAACTCCAACACTTCACTTTGGAGTAGTCCTTCTTTCTGTTACCCTGTTTACCTTTACCTTTTCCTTTGACCCCAACACTTCTTGTGGAATCTTGCTTCTTTCCTTTGCCTTTCTTACCTCCTTCTAATAGTGCTACATCCTCATCCTGCTCAACTGGCTTGGCTACCCCAAGCTGACCCTTCCTGATTTATGTCTGAATGAAATCATCCCAAAACCTGTCCCATGTGGGAAGGGTCTCACGTGCACAAAACCCATCAACAAAGTTTATCCATGAACTGGGGAGGCCATTGACTGCAATCCACACCAACTCAGTAGATGGAATGGCATCTCCAACTGTTGCCAACTCATCTCTCACATTAGTAATCTTTGTGATATATCCAGCTGCACTATAAGTCTTACGCATCTTAATGGTCTTCAGCTTCTCCCTTAGGACCATTTTACTGTTCTCATTGGTACTCTGGTAGAGATTGGCCAAGGCAGATCACATCTTATGCATATTTCTCTTTCCTCTCACATCAGGAATGCAATGGTCTTTGATTCCGTCTAGAATCAGTCTCTTACCCTTGTTATTCTTTTTACTATACGCTTCCAACTGAACAACATCAGTAGGCACAACAACATGGTAATGTGCGGTATGCACCATGACATCCCACACTTCTGCCTCCTCAAAGATACTCTGCATTCTCTCCTTCCACATGCTGTAGTTACTATGCCCATTCAACCTATCATCCACCCTCAATCCCAATGACGTCCTTGCTGTCCTAAAAACTAAAAATAACACTACCGTAGTAAAGATAAAATTTTTGTGTGAAAAATCAGCTTGCTGGAATTTTTTGAGTGAAAAATCAACAACCTATAATTTTTCTCTTTGCTGTCCCAAACTACATTTTCAGAACCCAAGCTCTGATATGATTTAGAAATTTCTATTCTCCCACCCTAGTTTTCAGTTTCACCTTATTTCTCCAATTAGTTAAATGCCCTTTCCCGTAACCTTACATTCAACAAGCTAGAAAATAAATAATTTCTGAAAACACAAATTCTGAAAATTTTCACAGTGCTGGAAATTGCAGAAATAAAAATCAGCAGACTAAAATAGCCAGACAAAAGATTTTAACACAACGATTTTTGGTCAACATGACCCTAGAAGAACCCCCTACAACTCTTGGGGAAAACCAGCTCGAAAGCTTCTCTTTATTTTACGAATATTTCTTTTACAGTGATGCAGAAATTTACACATCAAAAAAATTACAACATCTTCGAAACATAACTTATCTCGAAAACCGTGTCGAACTACACCTCGGTTTTCATGCTCATAAAATAGAAAAATTACAGCAGAAATTACAGCCTTCAAAATTATACGAACAACCTCGAAAATAGTGTCGGAATGGCTGTACGCCCTCCCTCAAAAATTGCAGTTTTCTCTCCTCGAAATTTGTGCCCACTTGCGTCGAACTTCGTGCTCTGCCCTACTGTATGGATTTGCGAAAAGCTAGTGCTACTACCCTCCTTCTTCTCACTACTCAGAAAATTCTCTTCCACTTTTTCCTTCTCCTTCTCTCAATCTGCTTATGAAAGAATTAATGAATGAATGACATTTTCTCTCCTTTTCCTCCTTTAATAGAACTCTAAGTGACTTTTGGGTTATCCCCAAATCTAATGGCTGAAATAGCTTTAGATCTAGGGCTGAAATTAAATGCTCTTTTAAATCTCACTTTCTATTTTTTAATTCACCCCACTTTAATAAAGACCCACTTAGTCATTTATTTCCAAATTCACTTTTCCTTTATAATTTTACATTAACTTTATTAAATTCACTTTAAAATTAGACTTTAGTAACTTTATCACTTAAAGTCACTTTTAAATTAGATTTGACTTTATAACTTTATAAAGTCACTTTAGGAGAAAAATTAAATTCTTTTGGACACTTTTCCCTAGGCCAAAGATCAAAGCCTTAGGGAACCACTTGTCCTTCGGTAACCAAATTTCAACATCGTCAACGCACAGGTTGTAAAATCGCTTTTATATATTAATATGACATGACTAATTTCTAGTTCCATATTTACCTATGTAAATATTCAAAGTTTTTGACTCTCTTGACTAGTTGGATATTCGTAAATGAATATGTATGCTCGTATGCTTTTAGTGTTTTCTTTATCTTTATGCAAGTGTGTAAATTTCATTACCAACGAAGTACAAGGCCTGAAGGACAAAGATCAAGGGATCACTGCAATGTACTACGTCAAGAGCGTTGGATTGAGGTAGAACATCTATTCCAATCTATGTTTCCTTTATGAAATAGGAATTTAGAAACCAACATGTTCCATTGTTGCTAGACCCACCCTAGGGCTAGAGGGATTGCCTATGTCTACAGAGGGGATTTTCCTATAAAACAGATGGGCATTACATTTTGTAGAAGATATAATAGAAAATGTGAAACAAACAATGAAATTGAATTTAAAATTTTATTGACAAGTTGAGAAAATAAAATTTAGGGAGTAAATCATAAGATTAAAGAGTATATGAGGTGAGAAGAGATACTTGGAGATTACTCTTCAATTTAATATTTCATCTGCATACCTACTGTAAGAAAGATTGTAAGCATAGTCCAAGTGAAAAACATAATTAACAATAGTAACGAATAAGTCTGTATAAAATTCATTACAAACCTCGGAAAGGAGGTGTACATATTTACAGAAGTATGAGAGCAATCTCAGAAAAGTACAACCATTTGGGTAAGGAATTAGCCATGTTACTATCTGAAAGTAAAATTAAAATTACAAACCGAATATCGAATAAGACATGTAATTACTTTCTGGAAGAGTAAAATATGTTTAAAAAGAGAAGGAGAGGTTACCCAACCTTTTTGTAACAAAGCTGACACAAATCCTATACATATATCAAATTTGAATGGTATTCTGTAAATGAAAATTTACAAAAACTAACACTAATAGGAATGGTATAAATTTATACTAAATAACACAGAGTATAGCGAACATAAATATTAAATCAATCTGGAAGAAGGTGAAGAGATTCACAAATTAAAAAATTAAATATCAGTCTAGAGGGTATGACATAAAATGAACCTCGAGTGATAGATAATGAACATTAAGTTCATTTGGTCGATAAGAATCTAGAAATTATTTTTCACTCTATGTCATAGATATAGACGTATTTTAAAGGAGGGATTCAATAGAGAATATATATATTTGGTGTATTAGAAAAAAATTTAATAATTAAAATACAAATTATGAAAATTGAGAAAATGAGTATTTAAAAAGTATACATTCTGAATGATTATGCATAGCCTAATTTCTGAAATTAAGTAAATGATTAAATCATATTTGTGTGGTATAGACAGAACTGAACCAACTTCAAAAAATTAAATTAACATCAGATGAACATGACCACATGAATACTCATATTAGTCACATGTATGGATTAGACTTACCTTGACGAATGATTATAACCTATGAAGGGTAAGGGTATAATTATATTTAGAATAATAAATTTAATACGAATTGAGAATGTTGTAAATTTGACAGACATGGCAAGAAGTTCGATTAAGAATGAACATATATACACTGTATATGAGAAAATAGAATGTGAGTAAGAGAGTTTATGTCATATCAGTATACAGAGGTATACTCTTATCCTACGAAATTATAGCAATATGAAAAAATATGTAAATTTGAAAAATTTCGTAATTTAATTAAATGATAATCCATTTGTTTCTTTAATAGAAAAAAACCCAAAAAAAATAGGTGTTTTACAGTATAACAGAGATTCAAAATTAACACATTAATATTTTCATTTTTTTAGGGAGGAATATCTTTGTAAAGTTCTGTTACGGACGATATCTTCTATAAAAAAACAAATTCAATCTATTACATTACTAATTCTAGAAATGATGATGTGTAAGGAAACATGATATATGAAGTCTTTTTGTATTAATAATTCATTGAGAAATGTTGGAAAGTGAGGAGAAATAAAAAATGGTATTATTCCTAAATTTCAAAGAAACAAAACCTAAAATGTGATACAAACAACAATTCAATTATAATAGGAAACATGGGTTTTCAATTTTAATTATTATGGGGTCTCTAATAAATTGCGGAATCGAAATGATTTAACACAAAACCCAATTATCTAAACGTTGGAAGTGAAAATTCCAGAATGCCTAAAAACACAGAAATTGCTCCTAGTATAGGAAGGTCGAACTAAATTCCATGCAATGGAAACTTGACAAGTTAGAGTTCAAAGAAACTGGGTAAAACAAAAAAAAATTATATTTAATAAACCAAATGTATGGAAGTTCAATACACTAGTTGAGGGATACCATGCGTAAGACTACCTGGGAAGAGTAAAGATTGTGCAAAAAATATGACAATAACACAATTCATTAAAATGATAAACAAAAGCATATTGAAATGTACTTTAAATAGAATGAAAAACCCTCGCAAATGGATAGCATAGGAAATGCACAAAAAGGGCAGTGTGTACCTTAGTAATAACTAGAGACCATTGTCGAGGGTTATGAACCACTATAAAATCGAAACATACAAGGAAACACAAAATAAACCTCTAGTGGTGATGCAAGAACAAATTAAATTTTTACATAGGAAGGTATGGAAACATCCTCCATGTTTTAAGTTGAAAACAATACTCCTCACTAGAATGAACAAAATTATAGCTCTATTATGAGGACAACCACTAGAGAGAAACCCTCCCATAATGAAAAACAAAATTAAATGCCAAATTACCAAGGAGGGGAGTATTCCAAAAGCCTTAGGGTTTGCAATGGAAATATCCACCATCCAATGTCATCATATCTCCTGCGTACAAGTGGCATACTAAGGGTACACTAACCTACATGAAGCCATGTGAACGATGGAACATATACATCGAAATGCAAGAAAGTAAGGTATGAATAGGTGTAATGTACCCAGTTTATCTTCTTTTATTAGACATTTTAACAGTCCTAAACAGTAAAGTGAATCCCAAAGGAAAATAATTATTGTGGACTTATTTATTATTTTAATTTAATGAAATAAAAATGTAATTAATTGTGTAGAGACTAGATTATGATTAGAGATCAAGAATCCAAATCCATGATGATGGATAAGGTTCATAAGACTTTCCCAGTTCTCCAAAAACCCTTGTAGAAAGTAAATTAAAAATTGAATATTAGATTGGAGATAAAAATCTAAAAAGCTACCCTAGTAAAGAGGAAAGTTACTGGGAATAGGTGGAATAAAACTATAAAGAGGAAAATCTAGTTTTAAAGTACTTTTGTGGATGAAACAAAAGGAAAGCCTAGGAAAAAAGGAAAAAAACATCCTGATTAACTGTACACAGTTAACGAAAGAAGCTGATGGGAAAGCAGCCTTAAATAATTAAATTCCGGATAGACAAGGGGTTGTATATTGTTGGAATATTTGATCTCTACTCAGGGAGAGCTCTAGAGAAATACCTCATAGGTTGGGTTGAAGCTAGTGTACCTTAATTGGTATGCACCAGTTAATTATTATGGTGAAATAAATTAGTAGTAATGGACTTGATTAAATCTATTCAAGACTAGATGTTGCATATGTAATAAATGTTAAAAAGACTAAGTGGAAGTGAATTGGTAGGTATGTACATTTAACAAATTAATCTGTAATAATTATAGCAGATCTATCTATTTTTTTACATATAATAATATGAAGAGTAACAACTCTCAGAATGTCTAAACCTTGATGAAGGTTTAAATCTGAGGTTAGGTGAACTCACAGAGATTAAATTGAACAGTATGATTGTCTTAGCATTATTTTGCAAATTGGGAAATTCTATGAGTAAGCTAATTCAGAATGAAAATAAATATGCATGACATTCAATGTGGAATTAGGACATGCAAGTAAATTTTACGTTGTAGTAGAATTGAACAATGTAATACTAGAACTGAGACATAGTAGACAGTGACAGTAATAAATTTCAAGGAGGAACTCAGAAATTATTACTAGAACTGGAATAAATTTTTTAAGAAAAGTATTACATCTGAAACATAACTTCATTAAAGAAGAAAATATTTTGTTAAACATATTATAGAGTTATCAAAAATTACGAATATAAATCCATATAGTTACACAGTCCAAATTCAACCTTGGTATAACTAAATTATACAAATTGGGAACTCTGTCCCATATACAATTAACTGTACAGTCTCTCTTGAAATTATGCAGAGGTAACATATCATAAACCCCCAAGAGGGTTACTAGACCAACCTGAAGAGGAAAAGTCCACAGTTATGATTGAATAGCAAAGGCTATCAGCAGTATGCAAACGAAGAGAGATCTGAAGAGTACCTCCACATGAAAAAAAAAATATGAATTAGTTTTGGTTAATGAATATAGCCATTAAACAAAATAATAATAGATTTTAAACCCCAAAAGGATAAATAATTACATGAGGGACAGAGATGGAAAATCTTACTTGCAATTAACAGGAGGAAATTTAATGAGTGCAGGGAATGGTGTGAGGTATACATCATAAGTAGAAATAAATAAATTAACTCCAACAACTTCTTACCTAGAAAGTTCATAGTCATAATGAGAGAATTTGGACCTGTAAGGAGGAATTATTCCTATATGACTTGCAAAGAATAAAAGGATTGGTTATGTCAATGAAAGACATTTATAAGTAACTAATAAAAAACCTACCCAAGCAAGGGTTTAAAATGTAAAAGTAGGAGTACAAAATTGTTATCATTTTATAGGATATACGACTGTGAATTTAAATATACAACATATCTCTACAATAATGTTGGCAGAGAAATTATATCTTTATGAAAATGGTTGACGAAAAAATCGAAACTTGTAAGTATACCATAATCCCCATATTAGCATTCGGGAAAAAGGAAATAAATTTTCTCAAATAACATTGAAAAATGCCACCCCATAAATTGGTAAAGGCCACTAAATATATATGAAACCTGTAAAGGTCTTGGAAAAGCCGACTGGAGGAATCATGGCTAGATTATAAAAGAAAAATGCGTAAGGGAGAGAGAATAGAAAAAACACATGTACTTTACTTGTAGTAAATGGTGAAACTGTAAGGAAAAAACTATTTGAGCCAAAACAGAAAACATGAAGAAATTCCACGACTTGAATTATCTGTATGCCATACAGAAATGGTAATAAAAAAAATTTATATGATTAAAACAATAAGTGAAATTTTTTTGGGCTATAAGGAAACTAATCAACATTCCAAATTAAATTCGTAAATGACCAGAGAAGGAGAAGAACGTATTGAGAAAATGTTTCTGTTGTGGCAGTATTGAAAACAATGTACATAAAGAACCAACAGCCGATGGAAAGAAATTTCTGTCAATAAAAATTCTAGATAGACAAGGCGTTTTCTATTGTTGGAATATTTGATCTCTACTCAGGGAAAGCTCTAGAGAAATAGCTCATAGGCTGGGTTGAAGCTAGTATACCTTAATTGGTATGCACCAGTTAATTATTATGGTGAAATAAATTAGTAGTAATGGACTTGATTAAATCTATTCAACACTAGATGTTGCATATGTAAGAAATGTTAAAAAGACTAAGTGGAAGTGAATTGGTAGGTATGTACATTTAACAAAGTAATCTGTAATAATTATAGTAGATCTATGTATTTTTGTACATATAATAATATGAAGAGTAACAACTCTCAGAATGTCTAAACCTTGATGAAGGTTTAAATCTGAGGTTAGGTGAACTCACAGAGATTAAATTGAACAATATGATTGTCTTAGCATTATTTTGCAAATTGGGAAATTCTATGAGTAAGCTAATTCAGAATGAAAATAAATATGCATGACATTCAATGTGGAATTAGGACATGCAAGTAAATTTGATGTTGTAGTAGAATTGAACAATGTAATACTAGAACTGAGACATAATAGACAGTGACAGTAATAACTTTCAAGGAGGAACTCATAAATTATTACTAGAACTAGAATCATTTTTTTAGGAAAATTATTACATTTGAAACATAACTTCATTAAAGAAGAAAATAATCTGTTAAACATATTATAGAGTTATCGAAAATTACGGATATAAATCCATATAGTTACACAGTCCAAATTCAACCTTGGTATAACTAAATTATACAAATTGGGAACTCTCTCCCATATATAATTAACTGTACATTCTCTCTCGAAATTATGCAGAGGTAACATATCATAAATCCCCGAGAGGGTTACTAGACCAACCTGAAGAGGAAAATTCCACAATTATGATTGAATAGCAAAGGCTATCAGTAGTATGCAAATGAAGAGAGATCTATAGAGTACCTGCACATGAAAAAAACTATGAATTATTTTTGGTTAATGAATATATCCATTAAAGGAAATAATAATAGATTTTAAACCCCAAAAGGATAAATAATTACATGAGGGACAGAGATGGAAAATCGTCCTTTCAATTAACAGGAGGAAATTTAATGAGTGCAGGGAATGGTGTGAGGTATACATCATAAGTAGAAATAAATAAATTAACTCCAGCAACTGCTTACCTAGAAAATTCATAGTCATAATGAAAGGATTTGGACCTGTAAGGAGGAATTATTCCTATACGAATTGCAAAGAATAAAATTATTGGTTATGTCAACGAGAGAAATTTAGGAGTAACTAATAAAAAACCTACCCAAGCAATGGTTTAAAATGTAAAAGCAGGAGTACAAAATTGTTATCATTTTATAGGATATACGACTGTGAATTTAAATATAAAACATATCTCTACAAGAATGTTGGAAGAGAAATTATATCTTTATGAAAATGGTTGACGAAAAAATCGAAACTTGTAAGTATACCATAATCCCCATATTAGCATTCGGGAAAAAGGAAATAAATTTTCTCAAATAACATTGAAAAATACCACCGCAGAAATTGATAAAGGCCACTAAATATATATGAAACCCGTAAAGGTCTTGGAAAAGTTGACTGGAGGAAGCATGGCTAGATTATAAAAGAAAAATGCGTAAGGGAGAGAGAATAGAGAAAACACACTTACTTTACCTGTAGTAAATGGTGAAACCGCAAGGAAAAAAATATTTGAGCCAAAACAGAAAACATGAAGAAATTCCATGACTCGAATTATCTATATGCCATATAGAAATGGTAATAAAAAAAATCTATATGATTAAAACAATAAGTGAAATTGTTTTGGGCTATAAGGAAAATAATCAACATTCCAAATTAAATTCGTAAATGACCAGAGAAGGAAAAGAACGTATTGAGAAAATGTGATATACACAGTGAGAGTTAAACTGTGTGATGGAATTACTGGTGGAGGTTCTGTTTTGATAAATGTCATCGAGCCAGAACTTCACAGTGAGGAATGTCATGAGCTAAGGGATGAAGGCATCTCTGTATTCCCGAATGAAACAAGGAAACACCTTTAGAACATAACGTAAAATTCATACGGAAGTAAATGAAGTAAGTGGAATAATTATGAGGTTGTAGACCATAAAAATTAAATACATTAAACCACAATGACGACCTCCAGACATGAAATCTAAAACCAAAATGTGGAAAATTAGAAATAACTATGTAAGGAATACGTGTTACCAGAGAGTGATCTTACGAGACTTCCGATTTCATTCTCTGCATTGGAAACGAAAGTTTCATATTTGGCTTGCTAGAAGGAATTGTCCTCTTTGAAGGAAAAAAAAGAGTTGGAGAAGCTGAGATAAAAATGGTTAACCAGAAATTGAAATATGTAGCAGAGGCAAAAGAAAAGTGTTTCAACAGAGAGCACGAAGAAAAAAATTATCCTTAACCACGAATAGATAGTCATCGTCCAAGTATAAGAAATATAATGATGGAGAAATTCCTGTAGATTGTAGAGCTAAATAAAACGAAGGATGCGCCATGTGAGGATGTAAAACCAATTAAATGAATATCAATCCCAAGGAAAAATGCATACAAAGGGTTGGTGTACATTGATACAGAGTAGCAATCATATTAAACCATATTAAATACCAGATGATTGTAATATCAAAGGATGTATTCAATTCTAATGACATGGATCTCACCCAAATGGATTACCATACATTAAACTAAGATAATGTTTCAGATTAATATGATATAGATTCATGGATGACATGTATGGAGTCGATACACGTTAGAAAACGTTAAGTGTAAGTGAATAAAATTGAACAGGAGAATCAATTTAATTATTACTTGGACTATAAAGTTCATATGCATTCCATTATGGGTCAGAATTAAATGGGAATGCAAACCCCATATAAACATAATTTGAAATCTTAATAAGTCTTATGTATAAAAGTTTGAAGCCTGTGTGAGAATTAATAGCCTTTAGAACAAAGCCACTAAAAAGGTAATTTCTCTTATGATAATTATATATATGTCAGAAAGTAGGGATAGTCCATAAATTATAATTAAGGTTAAGCCAATGTCTATAGAGTTGAGGGGGTAAATATACTTAGAAGATATACAAGTAGTTAACATGTAAAATAACATGGGATTGTTTCAAAGGACATAAAATTTCCTTCAAATTGTAGAATTGGAATTTTAGTCCCAACGAGTATATGTTAAAATTATGAAAGATTAAAAATACAGCAAGGTAAAATGTTGACGGATGAAATGCGTCAGAATGTGATGAATGATAATTAGTTCATGGTGTGTGATTAGTATTAGTTCATTAAATAGATTTTTTTTTTTTGTGAAAACTAAGATGTTTCAAATGGTATCAAATCCCATCTTAAAACATTGGGCATGAATGTGTGCTCACACCAAATAATTAAAATGTAAAAAAACTGTGTTGCTGTAAACTAATGTTTAATTTTATGTACAATGACTTAGTGTATAACCATACAGCTGCTAAACATGAGTGAAGGGGATGAATTGTATGTGGATCTGGGTGGTGCAGGAAATCCATCAGATTCTAATGCTTCATTGTTGTCCATGATGCATTAGATGCAAAGAGAAATGATGCAACTGAAAAACCACAATGAAAGACTATCACCAGCCAGCGAAGAACAAGAAAGTTTAATTAGAGAATTGACCTCCAGGAACAATCACGAAGGTTAAGGTTGAAGGAAAAAGAGAAGAAGAACTAAAATTCACTCAAAAGAGTCTGAGGAGGATGAAGCCTTTATAGAACAGTCAAGAAGGAAAAAGGGATTGCAAGGATAATTCTAAAAAATCAAGCCTCCCTCCTATGATGTAGAGAAGGAGGAAGATTCAGAAGCTTGTCTTATAAACATGGTTAAGTACTTCCAATTTTATGAGTATGGAAGTAACTTGAAAGTGAGGCTGGCTATTTACCAATTACAAGGAAGGGCTACCTTGTGGTGAAGGAAACTAAAATGGTGCGCATGATAGATGAGAAAACTTTCTCTTGGGAAGATTTCCAAATTAAATTTAAAAATAGATATCTGAATGAACTATAATATGATGATAAAGCCAAAGAGTTTCATGAGCTTAGGTTGGGACAACTTACCATTGAAGAGTTTGTTACCAAATTTACCAATATGCTCCGGTACGTACCTTATATAAGGTAAGATAAGGCAAAGGTACAATGATTTTTACATTGTGTACCTACTATCTACAAAGAGAGGATAGAATTTGATAATCCCAAGACAATGGATGAAGTTGTGCATAAGGATATCACTGTGTTATCAGTTGTTCAAACATATAAATGAACAAGCGAAAAACTTACAAAACAAATAAAAGGGTGACCCTAGTGGAAAAAGAACAAAACGAGCATACTTAAATAAATTTGGGAGAAACCACCAAAGAAATAAGTTTCCTAAAACTGGTGAAAGTCACCTAGCCCAATCATAAGCGAGATCCAAACAGATATATGTAAATAGTAAAAGAGAGGGAACTGTAAAAATGAGGGAACCTATAAAGTGTTTGGGTTGTGGAGAACTTCATATTCTAAGATATTGTCCACACATAACCATTCAGAACATACAAGTGCTAAGAGATGCAACTACTGTAAATGATGTGGCAAGAAACATCCCCAAAATCAATGTTTCCCTGGGAGATCGTCAAGATGAACACCAATCCACCATGGTCAAAATGGAAGGTATGATTGTTGAACAACCTGTTTCTGTTTTGATAGATCCAGGTGCAACTTTAAGTTATATAAGTCCTCAAATTGTGGAAAAGTGTAATTTAAAGTCAGAATTTTTTTAGCAAAGATGGTTAGTTCAGTTAGCTACATGAACAAAGAGAAAATTTACCCATTGTAATGTTCCCACTTAGCCTTAGCTAAGAGGAACATTCAATTTTTTTTTAATTTCTATTTCATGAATAAATGAATAGAGGAGGACATGTAAAACTCCTAAAAATCTGAATAAATCAATTCCCATGTGAACAAAGACAAATCAGGGTCATGTAAATAATCACTTGCAGGTGTGAAAGAGGTTTGAGCTAAAGACTGGGTCAACCTTGACCAAATCAACATCGTTTTCTAGGTTCATTGCATCTCCAAAAGGGACATTGTAGTTCTAGAAGGAAGCCTCTCATATGAAAAGGGCTAACTCATCAAGATGGTTTAGGGTTCGCAAAAGCTTTCTCATCTTATAAAAGGAAAAGGAGGGTAGCAAGAGAAGGTTTTTGATTGATCACATTTCTGAGTATTTGTCTGCTTAGACAAATACCATTCTCCGTTGTTTAGTGGAGGATTGTATCTAGAATTCATATGCATAAATTTTACCACTTCCTTTGAGGAATCTTGGAGGAAATTTTGCTAAATTGAACCACTATCAGGCTTGAGGCCAAGCTCCACCTTACACTACAGCCTTGCTCAAGTTGAGAGTTGAGCTCTCTTGTGAGCTGCAACAAGTGGGGGTCTAGATCTACAGAGATCTAGTGTATTTTTGGGAGCCTCTTCTCATGGAGTGTGTTCTTTAACCTCCTAGAAGAGTGTCTCTGCTTCTTGTACTGCAGATCTGAAATTTTATAGTAGTTTTCTATGTCATTTGAGCTATAGCATTGTTCCCATGAGTATAATACATTATTTCTGTATGAGGGTTTTCATGGTGTCTTGCTCCTAGTTTAGATCAGAGATCCCTTGTGCTGGGCTTTGCCTTCCACTTGGTGATCCATGGATTAGCTGGGTGATATATGTTTTGTTTATATATGATCCATTGTAATGAAATTTCATATTCATAAATTTACTGTAGTAATTTCTAGATCTACAACTTGTTTCTCAGACCTACTCTTATTTATGCATGCTTTTCTCAAAATTCGAAGTGGATCTTGAAAAGAAGACAATATAGCTTCGAGACCTGAAATAGATCTGATTTTTTGTCCATAGATCTTTCCTAGATCTAAGTTGTAACTTCCAGTTGCTGAAGCTCCTCAAAAATAATGTTGTTCAGCCATTTCTGCAAATATATATGTGTTCTAGCTCTCTTTTCTGAAGATTTATTGTTGTATTGACTCATACATTCTACTATATAATTTAAGGGCTTCATCATAATGTTGGTTTGCTATCGTATTACTGAAATATGATTTTTCTTTCTTATCTCCATTGAACATCTACTAAAACTGCGCAATTCCTGAAGCAGTGCTTGCATTTGGCTGCAGCCTTCCTCTTCGAGTGCTTATTAGCTAGTCTAGTTTTTGGGTGATCTGTTTAATGTATGTAAACAAATTTCTTTTCGATGAAAGTCCACATATAAGCCACATAAAGCATAAGTAAGAGGAACCAAGTCCCGATATGTGTTATTTCTGCACATTTTTACTTATACAACATTTTTCTTCAGCTCATTGTTGATAATCCTGAAAAAGGATCATTACAGTGGTATCAGAGCTCCAATATTGGCACAGCCTGTGCTTGACTTGGAGCACCAGTCATGGTGCATTCCAAAGAAGAGGATAGTCTCACTGAGAGAGAGAGGAGGTACCAAAATAGAAGTCATAAAAATTATGACTACACCATTGATGACCCTGACAAGGATCAAGAAAAGGGGAAAGCCCCTAAATATGTGAATGATAAGGACAAGGAAGCAGAGGAGTTTGCAAAAAATATCTTGGACACTATGAGAAATATTTCCAAGGAGATAAAAGAGATGAGGATGGATAGAATGACAAAGTCCCTTGGGAGATTCCATCAGGGAGAAAGTTCTGAAATGTCTCATTATGGAATTGGTCAACCTGTGAGCTTGCCACAAGCCCCACAGGCCTCCAAAAATGCTACTATTCCTACCTTCTTGGATGTATATAATCAGGGACTGGAAGAGCCAACCTCCCTGGAAGATTACTTCGTGAAATATGACTCACAAATTCAAAGGTTGAAGGATAACTTTAACTTTCAAGACTTTTGCCATCTCAAGGACCAGAGGAGACCATGGCAGCAGTACAGAGATGGATGTTTCTTTCAGGGGAGAAACCATACTATGGGCAAGTTATTTTTTCCCAAATTCGATGGGTCATATTATTTTTCTACCAAAGCATGGGTGGAAAAGTTGGACATCTATTTCCAGTTGAATAAAGTCCTCGAAGTAGAAGCCATCAAGATTGTTGCGCTGCACTTTGAGGGTGAAGCCCAAAACTAGTGGTTCCATGGACTATCTACATTGGGACATAGAAATGTGTTTACATATGCTGAGTTCACTAGGAGACTAGTGGAGATATTTGACTGGAAGTATCCTGAGGCAACTTTTATAAGCTTGGCAAAGTTCAAGCAGATAGGAGATGTAGAGGCCTATATCTTTGAATTCCTGAGGTTTTCAGTAATTGTCCCTAATCTATCTGTAGCAAGGAGAGTCTACATGTTCATTGATGGCTTGGGGGAACCTTTGCATGGGTTGGTCAAGTCTACGAAGCCCATCACTTTTCATGATGCCATTGAGAGAGCTAGAGATCTCCAAGATGCCTTGCCAAGAGCAAAGGAAACTTTCTAAAGAAAAGCCCCTCACTCTTCTAAGGGGAAAGAAGGGAAAGTTGCTCCACCCAAGAAGATTTCATTGAAGAAACCTATTGAACTTAATCTATGGAGGGAGTTGAGGAAAAAGAGATTCTGTTTCACTTGTCAAGAGCCATGGGTACCGAGACATAGATGTGCTACTGGAAGGGAAATATGTTCCATCACTTTCTGTCACTATGGGATCCTACACCCTGGTGGACCATTTATTTTTAGTTGGCATACTAGACACCAATATCATCTTCAGTGTCCAGTGGTTTATTACCTTGGGGAAGGTTACTACTGATTCGAAAGCCTTGCAAATGGAGTGGGTGGACTTTAAGAGTGGGAAACAAGAAGTAATTCAAGGCATGCACACTTATCCTGCACCTGATGTTTCCACACAAACAACAGAGATGGATTTGTGCAGTGGAAGCAAGGATCTCATAGTTCCTTCTTTCATGTTTATGAGAATGATGCAAGGAACATTCCTACCTCATGGAAAACCACTTGGAATTCCATTAGATTCTTATCATGTGGGGGAAGCCTCACAAAGTGTTGCTTCAAGCATAGACTAAGTAAGGATTGGAGCAATGAAAGAGAAAGCCACAACGATGTAGGAGGAATAAAAGGGGAGGATCAGCCTCCCAGCAAACAAATTTGGCATGTGTAATGTCAAAGAAGCAATCAGCAACAAGGCAGGCACCACCATAGATGTATCAGCACTGCTGTCATTGTTGAGCTGTGTGGATCCATATTGGAGATCTCAACTCCTTCTGGAGTACTTCAAATATCTTCACACCGTGATGATATTAGATGTCATGAAGCAAGGGGACGGCTATGTGGTCCATGAAGGGGTCATCTGTCATCTTGGTATCTCTTGTCTCAAGCCTCCAAGCTTAAGCAAGAGATACTACAAAGAGAACACAAAGACTTCATTTCCAGCTATATGCAGTCAACAAAGATCTACACCCTAATCATGAGGAGTTTTGATTGGGAGGGTACGAAGGAGGAACTACATTAGCACTATGATTGGGAGGAACTACATGAGAACTTACAAGAGTGCAATATTTATGAGGAGACGGGGTAGCCAAAGGACTCTATGCAGGAGTCATTTCAACCATCTCTTCCTTCTCTTAAAAGAAGAGAAATACCCATGCCCAACTCCATGTGTGTGTGAGACTTGAATGGTAAAGAATCTGATCTTCTGGACCATGTTTATTTTTCTGATTTGACATATTATCTTACCATATGTATGTAGGCCATGTATCCTACAAGGAGTGATATTACATGCAGACCTCATGGCATTGATGAGGCCAATAAAAATTCTAAATCTGGCCACTCCCTTGAGGTGCAAAGGGAGATTCTCTATCATGATGGGTGCTTCCCAAAAGCACCTAACTTGGGTATCAATTTTAGCCATGTCAAAGTGACCCATGCAGCCAAGATGTGGTGGGATTACCACTTACCACACTCATACCTACTCAAGAGAAGGAGTGCATTGTGTTGGTACCTTATGTGGGATTCTGACGCACCTCCTCAAGTGAAAATTTCAGTTTGCATATATGTGATTTTTCTTCCATACATAGATGATATATTGATATTGTTTATGGGTTTGTATGGGAAAATAGTGGGCAGTGTATATGTACCACATGGGATGGAACTTCATAATTTACTTCATGATACATGTTTTAGATATGACATTGCTTCACCCATGCTTATTTTTGTTGAGTTTTACACTCCTGGAGGGATGGACTATGCCCCTATCATGTTAGCCTTGGAGGAGCAATTTTTGATGTATTGGCTTAATGAGCACTTGGACCATGATGAAAACTTGATCCTTGATGGTTCCATCAATGGAGAAGGAGAAGAACTATAGCTCTTACACTATCAGTTGCTTGAGGACAAGAAACATTTTATAGGGGAGGTCTGTAATGTTCCCACTTAGCCTTAGCTAAGAGGAACATTCAAATTTGTTTTAATTTCTATTTCATGAATAAATGAATAAATGAGGACATATAAAACTCCTAAAAGTATGAATAAATCAATTCCCATGTGAACAAAAACAAATCAGGGCCATGTAAATAATCACTTACAGGTGTGAAAGAGGTTTGAGCTAAAGAGTGGGTCAACCATGACCAAATCAATAACGTTGTCTAGGTTCATTGCATCTCCAAAAGGGACAACGCGGTTCTAGAAGGAAGCCTCTCATATGAAAAGTGTTAAGTCATCAAGATGGTTTAGGGACTGCAAAATATTTCTCATATTATAAAATGAAAAGGAGGGTGGCGAGAGAAGGTTTTTGATTGATCATATTTCTATGTATTTGTCTGCTTAGACAAATACCATTCTCCGCTGTTTAGTGGAGGATTGTATCTGGAATTCCTATGCAGGGATTTAACCTCTTCCTTTGAGGAATATTGGAGGAATTTTTTCTGAATAGAACCACTATTAGGCTTGAGGCCAAGCTACACCTTACGCTACAACGCTGCTCAAGTTGAGAGTTGAGTTGTCTTGTGAGTTGCGGCAAGTGGGGGTCTAGATCTGTAGAGATCTAGTGTATTTTTGGGAGCCTCCTCTCATGGAGTGTGTTCTTTAACCTCCTAGAAGAGTGTCTCTACTTCTTGTACTTTAGATCTAAAATTTTACAGTATCTTTATGTGTCATTTGAGCTACAATGTTGTTCCCATGAGTAGACTGCGTTATTTCTTTATGAGGGTTTTCATGGTGTCTTGCTCATAGTTTAGATCAGAGATCTCTTGTGTTGGGCTTTGCCTTCCACTTGGTGATCCATGAATTAGCTTGAAGATGTATGTTCTATTTATATCTGATCCATTTTAATGAAATTTCATATTCAGAAATTTATTGCAGCAATTTCCAGATCTACAACTTTTTTCTCAGATCTACTCTTATTTATGCATGATTTTGTCAAAATTCCAAGTGGATCTTGAAGAAAAGATAATATAGCTTCCAGATCTGAAATAGATCTGATGTTTTGTCCATATTTCTGTCCTAGATCTAATTTTTAACTTCCAGCTACTGAAGCTCCTAAAAAATAACGTTGTTGAGCCATTTCTGCAAATACATATGTGTTCTATCTCTCTTTTCTGAAGATTTATTATTGTATCGACTCATACATTCTACTGTATAATGTAAGGGCTTCATCATAATGTTGGTTTGCTGCTGTATTACTGAAATATGAGTCCTCTTACTGATCTCCACTGAACATTTGCTAAAACTGCACAATTCCTGAAGTAGTGCTTGCATTTGGTTGAAGCGTTCCTCTTCGGGTGCTTATTAGCTAGTCTAGTTTTTGGGAGATCTATTTAATGTATCTAAACTAATTTTTTTTAGATGAAATTTCATATATAAGTCACATAAAATATAAGTAAGAGGAAAAAATTCCTGATATGCGTTATTTTTTCACAGTTTTACTTATACACCATTTTTCTTGAGCTCATTGTTGATAATCCTGAAAAAGGATCATTACACCGATAAATTACCAAATATTGCTGTAAATTTAAATGGGTATGAAACTGAACTGAATTTGAATATATACCTCTAGGTTCCCATGATGTGTTTTTTGGAATCCACTGGTTAGAAAAATAGAAAGCCATACTAAATTTTTTTTTTCTAAATTAGGAGGGACCTTTCTATTTTCTATTAATAATGATAATACAGGATACAATATATAAAATGCTTACGATGAACTCAACCTGCCTGGAGGAAACCAGGTCTGTTGGCCATCTGAGTGCATGGAAAGCATTCCAAAATTGAAATTGTCTCATCCTTCTATATCCTGCATTAACTATCTGTCCTACTGCAACAATACGGTCTAGCTTATGACATAGAAATAAGTTCATATACTATCAAAAAATGCATAGAATAAAAATACTATAAATTCTATCCATCTAAAGAAGAAAGAGGTGCTGGGTTCTTCACATTAGACCCAGGCATGTCTACTTGCTGCATCTGCTGGAGCAGCTTCTCCATGCAGTTCACCCTGTCATCCATTCTCTGAATTCGCTCTGTTGCTTAATATTGTGTAATTTTAATAATCTGCAGGTGGCTTTGAATATCCTCCAATAGTTGTTTAATATGAGATTCATTCTTGAGCTGACCTGCATTGGCCTGGGCAGGTTGAAAACTTTGCATAGAGTTTGCAAGGAGACATTTCACAAGCCAATATGTATGAATGGTCTGATTAAATAAGGTGAGACGTCCACGGGTGTTGTCAGGGTCCTGGATGAAATCTATAATTTCAGCTTCTATTTCATTATCTTCAGGACCTATCTGAAGATCTCTTTCCCATCGACGAATTTGATGGTGGACTGGTGAAGAATTACCCATTATGTAGTTTACTACAAGGTTCTTCAAGTGTCGCTGGTTAGTTTTTCTGTCGCGTTTCTTTGGAACTTGTTCTATCTGCACCTTCTGCTTGCCCTTGGCAATGTCAGATCATGAGCGGCGCTTCCGCATAATCAGGGTGTTCCTAGACATAAGGACATAACAGGTGGTAATATTTAGGCAGATAAACACATTGATTGAAATTCCTATGCTAATTCTATGAGGAGAAGCAGAGGGAGAGAAGCTCTTGTACAGAGGTTTCAAAACCTTTTCCAAATTGCAGAGGACCACTGAATGCTTAGTTCTGGCCCAAGAAGCATGGCTAAACTGGGTCCAATTCAGTCCTAGAAGACTATTCAATTGCATTTCCAAATCGCACACCAAGCATGAAAGAAACGAAGGCTGAGGGCTAAGGAGCCAAAGAATTCAAGAGAAAAAGTGCCCAGGGACAAACACATAGGTACAGGGGTTATAGAGGACCTGTGGCCAGAGAGGAATACTAGAGCCACGAATGGTGGAAGGTGGAATCTCAGAGAACCCATGGCTGAAAAGTGACAAATAATTTGGCATTCTTCTACATCCAACAGTCACATGGATTGTAACCCTAATACTATCCCCAATTTGCAAATGCATCATAATTATAAATCTCATAGTAGAGCAAGCAGCCCGAAAACTATTATGGTGTATGGTTAAGGCTCTAAGGAGAACCAGTAGTAAACTTGGGTCCCGAAAACAGGGTTGGACTGGGTGATACGGGGGATTAAATGAGCAGAGAAGAGGAAGAGAAACCCAAACCGACTTAGATTGCTTCAACCAGAGCATAGAAAGAGCTATGAGCTCTATGAAAATGAGATGGAGGAATGATACATACCCTGCAAGAGAAGTGTAGTTGACAGGTTGAGTTGTGCACCTCCTCTTTGGCTCCCAAGCACTAACATGCACCGAGCGTTGCATGCGCGATTGGGGTGAGGGAGGGCAGGTGACATACCTTAAGCGAAACTTGTCGTTGGCACACTGACAGACCAGCCTGGCAAGATTGTAGGATAATCATTCCGATGGAGGTGATCACAAACTGCAGTGATTTGCAATGATGATGCTGCATTATGTTTATTAATTTCCCGGAGGGTGCTCTACAACCAAGTTGCCTCGATCTGCCCTCTATGCCAGCTGGTCACCCCAATTGGGGGGTTGGAGGTCTTTATTCACAAGCAACTGAAGAGAATGTAGCTCAAAATCCCAGATTGCATCATTGGGGCGAGCATCTATGGATCGCTTTATGTGTTGGCAACTCCAATTAGCCAAGTAATCCGCTCCAGCATTAAATTTTTGTTTAATGTGGCTGGGGATTAAATACTGACTCTGTTTGATCAACTTACTTACTTCTTCAATGAGGGCTGCTATTCTCTATCTTTAAGAGATTTTCTCCCAAGGTGTTCCCTGTTGCAGCTTTTGAATGATTCCTATTACCATTGCTGAGTCTCCTTCGACAATAATTCTGTGGTAAATTTCTTTGATAGCTATAAGAATGCCTTGCTTTACCACCATAAGTTTTTCTTCATTGTTTGTGGCATGACCCAAGTCAAATGCATAGAACCTATAGACTGCCCCTTCAGAGTTACGGAAAAGGCCGCCTGCTCCAGCCTATCTCGGGTTACCTTTAGAAGCGCCATCGTAATTGAGTTTGATAAAGCCTAGTTGAGGAGGTGACCAGTGCTCCTCAATATTTTCATCAGGTGGTCTATATTTCCATTGCCCATGACATAGCATCTATGGTTTCAAATTGAGGTTCTCTAAAATCTGAGATTCTATCCCCACCGTCTGCCAGTCTTCATCTGACCATCTTTCAACAAGGATGGTTTCGCGAATGTTTTCAATGGAGCGCTGCCAAATATGATGCATTGGTAGGACCGTTTCTTGAAATATTCTGTGATTCCTTTCTTTCCATATGTTCCAGAGGAGGAAACCTAGTGAGAGGTTCCATGCTCTATTAAGCACTTGACAGTGATACCTTCCTTTTCTCCAATTGCTCATGGTTTCTACTATGCTTTTGTTGTTTTGATATGTTTTCCTGAACAGGATCTCCAAATTCCTCCAGAGTGGATGCACCAAGGGGCATGTGTTGAGGAGGTGTTATGTTGTTTCACTATCTGAGTGGCAGAAAGATCAGCAAGAAGGGCCTATCATTCCCCGTTTTTGTAGGTTCTCCCAAGTGAGTATCCTGTGATGGCTTAAAAACCATAGGAAGTATTCTACTTTAGGCCAATGCTTTAGTGCCCATATTTTTTTCCACAGTGGCTGAGCAATATGCTGATTTTGCTGAGAATGAATATAATATCCTTCTTTAATTGTAAACTTCCCTTTTATCGTGTATCCCCATCTTAATATATCTAGACCTATAACTCACCTGATTTTTCTTGTTTGTAGTTCTCTATTGAAATTGTCCCATTGTTGCGTTACTGGGGCTGTCTCCCACCCGTTCTTGTCTTTCCATTTTCTCTAGAAATAATTATTATGTGGACACCAATAATGTTGCACTAATCACTGATTTGGTGTATTCATATACAGGAAAATTTCGCTCAAGTCCAAGCGAGTAAAAAGTTTTTCCCTTTGTTGCCATGAGTCTTCCCAAAAAAGCCTTATGCCTCCCTCTCTAATCTCCTAAAAGCTGTGATAGATAATTAGATACCTGTTCGCAGTTGCTAAATTCCAGATTAAAGATCCTTTTGGGACTATATCGATCTTCAATCTTCCAGATATTTTGGGTGGCATATCATATTTTGTTTGCCATATGTTCTTCCACAGATCTGGCCCTCCCATGAGCCAGCACCACCACAATTTAGCGCGGAGGACATTATTCAAAATGAAGGGGTCGCGTATGCTCAATCCCCCTGCTGCTTTCAATTGGAGTAGTTTATCCCACGATAACAAAGCCCATTTCCTGTTGGCTTGTGCTCCCTGCCATAATTTTTTTTTAAACATGCAGACCAATTGTGAGAAGATCCCTTTCAGGCATGCTCTGCCTGATAGCTGATATACTGGGAGGGCTTGAAGCACCGATTTTAACATGATAAGTCTTCTCGGGGCATTCAGGGTTCTGAATTCCCAATTCTGTATTCTGTTCTCCACTATGAGAAGGATATATTGCCAGTCTCCTCGGCGAATGGGACCTGAATTTAAATACATGCCAAGGTATTTCAAAGGCAAGGAACCCCTTTGGAATCCTAAGGTCCTTGTTAAAAAATTTTGCATTACAACATTACAGTTGAATAAATAGACATTAGATTTATCAGTATTGATCTGAGTACCTAACGCAGCCATGAATATTTCTAGAATGTTAAGGATAGCTTTGCATTATTTGAATTACGCCATGCAGAAAAGCAGGATATCATCTACAAATTGTTGATGGGTCAACGGAAGGTGGGGTCCCCACAATTTTAGACCTTGAACCTTCCCTTTAGCTAGATGAGCTTTAATAAGTCTTCCAAGACCTTCTGCAACAATTATAAATAGAAATGGAGATAGTGGGTCTCCTTGATGGAGGCCTCTCGATATATTGAATGGAGCAGAGGGGCTACCATTCAGCAGTATTGAAAAATGTGGTGTAGAGATGAATGAGCGGACCCATTGGAGCAATCTATCCTCAAACCCGAAGGCTCTCATTACTTTGATGAGATATTGCCAACTTATACGGTCATACGCCTTAGACAAATCCAATTTCATTAATAAGCCTCTCTGCTTATATTTCGTGAGTGCGTGGATTGCTTCTTGGGTGACCACTATTCCATCCAAAATTTGTCGTCCTTTGACAAAGCCAGTTTGTTCTAGAGAAATTATAGTGGGAAGCAAGGGCTTCAGGCGATTAACCATAATAATGGAGAGAATTTTATAGATCACATTACAAAGATCGATTGAACGAAAGCCCACAAGGGTATCTGCATTTTTATGTTTTGGAATAAAAGTGAGAAATGTTGCATTCAAAGATGGATAGACTTTCTTATGCCTTAGGGATTCTTCAACCACCTCATGAATATCAGGACCCATGAATGGCCATGCTGCTTTAAATAATTCACTTGTAAACCCATCTGGTCCCGGGGCTTTGTGCTTAGGAAGGCTCAGGACTACCTCTTCGACCTCCTGGAGAGTGACTTCTCATAACAAGGCCAGATTTTTCTCTCTAGTAATCAGTCTAGGAATGTGCTGAGTTATATTTTGTATGTCTTCTAGTCTATTTCGGAGAGGTTCCTTTAGGAGATCTTTGAAGTGAGTCGTAATTTCTTGCTCCATGTCTTCATGTTTCATTAAACGCTCTCCATTTGTTGCTATCAGAGAAAATATTCTGTTATGCTGTCGATGTTGTAGCATAGCTTTATGGAAAAAATTTGTGTTGCGGTCACCTTCTTTCAACTAATGAACCCAAGATTTTTGTTTCCAAAGTATCTCCTGCTGCTTTCATCGCTCCTCTTGTTGACTGAGAGTATGCCCTTCCTCCAGAGCCAAAGCCTCTGTGTGCCCATGAAGAATAATTTTCTACTTAATCTCCTTCATTTTCTCATTTAGGTGAATTTGGTCCTCTTGGATATTTCCAAATTCTTGGTGATTCCAGTGTTTTATTTCTGTTTTTAACTCTTTCAACCGCAGCTGGAATGAATGAATTTTCTTGTTGCCCGTGACTGGATTTGAGTTACACCAATTCTTAACGTTTTCCATGAATCCAGGGTCTCTTAGCCAAAAGAGTTCAAATCTAAATGGTCGATTCGGACTACATGCCTTCACATCAATCTCCAGTCTGATCGACCAATGGTCCGGTCCTAAATTTGGAAGAATAGCATCTTCATAGTAAATATCGAGACTCACTAGCTCTTCCATAGCTACAAATCGGTCCAACCTAGAGGCAATCTGGTGCCTATCCCCCCTGCGGTTGTTCCAGGTATATTTCCCATTTACTGTGGGGATGTCTACTAAACATAAATCATTGAGTAACTCTCGAAAAAGAGCCATTTCTGGATCTTCCCTTCGTAGCCCTCCCTTCTTTTCCGAGAGATTCAATATCATGTTAAAGTCACCACCTAATAACCAATACTTTTCATTGTGCATTGTACTCAAAGTTCGTATACTTTGTAAAAAATTTGTGCGCTCTCCTGGAATAGGAGGTCCATAAAGAACCGAGATTAAAATTATAGCCTCAGAGCCTATCTGTCTAAAGGTCACTGTTAATATTCGGGGATAGGTTAACCACCCTTCTGCACTGACCTCTACATTATTCCATAGTATGGATATACCTCCTGAAGTGCCCATTGAGTCAATAGCCATAACTTCGTACTTCATTTTCATAGATTGCATTATTAACTGCAGCTTCTACCCCGAAACTTTTGTTTCTTGTAGTAGCATGACTTGAGGCTTCTTAGCCTGAAATTTAGCTTTTAGATGTCTATGTTTACCTTTGCTATTTAGACCTCTTATGTTCCAGAAAAGTACCTTCATTAGGGATTTTTGGGTAGCTGTTGGAATACCGTTGTTAACAGTATTATCTTGCCTGTGTTAATCAACATTTCTCCCACTAACTGTATATATTCCTGCAGGGTTGGCCGTCCTCTTTTTTTTACGGGCTTTGAAGGGGGAGGCAACTTTTTATCTGATGCTAGTGCTTGGGTTTCTTGCCTGGCTTGAGCTGTAAAATAATGCTCAAAAATATCCTTGTACAATTTCTTCTGGTCGGCCGAGATGAATCTATCATCAAGATTTCGCCATTCAAACGAGAGGCGTTTCAATAATTTCTCTTTAGCACTCAAATATTCTTTGGTTTTTTCTACCTCCATTGGAAAGAGGTCTTTCTCCTGGCTGTCTTCAGTTGTTTCCATTTCCGGTCCTGCTTTCCGCTTTGAAGATTGATTTTTTTGTACTGTCTCTACATGTCCAACTACTGGCTCCTCCAATGCAATTGTTGAATCTGACGGTTCACCTTCCTCTTGTAGGACCTCATAACGATTCTCAGTTGTATTTGAACCAGGGGGGTTCTGTTTGGTAGCCGACCCAGTGCGAGGGTTTACAGAAGGTTGTTGGTGTTTTTTGTTCGTTATCATAACGAACCCCTCGTCATCTTGGCGTGGTGGCTTCTCTGGACTAGTGAGATTAGAAGGTTGTTTCACAGGGCCATTTAGGGGGCAGGATTTGTACAGATGCCCGTACTCATGACAACGGCGACATCGAAAGGGGATATGCTCGTAATCGAGAAGCTGTTGCCAGACTTTACCTTCATATTCCAAATCTATCATTTCTGGTAAGGGTTCAGAGATATTCATATATACACATATTCTTGCAAAGGATGTATATCGACCCCTAGCAGTGGAGTCTGCAATTTTGACAAAAGAACCTAAAGAATTTCCTATTCCTTCAAAAATTTCAGGGTCCCAAAAGTCTATAGGGAGCCCAAAAACCTGAACCCAAACAGGAGCAGCCAGAAATTGCTCCTGTTCAGGGTTATAAAATTCCTCCCATTGTCTGAGAAAAAGCCCTGCATTGCTGAAAAAATAGGGCTCTCCCTCAAAAATGCATTCTTTATTTGCTAAATTAGAAAAAATAACTGTAAAAAAGCCTTTCGCCCCTAATTTTAGATCAATATGACCTTTGGGCTGCCATTTTGTTTGAATCCATTTCAGTAAGTATTTTTCTCAAGGCCAAATTCCTATAAACTTAGAGATTAGCGCATGGTTCTTCATATATCCTCGATACTCTTCCAGTTTTGTCATTGGGATAACAAATATTGGTTTTTTGACAGCCCTCGGCAAGCAGGTTCCTTTCATCTTCGCTTGCCATGCTGCTCCTAATACAGGAGATGTCTGTTGCTGCACCGTGTCGGAATGGGATGGCCGTTGGGAATGATCACCACTTACAATATTGCGGTAGGAGGGTGGCGGCCCTCCTTCTGAGGATGCAGCCATGGAGAGACCAGTCAGCTTTTGCTTCTCGCACTTAGATCCCAAGGAAATCTACTATAACTTCGCCTCGGTCATGAAACCCTCGCTCTGTTTGTTAGCTCCTGAAAGCCATACTAAATTGTTTAGATAAAACAATACATTTTTTATATGGTGAAGGCAAACCAATGATAGTGAAAGGAAAAACCAAACCTATATGAGTGAGACAAATTTTAGCACTTCAATTGAAATTAACAGCAAGAAAAGGCTACCAAGTGTGTGTTGTACATGTGGAAGAGTTCGGACAAAAAACTGAAAAATAGCCAGTAGAAAACTTACCAGTCATCCAAGAGTTTAAGGTTATGTTTCAGGATGAAGTTCCTTATTTAACCCATAAAAGAGAAATTTATTTCTCAATTGAATTAGTACTTGGAGCTACACCATTCTCTAGAGCCTCATATAGAATGAGTACCCCAGAATTATTGGATTTAAAACTGCATCTACAAGAGTTGCGCGATAGAGGCTATATAATACCAAGTGTATCTCCATGGGGAGCACTGGTACTATTTTTCAAAAATAAATATGGTACATTTAGAATGTGCATAGACTAACCACAATTGAATAAACTGGAAATCAAGAATAGATATCCTCTACCGAGGATAGATTATCTATTTGATCAAGTGAGAGGAGCCATAGTCTTTTCAAAAATTGATTTAAGGACATGCTATCATCAACTATGAATTAAAGATGAAGACATAAGTAAAATTGCATTCAGAACAAGATAAAAACAAACTGCATTCAGAACAAAATGAAAACACTATGAGTTTCCATTCCTACCTTTTGGGTTGACTAATGCACCTTCTAATTTTATGTGCTTAATGAACAATGTCTTAAGCAAATATTTGGACAAATTTTTTCTAGTATTTATTGATGACATTCTAATATGTTCAAAGAATGAAGCTGAACATGGAGAACATCTTAGAATCGTCTTAGAAACACCCAGAGAACATAATTTGTATGCTAAACTTAGAAAATAAGAATTTTATAAAGATAAAATTCAATACTTGGGCCATATAATGTGAGAAAAAGGATTAGCAGTGGACCCAAAAAAGATACAAGCTAAAATGGATTAGCATGTACCTACTGAGTATTCCTCCATAACATATTTCATGGGAATTGCAAGATACTATAGGATATTTGTAGAACGATTTTCAGCCTTAGCATACCCTATTACATCTTTATAGAGGAAAGGAGTGAAGTTTAAGTGGACGGAAATATGTCAACATAGTTTTGAAAAGTTAAAACTTAAATTCACAGCTGCGCATATTCTAAATATTTCTGATCCAAATCAATAATTTGTAGTATGTACACATGCTCATGGAGGGGGATTAGGAGGAGTATTACTTCACAAAAGCACAATCTTAGCATATCACTGAAGAAAACTAAAGAAACATGAACATAATTAAAGTGTGTATGACTTATGGTTGGCTGATCTACTACATGCCTTGAAGATGTCGAGACATTAACTGTTAGGAAAAAGGTTTGTGTTAATTATTGATCACATTAGTTTGAAGTACATTTTCAGACAACTTGATTTAAATGCTATACAAGCCAGATGGTTGTCCTTCCTTAGTGAGTTTGGCATGGAGCTCAAACATATCAAGGGGAAGGAAAATAAGATTATAGATGCTTTAAGTAGGAATGATTTTCAAAGTCCGAATAGTGTTGGGAGTAGTGCAAACTTTGAGATTGAGGGATTGATCCAAGAAGTAATGAGACAAGAACCAAACTATGAAAAACTCCAAGAAAAATTTCAGAAACAAGAGATGGTGGGGTATACTCAAAACCATAAGGGACTGATTTTTTAAAAGGATATATTATACATTCCCAATTTGAACTCATTAAAAAGTGAAATTCTAGATAAGTATCATAAAAGACGCTATGATGGAAAAGCTATTTTTAAGGTACTTTTGTGGAAGAAACAAAAGGAAATCCTTGGCAAAAAGGAAAAAAAAATCTTGATTAACTAGACCCAGTTAAGGAAACAAGTTGATGAGAAATCAGGCTTAAATAAGAAAATTCTAGATAGATAGGGGGTTGTATATTGTTGGAAGACTTGATCTCTGCTCAAAGGGAGTTGTGGAGAAAGAGCTCATAGGTTGGGTGGAAAGTAGTCTACCTTAATTGGTATGCACCAGTTCATTCATTTTCACTTAGAATTTTATTATTATTCTTATTATCGTCAAATAAATTAGTAGTAAAGGACTTGATTAAATATATTCAAGAGTAGATGTTGTACATGTAATAAATGTTAGAAAGACTAAGTGGCAGTGAATTGGTAGGTCTGTACATTAAACGGAGTAGCCTATAATAATTATAATAGTTCTCTATATGGTTGTACAGACAATAATCTGAAGAGTACCAACTCTCAGAATTTCTAAACCTTGATGAAGATTTAAATCTATGTGGCTCGATCAATACATTTTCAAGTGAGTCCTTGAAAAATGGGCCTATGAGTTAGTATGTTTTGATGGTGTTGTACTAGCGCAACCTCAGAATGGGATGTACCTTATAAAATACTATGATTTATATGATGCGTAATACAATGTGTACATACTTTTTGTAAGTGTGTTGATTTTGTATGTAGTATGTGTTTTCATAATTTCCCAAGATTTCTTTTGATCCTGTTTATGTTTGGTTTTCACATGTCGACATCTCTCAAACAATATATTGGTTATTCTGATGGTTCTAGTCTTATTACTCAAAACCTATCTTCCACAACATGGGCTATCTTTAATCAAAATGGCGATCTAGTGAGTATGCAAGGGATTTTCATTGGTCTCTCTACTAACAAAATCACTAAGTATAGAGTAGTGGCTGAGCTACTACTTTATGCTATTTCACATGGTATCTATCATTTAGTTATCAATATTGAATGAAAAATCATAGTACTATAACTTTCTAATGTATTTTGAGTTATAAGTCCCATCATCATTGAAATGGTTTTGAGATTACGTCTTCTAGATATAAAATTCAATTTCATACGATATGAAAATATTTCTAGAAATATAACACGTTGGAAGATGCCCTAACTAATTACATTTTAGATAGACATTTGAAATGAATGTAAATAAGTTTCAATACACATCAAATCATATTGAAAGTGTAATAGGAACTATGAAATACTGAAAATAAGTATATATACTAAGTTTGGTTTTACAAAATTTGTTCCCCAAGACACATATGGCAACATTTCCCATATAAAAAACTACATGCCAATATACAAGTAGAAATATCAAAGGTTCGGATGATACAATTATACTACATGACCTATCTTCTGCAGTAGTCTAAAAATATGGCTAGGCACTCCAATAGTGTTTCGTTGAAGTTGCAAAGGAATTTGGTCAACCACAGTCTCATCAATACCGTGTGTTAGCCGCTCCATGTAGTGCTCCACCTCTCATAATATCTTAGCTACCACAATAGATTGTAACACATACAATCCTACAACAACAACCCTTTCTAGTACTAGAGCGTCCTCATGTGGTTGTCCTTCTGTATTATAGATATATGAAGCACCGACAGGTTGAACTAGTCCAATATATACATGAAAATATAAATAGTTGATTCTTTGAGACATCAAGGCACATGAAAACAAAATTAAAACTTTCAAAAAGCTGATATGGTTGAAATATTTTACCTGAAACACCCTATTTCTCACCCTCATGAAGCACGAGCTTAGGGTCATCATGAAAATTCATCCATGCATAAGGATGATAATTAATCATAATTAACTCTCTATGTAGCCATCCAAAGAGGGCTCATGCGAATTTGATCGCTGAAAAACATGCATGTTAGGGCATATGATCTATCAACCTCCTCGTCCATGCGGCCCAAGAATCAATAGGATCGAGTGTAATCTATTCAGGATGAAGTATTGACACACTCTCTTGAGAAAAAAATACCAAGATCGAATTATAGTCGAAGGTTTTTAACTTCCACTCTCTTTATTTAATTGGTTGTTCGTTCATATTGGCCAAAACTCCCTCGCTTCAATTGAGTATTGTTGGCTCTAAACACTCCACCCCATATTGCAAGTATGATATGCTTACTACATGAACTAGTCAAAGATCAATAGGAGATTCATTAGGCTCCTTTTCATGGAAAAAATTTGACAAATTTCATGCACATCATTGCACCATTCCAAACACTGTCACTGTGCTTAGCTGCAATGCAATTTTCAATTCTTTGGCACCTCATTGGTGCTAGGGTGTGCTTTTGGAACCCGGGGGCCCTCAAAACCTCAAAAAAGATGCATGGAATTACAATACTAGACTATGAAAAGAAAGAAAAGGATTTTAGCTCCTATCTGGAAGTGACGGTATTCAAAATCGTTTGCTAGATTTGCCGCAATCAGTTGCATAAGATCAAGAGAAAAATTGCACATAATTCTCACTCTTGAAGGTAAATGTGAAATCGTAAAATTAAATCACCATTTTTTAGTATTTATCGTTAGCTCTTGCATTATTTTATTGATAGTAAACATTTTTAGCTAGATATGTCATTTTTTTACTCTGAAACATGTATGTTTAATCCATTTTGTGATTTTTTTAGCACGTCGAGAGTTGTTAATGGTTTTTTATCATGCTTTAAATAGGATATTTTGACTGAAGAGTATAATTTTATCTCTTTATCAAGCTTTGTTAACCTATTAAAAAGGATCCCCTTCGAGTCCTTTCTCATATTTTTTCAAACTCCAAAATTATGAAAATATTTTTGAGAACTTTTCTTTTTGAACTCATTAAAAGTAAATGAAAATATTTCTAATCAGCATAAGTTTATCCCTTTTCTGGGTGCACATAGACTATTTACGAAAAATGAATACCTTATTTGAACATGGATAAGAGCATCTCTTGAGTATTTTTTAATACATTGTGAGACTCAAGGATACTATATGCAAAAAGGGACATCTCGAGTTTTATTTTTCACCTCCTTTTCAAACTCCCGAAACATGAAAAAGATGTCAATTTTTTCCTTCACTGGACTCATTAAGACATGAAACAATGATGGAATTTCACGCATTACAAGAACGCACCACTCCTTCTCACGGTTCATTAAATATACTTTGGGGGACTCATCTAAAGGATGAACTTACAAATCACGCATATGTTATCCTCCTCAAGATAGTTAAAAAATAAAGAGGTACTCACCAATATGGTTGGGGAAATTGGTAAAACAATGTACTCCATTTTCGAATGGAAGAGAGTAGCTCTTGAACATGTCACTCTTCCACTTCATCTCCTTGGTTGTTAGTATTGGTAGTTATTTTACCTTTCATTTCATCATACCTATTCAGAGCCTACATTTCGATTTTATATCAATGCTACAAACTGCAATGAGTGCCACTGGTGTGTTCAAGAGAATTCATTTAGTTGATATTTTTTTTATAGTACTCTTGAGGCTTCATTCTATGTTTTCCTTTCCTAATCCAATTTTGCATCAATGTAATTTTGTCTCAACCATGATACACATTTAATTTTCTCGAAGGGGGATACATCAAGGTAATCTTGTGACTAGTTGCTTCTTATCGACATGAGCACATTATCCAAGAAGTTGACTTAGAAACACTCCACGGTACCTTTGTTCTTGCATACATCAATGGTTTGTTTCCTCTCCATCGGAGATAGGTTTACATCATTAGCCTTCGACCGAAATACTCTATGTGGTGTTTGAAATCAACTCCTTTAGTCACACCATACATATTTTACTGCAATACTTTGAGAGTCATTAACATCATCAGTGGTTTCTCTCGCATAAGACTTACATCATTGGTCGGTAATGAGATGGTGTCTACCATGTTCGAATCGAGCTCATTGATTCACACAGCTAGACTCGTACTTTTTACGATCATGTGAACGAGATAGAAGACCATGGATCTAGTTTCATCCATCTCGACTGTGATTTCAGGAGTTTTACAGGGATCACAATGTAGGATGGCCATGATCATACAAACAATCATCTAGTCGTGGGCCCACGAGTTTCCATCTCTGGATGTGTCGTTTGATAACCGTACATGTGATGTTTTCTTATGTTCTCAGTATGGGTATGCCTCCCTCAGAAAAATATGTCATGATATAAATTTATTGTAACACATGAATCTCACTAGTTGTTATTTATCCAAACTTGTCACAAGGTAAAGCACTTCACTCATGAGAAATCATTTCTAACTTTTCGATTTAGAGAGGAATATCTTATGGGCCATTTTTCCACATCTAGTCAATAGCTGTCCTAATGGTATCAATGAGCATCGTTTTCCGAGGCTTGTCATCGTCATTGCACAAATCCCTAAGAATGCCTCTTTCGCCTAAAACTGCATCATCTACGTTCACCTATAGGTTGCTTCATTGTTTCCTATGTTGATCACATGTAGGTTGCTCTTCTTTGCACATGTGTTGGTTCTAGAAACTAGGGAAAGAGAAAGAGAATATCCAAGCAATGATTTCTAAAAGCTTTTATGATTTGTTGATTTACATTAGATAAAACATTCAGATTCTATCTTATAACTCATTGGATTTTCCATTCCATATGCATATATCGTATCCTCGCATCAACAATGTATCTCAATCCCTCCATTATTAAAAGGATAACAACTCAAGTTACCCCACTCTTGTATACATTTAAATCCTTCTATATGCCAAAGGTTCGATTTAAGAGAGTGATTCTACCATTATGTTTTTGTTGTGACAGACATCATTTAATCCATTTAGAGTGATTGGACGTGCACTTTGCGACAAGGAATAGACAAGTCAACTTGGAGGAGCTTGTCTACGAGATCAACACCTATTATTAGTTTTAACTCACTTCATTTCTATTAATGAAAATAGTTCTTTGTTTTCCTTTATATGATGTTTTGATTTCATGTATTTCAATATCATGTTATTCTATTGAATAAAGTCCTTGGATGATGTTGCATTGACCCCATTGTTTCTGGCTTTTGTTGTGTGAGTTGGGAGGTTTTAATTTTTGAAATGAGAAATAGGATTAGAGCATTCAAGCTAAATAAAGAGTGAATCATGTGACGAAGTCCACATAGGCTTCATCAAGTGATCTATTTGCTTTAAGTAAAACATTGTGTTCCTTGTCACTCTATTGTTATAGGTTAGACCATGACACCTAGGGGAGATACTTTTGTCCGCACTCTATAAATCAAGCCTAAAAGGTTTGTAAAGATAAAGTTTAAATTTTATTGTAACCAAATTGTTCTAAGGAAAAATTATGTGTGTTTGAAACACCCAAGCTCGAGATGATCAAAATCAAATAAATATTTCATAGGCTTATTTCAATGTCAAAATTCCTAGGCATAAAACTTGTGAAAAAACATACGTATCTTTGTTCTATCACTTACTTTGTGGCTTCCTTCCTATGCCCATGCATGTAGGAAAAATAATTTTATGACAATTTTGAAAACCTTAATTTATATAAAAACAATAAAAATATTATTAGCAAAGCAATGGAATGGAAAAAGATGGACCAAAAAAGAAAACTCTAAATGTATTATTGTTATTATTATTATTAAATAAAATTTGAATAAATCAAAATTTTCAAAAAAGATCATTTTCAAAACATTACCTTATATAAATATCATAGGAATAATATTCCCAAAATAGTGGGTGTTCCAAAAAGATTGGGAAAAAAACAATTGTAAAGTTATTATTATTTTTTAATCTTAATGTAACATAATATAAACATTAATTTTATTTTATTGTAAGGAAATATGTAAACACACCATTAACTTTAATTATACACGAATAATTCTTACATTATGTTATCTTACATTATACATCTCTCAATAATCAACACCTTCATCATTGGTGAGAGGGAGCTTCTAGACTCAATAAGTTTTAAGAGTTGTTCTACTGATTAATTTTATACAATTTGTTTTAACTTTTAAAAAAATTATAAATTTTTAGAATTTATTATAGTTTGTTGATAAATTATTGTAATATTTTGATTAAATATTCATGTTTAATTATGCAAAGTAATTATTAGTTATGTTTTGAAGAATAAAATCTATACTTATATTATTAGTATAATTTTGAATGGAAAGAAGATATTAATAGGTAATTTCTCATAACATTATAAATAATTTTATTTATTTATTTTTGTATTTGTTTACTTAGTAAACCTTTATGGCTTGGACACCAACCCACCAAAAGGCATTTGAACCTTACATTTAACTTGAAAATAAAGTAGATCTACCTACAAAACAATGAATTTTCTAAGAGTTTTCGGTAAAGTAGTGCAAGTTTTTTTTGGAAATAGTAGGTACAACTCTCAAACTTCAATATTTTGGGTTCTATTGGGGTTTTTGATGGTGCTCAATCCCTTTCCACCATAAAAATATGATTCTAGTACTAGTACCATCAATTTTTTTAGCAAAGAAACAAGAGGATTCAAGTGTCAAGGCCAATTTACTACATACAAAATTATTTTAGAACTTGACACCCCACTTGTAGTTGAACACACACATAATAAATATAATAATAGAAATGACTTTTAGTTTTATTTAAATAACTATACCTTTTTAACATGTCAATATTTAGTTTATATAAGCCACTCTAGATTCATGTTAACTCTAGACCTACTAAGGGAAAAGAGGTTCAAGCAATTTGAGTTATTTTAATAACTCCTCTATGCTTATTGGTACATTTTGAGTTAAGATATATCTAAATTTATTTAATTATTAGTCATAATTAATTATAACTAAAATCATAACTATATAGAACATGAATATTAGGGCTTAATTTAACTAGATATTTTTATTTAATAAAGTCCTCCAAGAATATTTGTAGACAACCACTTAAAATTTAATATTTTGGGTGCCCCATAAATTTTTTATAGTGTTGAATCCATTTAAGCCATTTCAAATACTACTACTATATATTTTGAAATTATTTTCCCCTAATTCCACAACTTTTAATTTTGAGAGTTCCATTTTTTGAAATTATTTTGCTGGAATTCCAGCCACTTTTGATTTTGAGAGTCCCCTCAATTCTTTGAAGTGGTTAGATTTGTCATCAATACTAATTTTGACAGTCCCCTCAATTCTTAAGGTTAGGAAGATTTGTCCTCGATACTATTGGTGAATACCACTAGTTGATTTATATTCCAAAAAATACTATGGACCAATATAATCGATTGTGACTAATAAAATTGACCAAATCAAAATTTATGTAGCCAATAAAAAATAATAAAAATAATATAATAATATGTAATTTATTTTCCTTTTATTTAATGTAATTTTAGAGTACAACTAATACATTGCAGAATCTACAATAATAATAAATATTATTATTTTCAATACATCTACAACAAAAATAATAAATATTATTATTTTTATTGAAAATAGCACTAAAAAATACCAACCAAAATAATAAATATTATTATTTTTATTGAAAATAGCAATGAAAAATACCAACAGCAATAAAAAATATTATTATTTTTATTGAAAATAGCACTGATCATATTTTGTGTAGTGTAACTAGATTTCATTTTCGCAATGAAAAATACCAACAGCAATAAAAATATTATTATTTTTATTGAAAATAGCACTGATTATATTTTGATGGTGTTAAATCCATTTCTACAATTAAAATCAAGATTCAAACATTGTTATTACTTTAAGATTTCTCAAATTTTTTTGACCCTGATTCCCCCAATTTTAAGAGCCAAAACAAGTCCTCGGGTCCTTACACAACTCCTTTTTATTATTTATTTAAATAGCAAATTGTTTTAGTTGAAAACCTACTTGTAGCTTTATTTTTGGCCGAACAGAAAGTTACATTACACGGTAAAGCAAATAGAGTTTCCTTGCCAAAATTGTAAAGTTATGTTTGTAGGAAGTTTGTGATCCAGAAGCTCCGTAGCATTCTTAAAATCTTTTGACATGGGTGATTTTAACACACAAGCTGCTGAAGAACTTTTCAATGGAGCTCAAAGCATACGTGTGACGGCTGGTCCAGGTCAAGCGATTCTTCCTCACAGCGTAGCTGAACGGGTGAGAAGATCTTCCATATATTTCGATGTAAAACATTTCCATCATTCGAAACCTATATTTGAATGTAAAGCATTTTAGTGTTTAACCTTTTTTCTGAATATCTCGCAGGAACGCACACGGAGAATTACGGCAAATTTGAAAAGTTTGCATGAGCTAGTTCCACATGGAAATAGGGTATACAACTGAATACAAAAAGCTCGAAAGTATAACTGTTCCTTGGATAGATTGAGTGTGGAAAGAAGCATGGTTATATTTTTATTTAATGTAAATCCCATTTTATAATGGATGTATTCTAGTAATTAGTTAATAATTGAAAGAATTGTTTCTGGTAATTAGTTAATTATTGAAATAATTCATAGAAATTGTTGATAATGTTGATCCATAAGTAAAAGAGGGATTACAGGCATTCAATAAGTCAATAGGAAGGAAAACTAAAAAGTGGGGAGGAAGGAATAATAAGATAAATAAGAGAGTGGATTTGAGTAATTTCGACATTTAATATAATTATTAAGGAAGATATTATTGAAACAAAAAAAATCCAGTCATAGAAGAATAAATAAAGGAGAAGTTAATAAGAGAAATCAGGAATTCAAACAAAATATTTAAAACTTTAAAATCAAATCAAATGAATAAAATTAGCTTAGACTTCAAGTGAAAAACTTTTTTCCATTTCATCATTTGCATGAAAGGCTTTATACAACATAGAAAATGTTGATGAAAATTATGATTCCCCCTCATTAGAGTTGTTCTTCTAACTTATCAAACTTCCTCATGTTATATGTGCTCATTTCTTTAAACAATCCCCACTATTGTGGTGTGATTGAATGCTAATCCAAGCTTGCATCACTAACATATTAGTGAACTCTTTTATGTAATAAGATAACCCTTCTCCACTAAGCCTATAAGACTTAATTCACAAGGAAGATTAAGTTAGTTAGGAATAGATGGGTATATTGGCTCTTCAAATTTTCTGTTGAATCAAAGAACCATATAGAATCAAAAGATTTAATTCTAAAAATATCAAAGCCATCCATCCACTACAGCCTACACTTTAGCAAACACAAACAATTAGATGTTGTTGAACACACTAGCCCACGTACTCTATATTTCTCAAATTGTAACAAGAGTGTTACAAATTTGTAAAATTACTTCTAAAAGGATTAGATAATTGAGAACATCCGTTTTTATTTCTGTTGTGCTATAACACTTATTTCATGTCTCTCAAAATATTACAAACAACATTTAGAGATTATCCTCTCTCATATACAATATTTTCACATCTTTTGTATCTATATTAATCAGCCCTCTTCCATGATTTAGGAAATTTCATGATAGAATTCTATTCCAACAAGAGCTGGCATCATCATAACAAGAGAATCATGGACAAAAAACTCAATCATGGCTTAATGGACTCACATAATTATCTTATTTATAGATCTCTTGAAATTAGGAACAATGTCACAACTAGCTAATATCTCATCATAACGTTATATAATTTGTAATATCCTAACAAATTCTATTTTTGCTAAGGTTTTCTTTCTGGTCCTTGTTATTAGTCTTTGACCTATGTTAACATAATTTATGTTCTACATTTGCTTAATTCCTAGCTTGAAGGTGGGGATATAACGTGACTTCAACTAGTTCTTGAAGGTTAGATTCTAATCTTACTTCAACTTATTTAATGTTTGTAGTGAGAGGGAGAAACCTATTTTTTGACTAATACACTAAGAGTTGTGTTCTCCAGTTTCTACTGAATGTTGATATGTCAAGTTTAACCTTCCCTTTTCCTTCTTGCTCATAGACATGTAAGCCTATGCAAGAGTGTGTAGGGCTTCTAATTCTACAAACTTCCATGAAAATTACATCACCGTGCTTAGTCATGAACTTCATATACTTACTTGTTAGACCTCTAGGGCCACCATTTTTTATGTCTCTTAATACTATATTGATGAAATTTGAGTCTACAAACATTTTTTACATCACTTGGTAGTTCATTACTAATCTTCCCTATGTGTAGAACCATTGTACTCGCAACACCACATTAGTATTTACTAATTATATCATATAAAAATCATGAGTAAGGGTACAATTTCATATTGTGATGAGAAGATGTGAAACTATGTGTGTGAATGTCATACTATACTCATCATTTTCCCTCACTTATAAATGTTGAAATTCTAAGATAGGGATTGATATCCTTACCAAAATAACTTCCTTACCACAAAAATTGCATAATGAAGTTGTACATCCCTTCACAGTCAATCAATCCTATGATTAGTTATCCTCTTGTGAAACCATTCATTTTGAAGGTGTGATATTTAGGGAATCCTAAGAGGGTGGGCATAGTACCACCAATATTTTGATGTGGCTTCTAGTCTCCCTTATCATTTTCTAGAGACTTAATTATTTGGAAATGTTAAGCTCTTTTCTAGTGGGTGTGTCCTACCATTTTCCTTGTCACTATCACACACTACTTCAACGTAGTGAATAATTTTGTTTCCCAATACCACAACTCCAACATGGTTCACTTCATGTAGTAAAATGAAGTTTTGACCATTTTTATCAAAATGAATTTGTTTATGGTGATGCTCCTTAATGAAACTAGTAGGCAAGGAAAGTATTCTAAGAATAAATCTCAATTAGCTGATATTTCCATCAATTTCTTGTCCAACATTTCTTCAATCTCCTTAGGAACTGGTTTTAGAAGTTTAATCTCTCATTCACTAGTTTGATTTTCATTGATAATAATTGCATAATTTAGAATATTATCTTCTCCTTCAAAAGGATAAAAATTAATCACATTGAAACTAGGTGAAATTCGAATATATAGAGGAAGATCCATAACCATTTGAGGAAAATTTACTCAATATTTTACACTACCAATCTTCTAAATTTTGAGGTTATTGTATATTTTTACTCGAAATATATCCTTTATGAGATGAACAATAACTAAGTCCCCAATATAAAATTGTTGTTGTATACTTTTAATCTCCACTCAATGTAATTTTTGTACTTGTTACATCACCCTTTCCTAAGCCTTGTTCATACTAATTGCAACATCTTCTCCCATGATACACTTCTAAATTCATGATTACCCAAATTTCATATAAGCCACTAGGATGAATTCCTTATAAAATTTGAAATTATTTCATACATGTATTTAAGTTGGGTGAATCATTGTAACCTAATTTAGCTTGGGCTAGCACTTTATCCCATTCTTTAGGATGGTGACGTACCAATCTCCTCATAATAATTCCTTAACTCAAATTTAAATTGGTGCATATATTTTTCCACAGTGTCATCCAAAAATTTCCCACAAATTTGGTATGTATTTCTTAGACAATACTAGAAGGAAATCCATGTAGTCTACTATTTCTTTGAAAATTAATTTTTCCACATCAGTTGAATGAGTGGCTTTGGTACATGGAATAAAATGTGTTATTTTAGAAAATATGTCCACAATAACAAAAACAGAACCATTACATCATTGAGTTCTAGATAACTCAAGAACAAATTCCATACTATTTTATACAACAAGATGTTAGGAGTGGGTAATGGATGATATAATCAAGTACAAGATGTTGGGAATGGGTAATGGATGACATAATTCAGTATCTTGACTTCTTCATTTTTCTTGCTAAAAATATATACCTCTTTAGAGAAATATTTTCACATTAGCTTGCATGGTTGGCCAATAATAAAATTGATTTAACACAAAAAATGTTTTATCATCTCTAAAATGTCCATCCAATTCTCCATTATGTTTTCCAAAATTAAGTTATCTCTAATGGAGCATTTGGGCATATAGAGTTTTTGTCCTTAAATAGTAAACCATATTTCATCATATATTTGGATCATTGGGTTTCATTTGTATTGGCTTGATTTTCGCTTGCACTATATGATTTAGTGAAATCATCATCATTCTCATACATTCCTCTGAGTTGAAATCATATAACATGAAACCAAATACATTTCTTAGAGTTCAAATCCTATAACATGAAACCAAAATTAGTGTAGAACTAAATTTACCCCACTTAATGTGGCTGCTAAATTATTTGAAGAATTGCCATTGTTCTTACTTACTAAAGTGTATTTTTGTAAAAATTTCATCTATTTAGCATGCCTTCAACTAAGTTTTGGGTGAATATTTATAAACTACAATACATCATTTTCAACTAATAAAAGTAATTCCTTTGGAATTAAATTTTCAACAATTAAAAATTTCTCTTAATGGTCTCAATAATTGTTGCACACAAGTTGTTGAAGTTTGTAATAAATTTTGGATAAAAACTAGAGACTAGGTAAAAAAATTCTTACCTAGTACAAATTTAATGGAACAAACCAATTTATAATCACTTACACTTTAATTAGATCCATATTCAGTCCATATAGATAAAATAATGTGAGTTTTAGTTCACAATGATATGTTATATGGTCAACACAATTACTTAAATGCTCCTTGTTACATCACCGTTTCCTAAGCCTTTTGCATACTAATTGCAACATCTTCTGCTATGCTACACTTCTAAATTCATGATTACCCAAATTTCATATAAGGCACTAGGATGCATTCCATATAAAATTTCAAATTATTTCATACATGTATTTAAGTTGGGTGAATCATTGTAACCTAATTTAGCTTGGGCTAGCACTTTATCCCATTCTTTAGGATGGTGACTTACCAATATCCTCATAATAATTCCTTAACTCAAATTTTAATTGGTGCATATATTTTTCCACAGTGTCATCCAAAAATGTCCCACAAATTTGGTATGTCTTTCTCACACAATACTCCAAGAAAATCCATTTATTCTACAATTTCTTTGAAAATTAAGTTTTCCACATCACTTGAATGAGCAACTTTGGTACATGGAATAAAATGTGTTATTTTTTAAAATATGTCCACAACAACAAAAATAGAACCATTACATCATAGAGTTCTAGATAACTCAAGACCAAATTCCATACTATTTTATACAACAAGATGTTTGGAATGGATACTGGATGATATAATCAAGTACAAGATGTTGGGAATGGGTAATGAATGACATAATCCAGTATCCTGACTTATTCCTTTTTCTTGCTAAAAAATTCTACCTCTTTCCTGAAATATTTTCACATTAGCTTGTATGGTTGGCCAATAATAACATTTATTTAACAAAACAAATGTTTTATAAGCTCTAAAATGTCCATCCAATTCTCCATTATGTTTTCCAAAATTAAGTTATCTCTAATGGATCATTTGGGCATACAAAGTTTTTATCCTTAAATAATAAACCATATTTCATCATATATTTGGATCATTGGGTTTCATTTCTAATGACTTGATTTTCACATGCGCTATATGATTTAGTGAAATCATCATCATTCTCATACATTTCTCTGAGTTGAAATCCTATAAAATGAAACCAAATACATTTCTCCCAGTTTAAATCCTATAACATGAAACCAAAATTAGTGTAGAACTAAATTAACCTCACTTAATGTGGCAAATAAATTATTTGAAGAACTACAATTTTTCTTACTTACTAAGGTGTATTTTTGTTAAAAATTCCATCTATTTATCATGTCTTTAGCTAAGTTTTGGGTGACTATTGATAAACTACAATACATCATTTTCAACTAATAAAATATATTCTTTTGGAATTAAATTTTCAACAATTAAAAATTTCTCTTAATATAAACGTTTGTAAATTGACCAGTTGCAAAATTTACCTCATACAAATTTAATGGAACAAACCAATTTATAATCCCTTACACTTTAATTAGATCCATATTGAGTCCACCTTTGGAAATTATAAAATCGAGAAAATTAATGTTAGTTTTAGTTCACAATGATATGTTATATGGTCAACACAATTACATCAATGCTCCTTAGAAATCCAATGAAAATTTCTGATTTAGTTTTCCAATAGTAATGATATTAGCCATAAATCACATTGACATTAAGTGTAAATAGAACATAAAATAAAATGCAGAAGACAATCAAACAAAAGAGGGCACTTGATTATGAGGAAGCCACATAAAAACCTTAATTTGGAGAAAACCTTTTGATCAATTATTCTTATGACATATCAAAGTTGTAGTCAACCACGAAGTCAACTTTGGTAAAAAATAATCATCCAAAAATTGAAATCAACCCAGAAATTCAAAGTAAACACTCTTCAACCCTGATATTTTCAAGCCTCCAATTTTTTCCTATAAGTCCACCTCTTTGTGCCACACGTGGGAGAGAGAGAGAATGCAAGTGTTGTACAAACCAATGAGACAAGGAGAAAGAATGTGTAAGTGATGATGATTCCAAATCGAGAGGTAACTTTTATTTATACAGTTATTTGAGGGTGACAAGTTCATGAGCCTACATGGTTATGTGCCTCAACTGAACAATTTGGATGTGTGTGGCCATAAATTTCAAAATTCACTTATGTTTTTCCAAATTGGGTGATATTTATATCAACTGGTTCTATGGAAAAGATCAATTTAATTCGATCATCATATCCATCAAATGTGTTGTCCCAAGGTGGAATTTGGCCCTAGTTGCCAATTTTAAGACTCCCACTAAACTAGGTATAATTCGACCTATCAATATGTCCATGATCATTCATCATGGCCTTATCCTATTATCATGAACCATCTCTATATCACATCTTCGAGAGTGAGTCAGAAGACCTTATCACTCTCCACTCACAAAAGTCAGTCCATAGGTAGAACCTTAATATGACTTGATCCCAAATCAAGTTGCTCAACACTATGCATCCTGGACATAGGGAGTATGGTAGTACATGATACATCCATCGGTAGTGTTATGGCCCCTATCCACTTTTCCCAACTCATTGTAGAGATGAGAGGTACCTCCCTTGAGTCCCACACTACATGGGTAGGTTGTATCTCACTGCATCACAAGGAGAAGGTGAACCACTCATCTTATGTATATGTTGATTGTAAGGGAAGGTGAATCACTCACCCTACAGACATGTCGGTCATCATGGGGTAACAAAGGGGAAGATGAACCACTCGCACTATTCTCCCTAATGGCTTCAAGAAGTATCCCAAGCCCCCAAGAGCTCTCAGAGCTCAATTTCCAACTCATGTGACCTCCTCATCACTCTTTATGTGTTGGAGCCCTATTTCTCCCTGCTATACGATATCACAAATAGTGTGGTACATGATATCAATATTCTTGGAGTGGTCACGCAACATGAGATTCTTTGAAAGGAAAATCCCAATCTCGTTATCAAGAAGATCAGGGTGGTATGCAACATGTGCTTAAATATCTCACTAAATATCTTCCTCAACCAAACATCTTCACAAGAGACCATACTAGATGAAATGTATTAGGCCTTAGGGGTGCTTAGAGATATTGATTTATACTTCCTTCTCATTCAAGAAATTGAAGAAAACCCCAATGAAATGCTACATATAGAGGTACTTTTCCAATCCACCACACTCCCAACTCAATCAACATAAATATATCCATGGAGCCTCAAAATCTCAACAGTGTATCTTAGTCCATAATTGATTGTTCCACTAGGATATGTCAAGATATTCTTAGCATAAATCCAATGTATGTGATGAGGGTTAACCATAAATTGACTTAATCACTTCCGAGTGAAGCATATGTGTGGATGACACTTTACCAAAAACATGAGCCCCTCACAATTTGTTGATATTTTGAAGGATTAATCAATATTGGCCCAACCACACTTCCATAGAGCTTCTTGAAGTTGAGTTCCATTGGAGGAGACACAAACTTTCAATCCACGAGATCAAATCTCCACAATAGCTTCACAATATATTTTAGTTGAGAAATAAAAATCTCACTTGCATTTTTCATGACCTCAAGGCCTATGAAAGTGTGCATGAGATTTAGGCCCTTCATTTCGAACTCAAAATCCAACTCCCTCGTGCATTAAAAAATGACACGTTATGCAGATGTCACAAATTGGTCATCTACCTAAAGGATGAGAATGAGAGGAATGTACTTTTAAACCTTGATGTATAAGTTAGGATAAACATTGTTCCTATCATACCAAGCCCCAAGAGCTTACTTCATCCCATATAAGGCTTTATTCAACATGCATACATATGTCCTTCAATCTTCTGCTTTGAGCCCCTTAGGTTCTTCCACGTATAAGTCCTCCTTAAGTGACCCATGCAAGAAATTAGTATTAATTCACATTTGGTGAAGGCTCCATACATTAGAGGTACAAAGAAAAATAATATATTAGATAGTTGTATATCCAGAAACTCGTGCAAATATCTCATGAGAGTCCACTCCTTCCTTTTTAGATAAGCATCGAGAATTTCTTTTTAGATATTTTATTACTCCATCACCTCCATGTTTCATTTTTTATAACCATTTTTAGGTGACTATGGGCTTGTCCTTCGGTGTTAAAACCACAACCAAGACACCATTATTCATGATTAATTCAAATTACTCATTAATCAAATCCTTCAAAATTTGGTGTTTTATAATTTCTTTGGACGCACGTGGCTGAGATTTAACGATAGTACTCATAGCAGCTAAGTACGCTTGATTCCTGCTTGGATTCTTACTTTCACTAAATTTTCCTCTTGGAGCAATATGTATTTCACCATATTCGAGAGTGTCTTTGGGTCACAAAAGTACTTTCCGTGAGGGATCATTAGGTGTGGCTGCATTGGTTCATCTGTGAGAGGTTTATTTTGCATTCCTCCAACATCATCATTGTCCTTCCTTGGCATAGGTAGATTTCGTGCTTTCCAAAGAGAATAATCTTCATAGAAAGTGACATCATGGATTATTTCCAAGAGACATATATGTTATATGTCTTTGAATTTTCACTATAGCCCACAAATGTTCCTTTATTCCAAGATTTTTCTAACTTTTTTCTTTTCTCTTTAGTCACATGGGAACACACACGACAACCAAATATTTTAAAATTAGAAACATCAATTTTCTTACTAATGAACACATATTTGGGTTAGTGAAATCCAATTATTGATACTCAGTCCTATTTTAAACATATACGACAGTGTTGGAAGCTTCTCTCCATACGACAGTGTTGGAAGCTTCTCCCCATAATAAATTCTGCAAGCCTTGATCATGAAGCATGGCATGGGTGGCTTCTATGATTTTTCTATTCTTCCTTTCAACAACTCCATTTTTATCATGATATTATGGATTGGTGGACTCCCTCTTAATTTCAGCCTCTGTCAAAAACTCATTGAATTTATTTCATTCATATTCGGTCTCATTATCGGTCCTCAATATTTTGATATTCTTCCCTGTTTGTTTTCCCAACAATGCTTTGAAAGAACATAAAAAATTTAAAACTTATTAATTCGTCTTCAAGAAATAGATCCATGTCTTGTGAGATAATTCATCCATAAAAATTGCATAGTATAACTATCCCAATCATGTTACCCGCAACATACGAGATAGATCAGAATGGAATAATTGAAGAATTTTCGTAGTTTGAATTTCAATTGAAGGGAATGGTCCCCTTGTAAGTTTCTAAGTTGTATAACCCTCACACACTCCTTCATGATTCATGTTGAACTCAGGCATACTTGTGACCATCTTCATGAGCCAAGGTAAGGCTCGGTAATGAAGGTAAGAAAAAAGGGCTTCCTCAAAATTGATATAGACTTTCAACCCTAAATAGAAGTACAAATGAGTACTTGGGGTATATTTGCCAAATATTTACCTTTCTATCAATGAATGCTACTTTTAAGCCTTTATCTTACATCACAGAAATAGACACCACATTCTTCTTGAAATCGGGTACATACAATACTTCTTGTAGATGGATGGCTTGACCTTGATTTAAGTGAAGAGTGAGAGTACCTATCTCTTTCACAGGGTAGGTGGAATTATCTCCAAGTATTATCTCAAAAATATTCTTCTTTCCAACAAAATTTGAAAGGGTGTTCTTATACCAAGTGAAGTGCCTTGAAGCTCCACTATACATATAATTTATCGTCCTTTTTGGAGGTCAACCAAAGCTATATCGAGCAATGGGTCAAACATGGTCAATGAAATAGTAAAACTTGCCTCTTTGGGCTCATTCAACCATAGTGAAAGTAGGCCTTTGTTGTTGGTTAAAATGAGCCCAAAATATACCAGTCAAATTCAGTCAAAGGAGAGAGAAAATATTTTGTAATTTTCTGTGGTCAAGGTTGGAGTCAACTGTGAAGTGATTTTTGGTGAAAGTGCTCAAATTCCCTAAATTTGTGTGCCCATAAACATGGCCTAAAGGGAAAGAAATAATCCTCCAAAAATCATAGTCAAAGGATGCCAATAAATTCAAATTCAACATTGGTCAACATTGGTCAAACTAATGAAATTTCTAAGATTTTTGGCCCTCCAATTACATCATGTAATTCAACCTCATTGTGCCACATGTGGGAGAGAGATAATTCCAAATTTTGTCTTGACCAATGGGAGAAGGAGAGAGAATATGTCATTGATGACGACACCGAATGAGGTGAGAGGTCACTTTTATTTATACAGTTCATTGAGGGTGAAGAGCCATCTAAATTGGGATTCATCAGCCTACACGACGACGTGGCCAACATGAAAAATTTGCACATGTGTGCGCATGAATTCAAAAAATCACTTTTCCCTTCCAAATTGGGTGATATTTATATCAATTTTAGTCCTCCCAAAAAGAGAAATTTAATAGAATCATCATCTCGATCAAATGAGTTGTCCCAAGGTAGAATTTTACCTTAGTTGTCAATTTTAACAATTAACTCTTCGTTCATGAAGCCAAGATTCTTTAAATTTATCATCATTTTCTCTTTTTGGAGCATACCCATAATTGATTTTAAATATTGTAGATGCTCATGTGTGATTTTATTCTTAAAAAACAATAACCAATTTTCATGTAAACAGTTTTAGAACTTCATTCATTAATGTGACTAAAGTTCTTGGTGCATTGGTTAGGCAAAATGGATTCACAAGACATTCATACAAACCATGCTTGTTTTAAAAGTATTTTTCTAGTCATATTTATCTCTAATACAATTTTGATGACATCCATTTTTTAAAAGAATTTTTGGAAATAACTTTCTTGAGTTGAAAAATCAATTGAATCGTGATTTAGTGGAAGTATAAATCGGTACAAGATTTTTTGGACTCAACTTTTTTGGCACAACACAAGTACTCAAGATTTATTTAATGACACTTTTTTTGAATAATTCTTAAACATTCTTTTTACTTCTTAATTTTCTTATGGTGTCATTATACAATGAGTTTTATTTGTGAGAGTAGATCTCATAATTAAATCAATATTATGGTTGATACTTCTAGGACAATGTAGATTTCTTGGTGATTCATTCACAATAATAATAATAAAATAATCTAGCAAGTTGATAATCTCACAAATCATTTAAATTCATGTTGGTTATAATTACATGTGGTTTCCGGACTAAAGCAAAGTGAAATTCATTTTTCTTTGCTTCTTCCAATAGCTCCTTTCCACTCATCAGTAACACGATGGTATGTGCCTCTTCTTCAGTTACTTCATCTCGTAAATGTAGTATCACATGTTTCTTTCCATCCTTTTCAAAATTATAAGTATTCCTTCTACAATTATGCATAGCCTTCTGATAATATTTCCACAGTCTCCTGAAGCACACATGAAAAACATCCATCTAAATTAAATCACAAATATCTTCGTCTTTATATTTTAGAATCTGAAAATCTACTTTATGTTCCTCACTAACCAACACTTTATGTCCCTTTTGTAGCCAAGATAATTTATAAGGATGATTATGTGTGGTTCATTTTAAATTAATTTCTCTACCATTTCCACATAAACCAAATTATAAGTACATCCACTATTAATAAAAGGTTTGTAGCACTTATCTTTTGACTTACATATTTTTTGCAATAAAAATCTTGTTTAAGCTAGATCCATGGCCTTATTTTCAACTTTGATAAATAATATTTTCATTAATAAAGACTCTTCGACCTTAGGAACCTCCTAAATAACAGATCAATACTCATTTTATTAAACTAATTCTTCAACATGAGAACCTACCTCACTTGTTTGTGCATTGTCAAGAAATTCCAATGACATATGCTCAAGTATCCCACATCTTAAACATCTAGGCTAGTAGTCTCTTCAGCGACCTATACCTATAGAGAATGATCCTCTCCCTCTTGAATAACCTCCTCTTGGTGATTGATTTATATAAATTCCTTCATATTCTCTTTCTATAGATGAACTCTTCATGTTCCAACATCCTATATTTTTTACTCTTGCAGGACTCCTTCCTCGACTTCCTAGACTTCCTTTACTAGAAATCGTTTCAAGATAAATTTGGAAACTAAGCCAAACTCCAATTTTCATTGATCATATGATGGAGATGATATTTTTGATGGATTTATCTTTCAGACAGGTGCAATATTGATCTAAATATCATATTTTTTGGATCACGAGAAGTTGGATTTTCCATTTATTTTCCACACATGTGGAATTTGTCAAGGTGAGACAAAATTGTAATGTAGGCTCACAAGCCCCAACACATGTGTTACACACCCTCATTGATGGATATAAATAGGAGACATTAAATCCTCATTTTGGACACCATCTCCTCACACATTCTCTCTCTTTCTGATTGGTTCGTAAGGCCTTATGAGGCATTCTCTCTCCTATGCATGTGTGAAAGGGTTGCGGAAGTTTTTAGACTACTTCAAGGATTTTTGTTGCAACATTGACTAGTATTGACCTTTGGTCAACTGACATCATTTGAATTTGATTTTTGGGACAAATTATGATTTTCGAAGGCCGAATTTGGTGGCACATAAATCGAGAAATTCGTAGTTGATTTGATTGTTTCATTGACAGTGGCATTGACTGTAGATTTGATCGAAGTTTGACCACATAGTTTTTTGGGCTGAATTTGTCTATTGCATAAGACTGAGTGGAACTGGATTTGACTGAGCTCCATTGGGAGACATTTTTGTTAGTTTTACCATTGTTGAATTTTTTTGCTAGGGCATCATGTTGACTACTGAAAATTGTACTTTCTATCTCTACTAAATTTGAAGAATAATAACAATATTTGATCAAATGGTTTCCCCCACATTGAGGTTTTTCCCTCGAATCTACCAAATTATTGTGTCCTCTTGTCTTGGCTTATCTTCTAGTTATTTATTTATTTTCTATCAACATTTACTATCAATGTTAATGTGATTGCATAATATGAAACTGAATTGGGCTAATAAGAAATATTGGATTAAGTTTCTCTAACCATAAAGCATAGCATCATTAACTAAAATTAACATGGTATCAAAGTTGAGGTTGAGACAAAGCCCAAGAAGGAGGGAGAGGAGAAATCACTGAAATTTGAATAGACAAAAACAAAGTTAAATGGCTTCGTCATCATACTTCAAATATCGTGACAATATCAATGATAAGTTTGACTATCATGCTTGGAAAATGTCCTTGGATTTGGAATTGGAATAACAAGATGTTATGGATTATGTGTAGGGAAATATTATTGATCCTCCATCAAATGCATCGTCTTGCACTAAAACAAAGTACAAGAAAGGGGAAAACAAGGGTAAGAAGATGATGAGGTAATCTATTCATAAACACTTGGTTGCTTATATCTCTGTGTTTTTCACATCTAAGGAGATGTCTAATAAGTTGGCGTACATACCATCATATTTCATGAGCCTCACCGAAATTAAGAATAATAAATTAGCTATTGGAGAGGTCACAACTGACTGAGACATCGCTCTCATTTCTCTTGGAGGACCTCCTTGACCATGGTATGTATTTAACACCACTATTTTCAATAAAAACATAATTCCCGATTTTGATGAATTGATGATGAGATGCACTCAAGAGGAGACAGGGATTATGGAGAGAGACCATCCATAAAATTGTAATGGATGTGAACTTACTTCCTTCTCCTCTAATGAAAAGAAGAGAAACAATGTTGATCTAAGAAATCAAAATCAAGGAGGAACAGGTCCCAAAGGAAGGAAGGTGAGATGTTACAATTGTAACAAGTTTTGTCACTATGCTAGAGGGTGCCCCAAAAAAAGGGACTCTACTTGAGCTGATGACTAAAATAACAAAAAAAACTTCAAGGGGAATGGAAATGAAAGAAAGAAGAGGTTCAAAGGAAAGAAGCCTCCCTCTAATTGAAATGGAAATAGAAATGGTCAACCTTTTAAAAGGTCAAGAAACTCTAGGTATGATGAATCTAATGTTGTTGATAACAAGAGAAATGAATTTATTATTATATCTTCCCTCTCTTCTGCATCTCCTCCTGACACCCTAGATAATTGGTTGATTGATAGTGGTGCCTAAAGGTACTTCACTTGATATAAATAGGCCCTTTCTGATTTGATTGAAAAGGATACAAATTTGGAAAGTATCCTTGGAGAAAATTCAACCTATCCCATGAAAGGGACAAGGACTATGACCCTTCATCTAAATCAATGTCAAATTCTTCATTTTCAAGATGCGTTGTATGTACGTGACTTGAAGAAGAATATAGTGTCTATCTCGGCGATGCAAAATAAAGGATTTAAGGTGGCGTTCATCAATGGAATGGTATGAATTTGGAAGAGGAAGTTAAAATAATACTTCACTCTTGGTTTGAGGGTAGATACACTCTATCAGGTTGGAGGAAGTCTATCAGGAGCTATGACATGTAACATAATCCTTAAATCCTAGTTATGGCATGGGAGGTTTGAACACCTTCATTATAGAGCTCTTCCTGAAGAAAGGAAGGTGGTGACATGCATGCCTGACTTCAAATATGATCATGAAGGTGTATGTGAGTGTTGTGCCAAAGGAAAGCATATAAGGGGACCATTCCCATCAAGTGTTACCAAGACTTTTCATATTTTACAACTAATTCATTCTGATATATTTGGTATGTTTCCTGTAACATCCTTGGGAGGGTACCTATATTATGTCACTCTTATAGATGACAAATTTCGGAAGGAGATATATCATAATGTCACCTTTGATGAATATGTTTCCCTGTGGAAGGTTAGATATATTCTTGTCTCAAAGGAAGAAAAAGAAGGAGGAAAGGAGGAAGAACCGAAGGATGAGCTGATGCCCGATGTTGAAGGTCTCAAGGATCTTATAGATCCACATTCTTGAAAAAAAACAACACCCTCATGGCTTAAAGACACTCTCAAAAATGTCGAGAGACATATTTCTCTGAGGGGAAGACTCTATGAATGTAAGAAGCCGAATAGGTACGAAGGGTACAAGTAGTCATGAGCAACATTGTACAATGTGAGTCTGAAACGTTTGAAGAATTTGTGAAGCATCAAGTTTGGAAGGATGCTATGAATGAAGAATATGAGTCAATCATGAAAAATGATGTGTATCATGTGGTCCCTAGACCGAAGGAAAAATCTATTGTCACCTTCAAATCGGTCTACAAGATTGAGCATGGAACTCATGGAAGTGCTGAAATATTGAAGGAAAGATTTTTTTCTTGAGCCTTCTCTCAAAAGGAAGGAATAGATTATGATGAGATATTTGAACCTGTTTCCTACTACACCTCCATAAGTACAATAGTTTCCCTTGCTACATCGCAAGGATGGAGTCTACATTGCATGGATGGCAATATTGGGTTCTTACATGCCTCAATCGAGGAAGAGGTCTATGTGGAACAACCTTTGGGGTTCAAACATCGAGATAGAGATAAATATGTATGCAAGTCGAAGAAAGTCTTCTATGGGTTGAAGCAAGCGCTGAGGGAATGTTATGAGAGGAACAATAGCTACTTGATGAAGCTCGACTTTACTCGAAGTGATGCTGATCCAAACCTTTACCTTAAGGTTGATAATGAAAATCATCTCAATTTGGTTCTCTATGTGGATGATCCCTTCCTACCACGTGCTCACCCACTTATTCATCAATGTAAGAGGACCTACGACTGATGCACTATTTCCTAAACGTGGAGGTCTCACAAAAGGGAGGTGAATTTTTTCTTTCTCAACGAAAATTTATTGCGAAGTAGCTAGAAATATTTGGTATGGTTGACTGTAGGTCCGTGACTACTCTGATGGAACTCAACTTTATGAATTTGTATGGAAGTGTTGATCGGCTCAATTTGGGAAATCCTACAGATTATCATCAACTCATAGGGGCCATGATTTTCATAGTGAAATCATGTAAAGAAATATGTTTTGAAGTGAGAACGTTGAGTCAATGCAAGATCCAGCCACATCACATTCACTTGATTGGTGCCAATAATATCTTGAGATATATCCGGGGCACAACAAGCCATGCGCTAAGATATATTTTTGGGAGTATGAGGCTCCATGGATATAACAATGTCGACTCGGCACGAAGTATGGTGGATTGTAAGAGCACATCTGGATGTTGCTTCACCTCAGGTTCTCATTCAATATCTTTGATGAGCAGGAATAACAAATTGGTTTCTTTGAGCAGTGTTGAGGACGAATATATTGAAGCAAGTATGGTCTTTTATGAAGTTTTTTGGTTAAGCAAACTCTTCAGCGATGTGTTTGGGCATGTGTGGGATACCATCATTATCCTTTATGACAGCCAAAGTGGGATTTGAATTTCATAAAATATATTGTTCCACGACAGCTCCAAGCATATTGATATCACGTAGCACTTTATAGAGGATATGGTATAACGAGGCACCCTAAGGCTTCATCACATTGGTAATGATGATAAGGTCACAAAAATTCTAATGAAGGCCCTTGGGATGGTCAAATTCTTAACCTTCTATGAGAAGCTTGGAATAATGGACACACCCTATTATGAAGGTCCCGCCTGAGTTGGGCTTTGAGCTGTTGAAGCTCCAAGGGGGTTGGGGATAGCTTCTTGGAGCTAAAGAAACCACAAGGCTAGGTTCCTCATACCTTTTTGGTGTGATATTTCCCCACCATTATGAAATTGAACGAGTTCACCCTCTCTTGATCTATGCCCCACATACATCTTACCCATGTAGTCCGAGACTCATGGGAAGTACCTCTCATGTCACCAATGATTTGGGATATGAGTATAGAGACCATATCATTACGGAAGGATGCATCATGTATATTGAGAATCTCTATGTATAATATTGGTTGTGTCCGAAAACTTGATTTGGGATCAAGCCTTGTTGAGGTTTTTACCCCTAAACTCACTTCGGGTCACTAGAGAGTGTCAAGGTCTTCGTGACTCACTCTCAATCATATCTTCTTCATTATTTCTTCTCCGACAAAGAAAAGCCAGCAAAGCACAAAGACAATAAGATGACAGAGAATGACAATATTGTACACGTTGACATGTGGAGTTCCCCTTAGTTGAGAGGGAGTGACAAATTTCGAAACTAGGGCCAGAATCAAATTTTCACTGCTCATATGATGGAGATGATATTTTTGTTGGATTCCTCTTTTGAGGAGGTGCAATATTGATCTAAACATCATCTTGTTTGGATGAGGAGAAGTTGGATTTTGAATTTATTTTCCACACATGTGGGCTCACAAGTACCAACAAATGTGTCACACACCCTTATTGATATATATAAATAGGAGAGACTAAATCCTTAATTTGGTCTCTTTCATGGTTTTCTGTCTCAACTTTGACCAATGTTGACCTTTTGTCAGCTTACATCATTTGACTTTTATTTTGGGGAGAGATTCTCATTTTTGGAGGCTGAATTTGGTGGAACAGATATCTAGGAATTTAGAACTGATTTGACTCATGAGTTGACCACAAATTTGAATGCATATTTGACCAAAGTTTGATCACAGTGTTAACTAGTTGGACTTTTTTGGGGTGACTTTGACTATTTCATGAGGCCTAGTTTTAGTGGCTTTGGGCCATCTCGATTGGGAGACATTTTGTCAGATTGACTAACATTGACTTTTTTGGATTTGAAGAATAATAAGAAGATTGATCAAAGAGTTTTCATGACATTAAGATTTTTCCTTGTCATCCACCAAATTATTGTACCCTCTTGTGTTAGCTTGTCTTATTGAATTGGACTAATAGGAAAGATTGAAGTAAATTTCTCTAAGCATACAACATACAATAGTAAACTAAAATTAACATTTCTTCTACCCTCAAGGAATCCTATAGTCTTTAAATACAAACCATCAAAAAATCCTACAGTCTTTAATACAAAGAGACAATTTCATCAAATCTCACACTTAATTTATCTAGCAACTTTTCCAACATCATATGATACTTGACTAGCTCTCATATTCAATCTATAAAAATCATAACTGAGATGGAATCCATATGGCAGAATCTTCATCTTTGGTCTCCAATTATCTTAGAAAACACCTTTATCATGCTTACATCTACTCATTCTTTTGCCTCTTCATAGCATGTAGAATATTCTATAATATCAATGACATCTCCTACATCATTTTATCGCCTTTGTGCACTCTACATAGTTGCTACTATCTCTCCGTCTTAATTAAGTCTGCAAAGCCACATTTATTACAGACCTCCCTTGTCTACTCCTAATGCTTCTTGTCTAGCATCTTCCATTCTTAATTTTAATTGACAGAAATCTGTTGCTATACCACATCATATGCCGAATTTCTCTTTGTAATGCCCGCGTTGAACAAATTATCCTCCAACACAATTATAAAAAAATTCTCCTTAAATGATATCAAAGAAAAAAAAACCACGCTTTATCAATTAAAGATAGAACAACCAACTTGTTCAACAAATTCACATGGTCGTGTTGGGACGTTAGAGATTTTGTTACAACCTCCGACACGGATTGAGGTGGACTCGTCGATGGTTACTGAGCGGTCGGTCCGGTCATCCCTTCGTGTGCGGTTGGAGGATGGGGTTGATGACACAACGTATGGGGCCATTTGTAGGGATCTGATAATATCTTGGGGCCAACTATAGGTCGGGGCCAGCTCCTGACAAAGCTCTGCACAAATTCTCACTAGGCTCTACTCCAACTGTGGATGGTCTCCAACTCTATACCATCAATTAAAAAATTAAAGTGAACACCTGTGAAGTGATAATTTCTTTGTGTAATATGTCAAATATATTTCAATGAGAACAAAACTGTAGTCAAAATGCAATGCATTCGTTAACCAAAAACTAAGCTTAATGTGAATTCGAGAATGTAGTGACCTTCTTGTACTCATATTTGAAAATTAAATAGAGTTATGAATACCGATATAGAAGAAAAATCAAATTCAACAAATATAAAATCTCTACAATTATATTAATGTTTTTCACTGAGAATATATAGAAAATCACACAATTATACATTCACACTCTCTAATTCTTCAGATTATTAAACTCTCTCATTCTTCAAATTATCTCTACCCTTTCTCTAAACTACACAATCTACTTTTGATAGAAAATGGTAATCAATTTACATCCACAAATTGTTAATCTAATGCCTAAATATAAAATTATCCAAAACCTAAAATATTTACAATATCTCCAAGAATTACCTACAACAAATTCTTATTTTATAACCAATATGTAGCAATTAGACCTAAATACTAATTCTCTCATATATTTCAACCAAGTATAATAAATTCAGTACACTCACTTCATGTAGTAAATGGTTTTTTTACCATCACTATAAGAATGAATTTATTTATGGTGATGCTAGTGTGGTTGGCTTGTACACAACTAATGAAAGAGATAGGATTATGGTTCCTACTCCCTTTAATACCAGTATTGTTATCATCATTCAAACCATTGTTACTTAGATTGTTTATGGCATCCACAATCAGTTGTGTCATATGTTGTTGTATTTGTCTTTGGGTTGTGTGTTGTTGTCATTGTAGTATAAAATTTGTTATTTATTGTTGCATTTATATTAATGCATGCAATAGATCACTAGAATGTTTTTTTCATTGTCCTTCCATGTATCCTATAATTGAATAATGATTGATCCTCTTTGTTCTTATTATAATGTTACCTTGCTATACAAAGCCCATTCTCTCACAAGCTGGAAGGATGGAAATCTTTGATATAATTGTAATATCCCAAGGATATTTTTTCCTTAGGGGTTGTGCCCTCCCTATGGCTTGCTTTAAAAAAGCATTAAAAGTGTTACACATTCATAACAATATGTAGACATCTGTATAAACATGTAACACTAATATAACTCCTTAATGAAATCACACCAACATAAGATTGACTACCTAATGAAATAGTTAATGTGATCAACCAATGATCCATAGTAAGGTTTTGACAACACTACAACATAAGGTTAGCTAGGGCGTTCTACCCACAACAATAAATCTACCCAATCCAAAAACCACCAATAAAGTACTGATTTGTAGAATCAATATTTTATAAAATTTCTTTTCAACTATGTTATTAATTAAAATCCAAGTGAGATGCATTAATAAAATATCTATTGTGTTACTCAAGGTTAATTCCAGTGTGTCCTATTGTCCTCAAAATAACTTGCAAGCTTAGAGTACATGGCCTGTCATTTCTTAATGCTACACTCAACTTGCTATGTAGGAAATAGTTATAGAATTGATTCCACAATGAGAAAAATGTATGGGGTAGTTGTTTTTGGGTGTAACAGAAGCCTTACGAGGGTCTTGTACATGGTTTCTAGCCTCAAACCTAATATTACTTCTTATGTCCTCTTGTGTTGGGTTTGTTTTCCTCAAAATACCATCTTATTCCCTTAAAGGATGCCCTACATGATGAAAAAGGATCCCTCACTGGCCTACAAATAAAAAAAAATTCCTAACTTCATGGGTCCTTACTATTTACATTTGATGCTTGAGGGAGGCCTATTTCTACTCAATCCTCTTTATACAAAACTCTAATGAACCCAACTATTATTTTGTTTGAGATTAAATCATAGAACAAATGAACAGCTTAGAAGGATTCTTAGAATATAGGTTTGAAGTGATTCTAGTTGATTAGTTGTACTATAAATAAGGAAAAGAGGTGACTACTTAGGCAGCTAGGGTGGGATCACTTGCACTTCGATCACTTGCACTTCAACTTATCAAGAAGAAGGGGTATTCAAACACTGGTAGCTTCAATTAAATAAAACATAGATAACTCAATCTATTTGGATGATGAAAAGTGACTCAAAGTCTCTTTTATTTATAGATTTCCTTAAGGGGTTTTCCAAAATGTGAAGAGTTGTAGTTGCAAACGCTAGTTCGGGCTCCCAACATTTGCCCATTGTTTCTCCAAACATTGGAACATTACGGTTTTCCATTTATAAATGACTATAGCCTATATAGTTGGATGGGCTAGTTGGTACCTCTAGTGGAAATTAACCAATAGGAGACACTACATAATAATAGGAATCCAGAAGAAAATATCCATAGGAATATATATTAGGCATAAAATCTTAATTTTACAATAAATAAAAATGCACTACTAAAGAAAAATATAACCACTTAAATCCATTTGATCTTTACAAAAGGATATTTAGGAAAACTATACACTTTAGAAGTCTACTAAAAAATATCATGCCCTTTCGTTTGATTTTGATCTTGACATTAGTGCCTAAATGGCATAGATATAGCCTCTAGGAGATATGTGGAATCAAATATTGTGGCAAAAATAAATAGCTAGTATTTTGAAGGTAGATGTCAAGAAATCCAAGAGGGATAGTTTTAGATGGAAGCTTTAAATGGATTATATATTGGTGGAAAAAAAATTAATGCATCATTTTGGATGCTTTGATAATGATATTCATGTAAGAGTGGATCATTGTGCATAAGAAAACACACAATATTGTTGTGTGCCTCAGAAAGGGAGAATGTTTAGGGAGAACTACATTAAAAGGATTGTGGAACAAGTTAGTGGCTTTGCATTGTTTCAAGGCCATTTTGGACAAGTTGTTATGGTAGAAGAAGTTAAATAAGGAAGCATACATGGTGACAAAGAACCTAAAATCTTAAATAGTGTGGTAAAATAGATACTACTAATTTATATTAATATTTCAAATGTAAATAAGCGATAGTTTTGTTTTGTTATTTGTCAAGCTCATGGGATAGTTTGATTTTTGACAAAGGTAGCAATGCAACTAAAATAAGTTTTAATATAATAGCCTCAACCTTATATAAGGATGTGGGATGAAAGGAAATAGAAATTTAGAACAAAATGGGTTTTGTGTAAAAGTAGACATCATAGAAATAAAAGTAAAACCTCAAATGGGAAATCTAAATTTAGAGAAATATCTAAATATCCAAATAATTTTTAATAGTACATTGGATAATATGTGGAAAATAAGTGAATAAAAAGAAAAAGATATATCCAAAATTATTACCAAAGAGATGAAGGATGGATGTGTACTTTTCTTTAGATGTAGACCATGAGGGAATACTAGTCAAGTGAGTTGCATCCTCTAATATAAACACTCATATAGATGATTTTTGTGAGTATGATGGAGGATGGAATTTGTATTTGGCTTCTTCATATACACATGTATATCATGAGACATGCTTAGTTAACTCAGTTTGATAAGTTCATATGACTACTCACAAGGAGTGCCTTTGTAAGTATTAAAAATATGAGTGCATTGATTATTTCCTACTAGATGACCTAAGAGCCTAGAGGAGAAGATGAGAAAAATTTAAGTTGAAGGTGATGGATGGAACCATTAAAATAGTTATTGGTGTTGTAAAAAGCATAAGATTAGCTAGAAAGTTTGGTTTTTATAAGAATGATTAGCATTGTAGATTTAAAAACTATGTTCTAAAAGGAATCGTATAGGATGGTTCTATGAGAATTGGCATTGCCAAGGTGATTTCTGATTTGAACTCCACATAATATGCTAGGAGGAATTAATAAGGATGAGTGGAATAGTTCCATTGATCCTAGTAGTGGATATTGAAGAAGGAAATAGCCATATATTCTCTCAAGAGAGGAGGCATAAGGAAATAGCCATATATTCAATCAACTCATGTGGCATAAGGATTCAGATATGTTAAATAAAATTGTCTTTAATTAAAATTTCCTTTCAGAGGTATGCATAGCTTCTCTCTTGAATTTAATTTTGTGACCATGGCTTTGATGAGAAGCATAAACAAGTAGATTTTTTCTTGGGTGCTATTGGGAATAGTGCAAATGTTGCATAGTGATGTGTTTAAAGTTCCATCATGGGTAAATATTTGTACTATGTATAATTTATTAATGATTTCTCAAGGAATATGCAAGGCATTGAATTTAGAAAATTGCAACATTTGATAGGGAAGATATTTTCTTCCTATTTTCAAATCTTTCTCTCTTTAATAATATGTTTTTTTTTTCTTAAAGAATTCCATAAAGGAAATATGTATATGAACAAGTAAATTTTTAACTAATTACATAAATAAGGTAATATTTTTATTTGTTCTTAGTATTCCCTATATCTAAGAAGCATATGTTAAAATTATGAAGTGAAAATCTTCAACCTTAATCCTTCTTTATAAAGGCCATCTCCTATGGAATTTTTCTAGCTTTATATGTGATGAAATGAGATGTGTAAGTAAGATATCATATGCATTTGCATATCACCATATAAGGTTATAATGTAAAATTGTCAAGTTGTGCTTCTTTTATAATGCATTTTCTGACTAAGAGAGGTGAACAACAAAATTGAATTATTAGACTCCATGTTTTTGTGGTAGTTCAATAGATAGACTTAATGGTATTAGTTCACAATTTTTTTTTCTTTGCTAATCAATTCTAGATTTCAAAGAAATGATATTAATGAATGACAATTACATATTTAGTTTTATGCTTCCTTTATAGAGATTTCATAGCAAAGTTACATGAAATTATGTCCAAAGATGAAACTCGTTTATTAGCTCTTCTCTAAGTTTGTTTTTCCTCTCAAAGTGAGTATAATCCTATATCATATTAAGAGACCAAATGAATGATTTGAGAGGGAAAGTCTCATTTCTGTATAATAAGATCTTATTCTTAGCAAGCCTAGTTTATGGCTATGGATAGTCAAATTTATTTTATATGTGCAGACGGACAAAGCATCCATGCTGGATGAAATAATTGACTATATTAAACTTCTGCAGATGCAAATAAAGGTTGTAACTTTGACCCAAATCTCTAGCAAGATTGAAATTCTGCAGCCTATGATAAGCTCAGTTTTTATTCTCAAAGTTCAGCTGTTCTGCAGGTTTTGAGCGCGAGTAAACTTGGCCGTGTAGATTACGTAGGACCTCCAAGTGCGAATGATGCAGCTGAGGTACACGCCCGATTGTTGATTTTTACTAGTAATAGAAATGTATTATGTTACTGGAAGAGTAACTTGTGTTTTCTGTTTTAAAGGCATCAGCGGCTCTGGTTCAACCTGGTGAGCCCCTCTTTAAGGAAGGCCAGGACTTTGAGAAAAATATTTTGACATACATGCAGAGTACTTACAAAGTAAAGGGCTCGCTTTGATCAATCAACATTTCTAATCAAGCCCGAAACCCAGGGTTCGGGTTTTCTGTTTCAGATTATATTGACAAACAAAACAGAGGAAAACGGCCTGAAATTGTCACTAGTTGTTCAGGTGTTCTCGTATCTGCTTCAGAAACTATAACTAATGATTTACTTTTAAACAGAAACGAACTTATAAGGAGAGGAAAAGAGGTTGCCACCGATAAGTCAAAGCGAGCCGATTATATGATGAAGGAATAGGGCCAATAACACATTTTCACTAAATATGAATTTTATGGAAGTAATGGCTATCTTCACGCACTTACGTTTTGCTTTTGAATTTTATTGCTTGTGATTTAAACTGCAACCTCCCAGCTACCATCAAGTAGGTGGTTCTCAATGGACTTCAGAGAAAAGTATACAGAACCACTCACTCAGAAAAAGGGACTTCTAATGATACTTTCTTTGCGGTCTGGTTACAAATACATGTGGTTAAATTTATTTGAAACAGAATAATAATAATCATCGGAGACCTTGGTGGAAGGATTTTGATACTCGTATATACATATCAGATTTTACGATATAGAGACTTTATTTATATACTTATTTCTATTACTGCAATAGTTTTTAACCTTTAGTAGGTTAGTGTATAAGAGATTTATAGGAATGGAGCTAATTGAAGGAATAAATAATGTATGTCGAGTTGTTATATGGTTTCGGGCCAAAACTGGTAAACACTTAGAGTTTATGTCGGACTTTTTTTAAACTTTTACCATTTTGAATATAAGTTTTAATATTTGCATTTTTTTATTTTTTATTTATGTTTAATAATATAGCATATTTAACTTAATTATATTTTTATTTTTATTTATCATTTGATATATATATTTTTCCAAGACATTATTTGCAAATAAAATGTTTATGTCTTCTATTAATTATACTTATTTTATTTAGACAATTATTAAGTCCAAGGAGAACCATATATTTAAAGTTGTAAACCTTTTCTAAAGTATAATTTTTTAGAAACATGTAACTTTTAATATATTTGATTTCTATATGGGTGTAGGCTAATTTTAATAATGAGAAATTACATAAAATAATCAACATTATGTATATTTCTAACATTAATTTAATCATTTCAAATTTGTTTAGTTTTATTAGTGGATTAAAGGCATACAAAGTATTCATCAAATTAATTAATCTCAAACTATGTTTTTAACATTTTAGTATAATCATTTGTAGGTGATAATGCTATGAATATGCAGGTGAATCTAATTTTTTAAATTTACTCATAAAAGAATATTATTAAGAAGTATAATTCAATATTATGAAGAATAAGTTGAATACAAATAAATTAATAATTTTTAATAATGAAAAATATACAATGACATCAATATATTGATTTCAATGTAAATTTCAATTTGCATGATTCCATATACGTTTAATTTTGTATGATTCTCAATCTCAATTTTTATTTGTATAAATATTATTTTATTAAATTTTAATTTCATTGTCAATATTAATTTTTGTTTTGTTCAACCATAACCACTTCATTACATACTAGAAAGCTTCAATATAACAACTGAAGGCTTAGTAATATCACCTTGGAGAGTTTTTATGGGAACTCAATTTTATTAATAAGACCTAGAGAAGTAGAACATGAAAAAAAATAAAGCCAGATCTCTATAAAAAAATAATTTTGTTAGAAGAGAATTTGGAGCAAACTATAATAGGGTTGAGTCTCAACCACTAGAAAAGTACTTTAGATTACAATAATTGATTGGAAAAAAAATGTAACTTAACTATCAATACAAAAAATATAAGTTAGAAATTCAAACAAACTATGGCATATAAACAAAGACCATCTAGAAATATACAAAACATAGAATATAAGTTGATACACTTAGGGTAAGTTGTATAGACCAAATATTTTCCATAATCAGTAAATCTCCTACCTTAAAAGGATTTAGGATATAGAAACCTCGTTCCAAGATACCAATTGATTTAAGCAAGGAGGTTGAGAAGGTAAATTAATGAAAATAAGAAATAATTATAAAAAAGGAAAACTATTATTATGTATAGTTATTATTATGGATTAAGACTAAGCATATAATAATAAATAGTAATTTGAAACACTTAGAATCCTTATTTTAATGTTTTGTGACCAACATGGGACAATAAATCCTATTGCATGTAGATTGGAGGAATAAGATATTATATAGAATAATGTTCCTCCTCACATTTGGCTTCAAAACATAGACCCCTTTAATTTGTGGAATTGGATAGAAATATTTGACACTAATGTTTTTTTTTTTTTTTTTAGTGAATAGAATAATGAACAACTTGGTTAGCCTAATACTCCTACAAGATGGGATTAGTTTCCATCATTGCAATTATAAATCCTATAAATCCTACATGAACTAAAGTTCCTCTAGCATATGGCCAAAAGTAAACTTGGGGGATTTTCAACTAGAATCTAATGGTATATAAGAGAAAATGTTTTGGTTAATTGAGTTGCAGGGGATAATGTTTTACATTAATGTTAAGAGAATTAATATATTACAATTTCTAATTTTGTTTCTATTATTTTGATATTTTATAACAAAAAAAACTACATAAAAAATAGGGGTTGATTTTATAGAACATGATATGTAGAAACTAAGGATATATTCTCACATGCTCAGTTTAGAAAGATTTAATTCAAGAAGTACAACAGACCAAGCTATTCTGCTAAAAAATTATTCAATAGTAATCTTCTATGACTAGTTGACAACCTTTCATTAGGTAGATACAAAAGAAAATTTGAAGACATGGCTTAGAATTTAGTTTATACTTAGCTAGACAAACTTTGTAGTTCCTAGGACCTACTAATTTGCAATGGCTTAAATAAGTGGCCAAAGTCTCACTATATGACTTGAATTAATGGGTAATAAAATAGTGTTGTGGATTATGTGATATATTATAACGATGATTATAATGAAATAGTAAATTTTTACATTAAAAATATTTATGAATTAACATTATCCTAAACATCATTTGAATGGTTCCTTTAGAGAATACTATTTTTATGTCCAAATATAATGAAATTGAAGACTACAAACTAAAAAATTTAAAATGTGATGGCCTATTCTCATTCCTTACATGATATGTATTTGGTGGATGTGTTCTATTTCCTTTTCCTCATAGTTAGATAACTAAACTTGTGACCGTGTCTACAATTTGCAATGCATGAAAATCGCTCTTAAAAAACAACATGTTTATTTAGATAAAATATGCACAGAATTGAAAAGAAGGAGTTGTAGCTCACAGGTGAGTATTGCACCTCGAGACTACACTCAAACTCAGAGATCACTCTCTGTTCAGTCTACATTCATGAATGAAAAATTACATCATTAAGTACATAACCAGAAATTAGGAAGTTGCAAACAAACTCCTAAACTCTAGGAACAAATCCTAAACTAAGGAGATACATTACAACTTGTGTAACCTTTTCTCCATTAATACAAAATAATATAATTATTTTCAACCCCCTCCCCCCCCCCTTAATGTAGAAATGATTATCCTGAACTCCTAGCATCCTTCTAAACAATTCAAACTTCAAACATGCAAGAGCCTTAGTAAAAATATCAGCCACATTGTCACAAGTTTTACAATATTCAACAATAATTTCTTTTGACTGTAGTTTCTCTCTGACAAAATGGAATTGAGTGTGTATATGTTTGGTGTTTTTATGAAACATTGGATTGTATGCTAATTTAATAGTGCTCTGGTTGTCACTTTTGATGGAAGTAGAGTTCTTCCGTTCTTCTCCTGCATCATTGAGAAACCTTCTCAACCAGATCACTTCACACGTTGCTGCACTCAATGCCTAGTGCTCAGCTTCACATGAAGACAATGCTACAATAATTTAATTTTTGTTGCTCCATGTTATGACCCTGGATCTTATGCTGAATGCGTAACCTGTAATAGACCTTTGATCATCCAGGTTACCTGCCCAGTCTGAATCTGAAAAACCTGCTAGAATAACATCAAATGTGTCAGTGTATAAAATGCGATAATTAAGAGTACCACAAAGATACCTCAACATGCTTTTTACTGCTACCGAGTGACTTTCAAGCGGTTTTGACATGAATTGGCTCAATACACTGACAGAGTATGCCAAGTCTGGTCTGGTTGTTGTGAGATATATCAAGCTCCCAACCAGCTGTCTGTACATAGTGGCATCCACCTCCTTAGTGCCATCGTCGCTACACAACTTCAAATTCTGCTGCAATGGTGTCGTTGCTGACCTACACTGATCCATGCCAAACTTTTCCAACAGATTTCTGGCATACTTTCCTTGGGTAAGAAATTTTTTCCCAGTATCTCTCCATACTTCTAATCCCAAACAGTAATGAAGACTTCCGAGATCTTTCATTTCAAAAACTTGTGCCATAAGCCTTTTCATTTCTTTTATTAAATTATCTGCATTTCCTGTTATAATCATATCATCTACATACAAAGAAATTAAAATAATTTTCCCCTGCTTATTGTATTTGGTATACAAATTTGGGTCATTCAAACTCCTATGAAAGCCATGCTCTAAAAAGAAAGAATCAATCTTTTTGTACCAAGACCTCAGTGCTTGCTTTAAGCCATATAATGCCTTTTTCAATCTGCAAACAAGATGTTCTTGCCCCTGCTTTACAAACCTTTCTAGTTGTACTAAGTAAATTAATTCTTTTAATTCACCATTTAAAAATTCAAATTTAACATCAAGATGGTGTAGCTCCCAATTATGTTTAGTTGCTAAAGAAATAAGCATTCTGATAGTGTTTAACTTTGCTACAGGTGCAAAGGTATCATCAAAATCTATACCTTCTTGCTGTGAGTACCCCTTTGCAACCAACCTAGCTTTTAGTTTTTCTATACTTCCATCTGCATTCATTTTTGGTTTAAACAGCCATTTACACCCTATGGGTGTTTTATCTTTAGGCAGTTCAACTAAATCCCAAGTGTTATTTCTAATGATAGATTCAATCTCTTCATTCATTGCAGCCCTCCATGCCTCAAATTGACTAGCTTCTTTGTAATTAGTGGGCTCTACAATGTTCAAAATATTTGACATCAAAGCATAGTCTTTCAATCTGGATGGTTTTTGAGTCTTCCTACCTGATCTCCTTGGTAGGGGACTTACCTCAAATTTGTTTTCTTCAGATCTAATTGGGCTTGAATGATCACCTTTTTCCTACTCTTCTTTCTGCTCATGTTTCTGCTCCTGCCCTTGTTAATCCTTGCTACTTTCATCCATCAACAATGGAATATGCCAATCATCACCAATGTCATCTTTCCCTTCTTGGACCTGTTCATGAAACACTACATCCCTGCTTGCAAATATCTTATGAGACTTAGGATTGAACAACTTGTATGCTTTGAATTCTGTGCCATAACCAACAAAGATGCATTTAACGGCTTTAGGGTCTAATTTCTTCCTATGAGCTTTGGGCATATGGGAAAATTATTTTGAACCAAATACTCTTAGATGATTTACTACTAGTTTGAATCCATATAGAGCTTCAAAAGGAGTTTTGAAGCCAAGACATCTAGTAGGACTTATGTTCTTTAAATATACATCAATATTAATAGCCTCTGCCCAAAAACTATTAGATAGACCCTTACCTTGTAACATGCTCCTTGCGCACTCCACTAAGGTTATGTTCTTGCACTCTGCCACTCCATTCTGTTGTGGTGTGTATGGCACTATAAACTGCTGAACAATCCTTTGAGATTTGCAAAATTTCATGAATTCCCCTAACTTGTATTCTCCCCCTTGATCAGATTGGAGAATTTTTATACTTTTTCCAAACTGTTTTTCCACCAAGGTTTTAAATTCTATAAAATACTCGAAAGTATGACTCTTTTCACTCAGAAAATAAACCCATGAGTATCTAGTACAGTCATCAGTAAATAACAGAAAGTAATATGCTCGACCTAGTGACCTCGTCTGCATAGGTCCGCATATGTCAGTGTGCACTAGTTCTAAAATGTCTCTTTCCTTCCTTCTATCGTGCACATGAAACTGTTCTCTATGCATTTTACCTAAGGCACATCCATCAGAATTTAACTAAGTATTATGAAAGACACGGAGTCCCTCGACCATACCTTTTCTCTGCAATAACATGAGGTCCTGCAAATTCAGATGATTGAATCTCTGATGCCAGAGTTGTTCGGCTATCGATCCACCTGCAACCATGGCTCACTGTGGTATACTTTTTACATCTAGTCTGTATAGGCTTCCTACACGCACGCCTATTGCCACAATTTATTTCCTGCAATCCTTTATGACACAATGAGTCTTGAAGGATTCAACTTGCATATCTTGATCAGTTATCATGGATACAGATATTAGATTTTTCTTAATTCCAGGTACATATAACACATTTTTAAGATGACTAATATCACCATTTGGCAGCTTTACCAGAATATCCCCATAGCCTTTAATCTGGTATCCACTATCATCTCCTAAATAAATTTTTGATCCATATGTATTTTCTTCAAGAGTTTCAAAACATTCCTTTTTACCTGTCATGTGAGAGGATGCGCCAGAATCAACATACGAGATGTCGTCCTCATTGGATGTTGAAAGGGCACAGTCAGATGTGAACAGTTGAAATTTGTGACTGAGATCTTCATCCTCTTCAACAAAGTATCCTCTGTGCTTCGCTATCGCCAATTTTTTCTTTGCAACATCTGCCTGCTTCTTAACGCATTCATTCTGTATATGACCCATCTTTACACAATAATAACATCTTTTTACAGGATTATTTATAGATATACCTTTATACGGAGTCTTCTGCAATGTACCTCCTCTCTGCTGCAGTTGTGACTATGATTGCTACTGTGGCTGCTTACCTCTGAATGATCACTGTTTCGCCATCAGAGTAAGATCATCGCTCTGGGGTTTCAAATTCTGTCGTCGCTCCTCCTCTTGCAACAAGATCCTTGTGAGATCATCAAATGTAGGCGCTTTCTCCCTTGCCGCCAATCCAGTGACGAACATTTTATATTCATCTCTCATCCCATTCAGTGTGATTGTGACAAGATTAGAGTCATACACCTTCTCTTTGATGTCTCCCAATCCGTCTTTCACATCTTTAACTCATGCAATGAATGTAGCAGCAGTCTCACTTTCTTCCATCTTCATTGAAAACAACTTGCTTTTGAGTGCCATAATTCGACTTGTATTCTGGGTTTGATACAAACTTTCGATGGTCGTCCAGATCTTCGTGGACGTTTTACAATCTCTGATATTTGGGATAATTTTGTCCTTGATGGACATCTTCAGCAAAAATTTTGCCTTTTTTTCTCGCTTATCCCATTCTTGCTCTTGTGTATTTTCCCCTGTGTTTGAATTCGGCCTCTGCTCATCTCCTGTAACTATTAACCATGCATTCACACCCTCAAGCAAGTTCTAAATAATAAACTTCCAGTTCGTGAAGTTAGATTGATCGAGTTTTCCAGACTCGTGGAGATATGATTCCATAGTATTACTCATGCTGAACTGATCTACAAGTAAATGAATCTATTCAACTGATTCAGAAAAAAAAAAAAAAATACTTGTCAGATCTTGACAACCAATCTACCACTGCTCTGCTGGTTCTCCTGATCCACCCATTGTATCTTCGATTCAGATCCAGCAATATCTGAAAAATCTGCAAATCATTCTCGCTCCAATGAGAAAATCCGTTGTTTTCCAATACAACCACAAAACTGATCCGATCAAAACTGATCCGATCTCCCTCTCCGAGACAGATCCACAACTTCTCTGATTTGCAGCTCCCACAAACCGTCCAGTGAAGGTGAGGCTTCCCACGGATCTTCCCCTGAAGGTGAGGTGGAACCTTCCCGAGCGAAAAATTCGCACCCAGATGAAATCGATGCAAGGAAAAATCTTTGGCGCGAGTTTTCCGCGCGCCTCTGCGCCAATCCCATGATTTGGCGCATTGGCGTGGTTATGGGCCGAACATACACACCAATTGCACTTCTTGGCGCAACTATCAGCGCAGAAAGCGCACCAACCCCCTTCTGCTCAGAAATTAAAAAACATCTAAGTCCATGAGCTAGGTGTTACTGCAGTCCACCTGCTCGGTCGAGCACAAATCTCTGTGAGCACACAGCTCTCGTGTACACGTGGGCACAAAGGCACTTTTAGCTACGAAGGCGATTCTGCCACAAAGGAAAATTGGCCACAAAGGCGATAAAAAATCAGGCTCACCCAATCTGAGCTCTGATACCAAGATAAAATATGCACAAAATTGAAAAGAAGGAGTTGTAGCTCACAAGTGAGTACTGCACCTGAAGACTACACTCAAACTGAGAGATCACTATTTTTTCACTCTACATTCATGAATGAAAAATTACATCATTAAGTACATCACTAGAAATTAGGAAGTTGCAAACAAACTCCTAAACTCTAGGAACAAATCCTAAACTAAGGAGATACATTACAAATTATGTAACCTTTTCTCCATTAATACAAAATAATATAATTATTTTCAACTTATTTAATGTCTCTTCAACACTAAGTAGTACACGCAAATAGTCCATGTAGGCATAAATAAGAGAAATATAAAGGGTTCGTTGACATAGTTCACCCTCGTCGGCTACATCTCCTAGCATGTCAACATTACTATACTATTAATATAAAGTGAGTATTAATTAAGTACATTAAAAGTTTGATGAAAATAAAATGTGGCTATTACAAGTACAAGGTAATTTCCTCCTACAGAGCACTCTCACAATAAGCAACAACTAAAAACATCTCCTACAAATCTGATATACTTCCACTTAACTTAGTGAGACACTTCATGTGTATCCTTCAATTTCATATTGAAGCAGATAATGAAAAATTCATAATGAAAGAATTTAAACCTTAATTGAACTATCCTAGTTATAGTTTCTCCATATGAATTCCGAAGGTGAGGAAAAGCCACTATAACATCCTCTTGATGGTGAATACCATCATGAACTGCTACCAAACCCTCCTTGAACCATAAACCTCTTAACCTCAAACCTGAAAAAATCCTTCTAGATGTGCTGAAAACACATAAAAAAGAAATCACCATTGTATTCATAGCATCTAAAAACCTCTATGTAGCCTCTTTCTAAGCTCAATTTTGATAAAATTTCAAAAAATTATGCTCAAAAGCCTCATTGTTTAATATATCCTTGGTCTTGAGCCTAGAAAAAGTCTATTTAGGTGTGCTTAATGGCTCCTCATACCTGTTCCACTAAGTTTAGGATGCCCAAAAATGGTTATCTAGCCTCTTTCTTTGCATGATTTAGTCAAAAACTTCAAAATTTATAACTGTATGGATTTTCTCAGCAATTTCCTACCCAAATTTAGCTAACTCTAGCTAACTCAGAATTGTTGGTGGCAAAACTAGGAGTTCCACCAAACTAATCCAGTTTAGTTTAATTAAGAGCATTAGCCCTAATTAAGTGTAGTTATCTCTTAAACCACACTTATGGGAAAACTTTAGATTAAAGCTTAATTAAGTTCTTTTATTGTTAATTAAATAAGATTAATAGTTTAAACCTCCTTTCTTAATGTTTATCCTCAGTCGGTCATAGGTGTTTCTTATGTGCATTGTTGGCCCCACTGAGCTCACCCCGTCTCCCACCACAATAGCTATTCCAAAATTTAAAAATATATGGCAACGTATGTATGTTAAGAACCTTGGTGTGGTGTAGCCATGGCATCTAGCCCTAGTAGGGTGGAGGTCCGGTCCTTTAAACAAAATTTTATAATGCAACTTTTACAATGCACCATGGGGGGCACATGGTGGACCCCACATTTCCTTTCTCCGTTGGCCTTAATTCAACCAATAATAACTTGCCACCAAACCAAAAATTAAAATGAGTAAGATATTCCCACTTGGTAGTCCCTTATTTGATGGAGAGTGAGCATGCCACATCAACACTACACATTGTTGACTAGGCTATGTGTCTACCATTTTTTTCAATTTTTTTTTTCTTTACCAAAGTGAAAAAAACTCATTTCAGGCGAAACGAATTGTGTGGGATTCAAAAATAATAGCCCTACGTGGTATTTCAGGATTTGTGCCATTATTATAACTTTGATTTTTAAGCATAAAAATGAGCTCGTGATCATTCTTCCCCACTAGGAACTCTTGAACTCAACAATTTTACTTCCCTAGTCAATATAAAGAAGCTGGAACTAAAAATACCCATGAAACTCAATCCAACATACAAATTTTTTAACTGGTCCCCTTCAAGCCCCAATGAGGGCACTTCACTTATCATCCTTGTGAATACTAAAAATACTACTCAGTGGACTCTGAACATGCTCTTTACCCTCATAATTGGATGGTTTGAAAACACTTCAGCCCTGTAGCTAAATTGTTGAAGACAAACTTTACATCTTGGAAATTAGAAACAACATAAATTTGCTTTGACATCTTCAAGCTCAATTTGTACATAAGTAGTACACTAGTGCAAAAATATTTTCATGATATGCTATGCCTTATCTACAAATCATAGTGATGTTGACCACAAGACTCTAATCAAACAAGTTTCAAATCGAATACTTTTATATATGAACATATGAAAAACTTTTAGACAACTTGATTGAAAATTTATACATTCGAAAAAGTCCTTGAACATGTGGACTATAACAAGCCAATAAATGCTTGAATGAAAAAAATACACTTGTTGAAAATAGTGACAATAAATGTTCACTTTACAAAGGTACCTAAACAGGTAATGGCAACAGTTATTTACATAATTTTCAAAACAACTTTACAATAATTCTACCCAATCGAGCCTCTCCTAGGCTTATGGGTTCTCTTCTTGCACCATATTGTCCTAAAGGTTGCTCAGTATTGTTGTGAGTTCTCTTGGACACCTTTTTTTGCGCTTTCATCGAGTTGGATAATCCCTTTACCTTTATTTAAAAGAAGCTTCAAATGTAACTTCCAACATTGTTCAGTGTCATGTCCATGCAATTTACAATAAGCAGAAAAAAACTTCTTGTTTGCGGACATCGAAGTTCTCTCTTGCGAAAGAAATTCATTATGTTTTTTACCCAAAATGTCATTCATTCATTTAACAATTATCATACATTGTTCACACACAACCATGCAATTCTCAAAATAATCATAAAATGTACAAGGGTACTAATAACATAAGTAATAAAAAACACCATGCCTTGAAAAACGCTCTTGACAGTTATACATGTCTTTGGAGTGACAGTTTCGATGGTTTTCACAAGGATGTCACGTCTCTTGCTCACATGTTTGATGCACCTTAGGCTATTTTTAGCACTCTCCATACTCTTTGTGACCATATCCCCATCCCATATATTTATGTATTTCCTTTGCAAAAATTGGATTAGTAATGACTTGGCCAATTATTCCTAGGCTTCGACCTTCATAGCTCATATTGGAGAGAAAATTCATACCTATGCCTTTGGTATGTTGCTCGAATTCTTCAAAAGTGTTCTTATGCACATATATGGAAGGAGTGGTACTTGAAATTATAATTATCTCCTTATATTTTCCATTCATCTTCTCAGCCTATGATGATGATGGACAACTTGTATATTACTCTAGCCACCCATGTTTATCCTCTGGCATATGGTGTGCTTCTTTAATATGCTTGCTAAATTCACATCCATTAGTTTCTATATAATGTCGAAATCCACTATTTGAACCATGACCACATATCGGCCTCATATTGGAGGTTTCTCTTATTGGTGCAAGGGTTTAACTTTCTGCTACTTGCTCATCAAACATTTGCTATAATAGGAAGTGCATGTGCCTCTTCTCCTCTGCAGCAATATTCAACATCCTTCTCAACCCTATTTCTCCATTCGAAGAGCCAAATTTTTCTCCTCGAGCTCTTGGAGACTCTTTTTTCTACCCATATTTCAACTTGGTTAACTATAGCTATGATAAAAAGTCATTTGTAATTAGAGGAGATGTTCTCTTTCCACTTCCTCAGAATCACATAACTAAAATTGCGACTGTGTCGACATTTTTCAATACATGAAATTCAGTATTAAAAAAAAACATGTTCATTTAATGTCTCTTCAACACGAATTAGTCTTTATGTGCAATTGATATTAATTAAAAACACAAACATAACCCATGTAGGCCTAGATAAGAGAAAGAAAAAAGGTTTGTTGACAGATTTCACCCCGCGTGGGCTACATCTTCGGGCCTGTCAACATGACTAGACCGCTCATATAAATTCAGTATTAATGAAGTACATTAAAAGGTTGCTGCAAATAAAATGTGTCTATTACCCCTACAACATAATGTCCTCCTACAAATAACTCTCACAATTAGCAACAACTCAAAACATATCCTAGAAAGATGACATACTTCTGCTAGACTAAGTCAGAAACATCATGTGCATCCTTCAATTCCACATTGAAGCACATAATGACAAATTCATAATGAAAGAAAGTAAACTTGAATTTAAATTTTCTTGTTAAAAATGTTGGATATGAATTGTGAAGGTAAGGAAAACCCGTACAAGGTCTTATTCATGTTGAATACCCTTAGGAACTGCTACAAAACCTAGTTGATCCATACACCTCTTAACCTCAAACCTGAAAAAGGCTATCTAGATGTGCTCGAAACATAAAAAAGAAGTCACCATTGGATTAATAACATCGAAAACCCTGTATGCGGCCTCTTTCTGAGCTTAATTTTAATAAAATCTCAAACAATTATGCTCCAAATCTTGATTGCTCCATACATCTTTGGTGTTCAACTTGAAAAATTACTATTTATATGTGTGAAATGGCATCTGATACCTATTCCCTTGAGTTCAAAATGCCCAAAAATGGTTACATAGCCTCTTTATTCACCTGATTTGGTCAAAAACTCTGAACGTTATGACGATCTCCAGTTTGTCCACAATTTCCTACACAAATTTAACTAATTAGAGCTAACTAGAACTAGCTAGTGCCAAAAATCACAATTCCACCAGATTTAGTGGACTGCCAAGCTAATCCATTTTAGTTTAATTAATCACATTATATGTAATTAGAGATTAAACTACACTTATGGGAAAACTTTCGATTAAGGCTTAATTAAGTGGGTTTAGTGTTAATTAAATAGGATTAAGTGTTTAAACCTCGATGCCTAATGTTTATGCTCCTTCGGTGGTCGTGACTGTTGGTCATGTGTGTTGAGGGTCAGCCCCCTCTCCGTCTAATGGTAGAAATTTGAAAATTTAAATATATATGAAACATATGTATGTTAAGAACCTCGGTGTGGTGTAGCGGTGGTGGGTGTCACTCACAGGGCGCAGGTCCCATCTTCGACCACGACCAGCCCTTCCGATCTTCAATTTTTTTTTTACAATGCAGCTTTTATAATGCATGGTGACCATGGAGAAACCATTTACATACCAGCTCAATTATAAGAAACTGTAACTAAAACAGATAGGATATGGCACATAAAAAATTCTAAAATTCACAATACAGGTCAAGGAGTAGGTAGTTATTGGATTTTAAAATGAAACTATGTATGGGACCAAGCTTCTTTTCCCAACCATATACTGACCTGTACCAAAATATCACTTTTCCTATAGCACAGTGACCCCCGAGCTAGGTTCCAAGCTGTGAGGAGACTACTTAAGGGACCATGAAACTTAGAGAAGCTGCTCAACTCCCTTCTATTCCTATATTGAATCTTGAGCTTCGACTAAGAGTCGAATGAATTTGTTCTCTTCCTTTCGATTGTTTTTGAGCGAATGATATTCATATAACTTCAAGAATTTTTCCATCACTAATTCTAGGGTAATTCTCCCTCCTTGGAGTTTTTTTTTCTACTCTATCTCTCCATTCTGGAGGTTAGAGCCTCACTTGGTCCACATTTTTAGGATGCACCAAAACTGCTCTAGTTATGCCTTGTTCTCTGATTTTTGTGGTGGTTAGACCAGTTATCATTAGTCAGTCTGGTAGGCTAATGATCTGCATTCCATTTGGCCCTTTTTTCCTTCCTTTCCATATATCCCATGAAGCATGTCCACCTCAGCCTTGGTCACGTGTCCCTAACTCTGTCAGTTTTCAATATTTTAGATTTAGCAGGGATGTAACTAGGCTATTACAGTATGGATTTCTTTCTATTTGACCTCCACTAAGTTTTACAATCCCTTACCCATGTAGATCTATAATTATTCTTATTTCTTTCAAGGATGAACTATTTTTAAATTTTTATAGCAACAAGTATATATCTCTATTTGAATATTTCTTTTGTTGATCAATATTTGTAATATCCCTATTTTCATCTTTTATCATTTGTGAATAATTATAAAGGTCAGGTGGAAATAAGGAAAAAATATGTATGGACATATTATTTTTGGAAACTAATAAATAAATGTGGAAATTATATTAGTGTATAAAGACAAATTAATTAAAGACCAAGAATTCTGATCCATGAGGACGGACTAGAATCCCAAGACTTTCCCAAAATTATTGAGAAATCCTTGGAGAAAAATAAAATAAATAAAAATTATTAGATGGGAGAAAAATATCTAAAAAAATCATCAATAAAGTGGAAATTTAGTAAGAAAGGGTAAGAATAAAACTCAGGTGGCGAATAGCTAATTTTAAAAGAAGATTTTGTGGAAAAAACAAAAGCAAAGCCTAGGGTAAGGGAAACAAAATCTCAAAATAACGGGATGCCATTATGGAAACAGTATGAGGGAAAACAAGCTTAAATAAACCATGCTTAGTTTCATAAGGGTTTTTTTTACATAGAGGAAGAATTGATCTTTTCTATGGGGTGAGTTGTGGAACAAGCTCTTGGTTGGGAGGAAAACTAGTCTTTATACAATGGTATGTAATTTTTGTGAAATTGTATTTTTGTTACCAATTCGAATGAAGTTCTAGTGTTATGAGTTACAATAAATCTGGATTTGAAATGAGAGGAAAATTAGGAAGCAAAAATAAGAAAGATAGGTTTATGTTATATGTTATTAGAATGGAAATTTTATAAGTCATTATTTAAAGTCAAGGAATGGACTATTTGTGTATTGTACAATGTTCTTTTTAGTAATTAATTCCCATATGTATTTGATAGAATATAAACTATAAATTAATATAGTTAAGTCTGACATTTTTGTTACATAGGCTCACGATGGTCCACGAGATAAACAAGAAGAATCTATAAACTCTACAACAATGTATAAATTTGTTTTTTATTTCAAAATATAAGTATGGAAATAAATTGAGAACTAACATTAACATTATATGTATAATAAATAACAGTCATAATACAGTTAGACACATATCTATAAAATTAACTATGCTAATATACAATTCTGATATGAATGAAAAACATAGGTTTTCCATAAATTATGTCAAGTGGAATAATTATTAAACAAGGAACAATTCAGAGCTAATTCACACATGTGCCAATATGAAAGAGATGAACATAAAACATGTATTATTCAAATTTCATATACATAACTATCAATTATAGATCCTCGAGACGAATTGAATATGGAGCTACTCATTATATAAAGTTTTGAATTGTACACTAAGATTATAAAACTACATTAGGGTCACAACCCTAGCAATGTATTAAACAAAAACAACAGGACATGCAGAGTGGAGATGATGTACTGTCTTCATTTTTCCGATGACCAACCTGAAAATTAGAAATATTGTGTGTTAGACGCTATGGTTGATGACAACGATGGTGTTACAGAACATTTTTTCATCATCCCTACATTCCATATTCTAAATACTGGAGGACCATAATAGTGACCCCTCTGTAATGTCACACATCATAATTAATTTCATTTCAGCCCTTAACATGCAAGGAATAAAATCTCTGTGGACCATTCCTAAAGTAGACTCTTAAAAACATTTAATTTTGGGTTGGCGCTATGGTGTAGTTATGTCCTCGCACCCGTGGCCATATTTGCACTATCCCTCGTGTCATGGTCGCTCTGTATCTGAAGGACCCCCCGTTTCGAGCTACTTTTCGAAGGTTTTTTAATACGGAAATGAAGCTTCTAATATCTAACATCTTTGTGAGTGGAATCATGGATTTTTTTTCAACTCAATGTGGTCGAGTTACTCCTTCTGGCCTTCTAGTTCCTACAAAAATGGAACTTCCTAAAGGGATAGACCTTTCCTCCACCATAAGTGCATCCCAATGCTCTTCCTCCACTCCTCTAAATTTCTCTTCATCTCATTGATTCTGCTAGCTAGAATAGACCAAGAGTTGGTGTGTTGAAGATAGAACAGGACAGTCCATAGTTATGAGAGAGAATTTAAGTCTTTCGCCTCTCTCAACTAAATCGATGAATGAATGCTTTGAGACGTGCTCGAATGAACCCGTCAAAGGAGGTCTATAGTGTCAAGGTGCAGGTTGTAAACTCCCTTTTATATATTAATATGATATGACTGATTTCTAGTTCCATCTTTGTCTATGTTAATATTCAAAGTTTCTCACTCTCCTTGACTAGTTGGATAGTCATAAATGAATATGTATGGTCATATGATTTTAGTGTTTTCTTGATCTTTTTGTAGGTGTGTGAATATTGCTACCAATGGAGTGCAAGGCCTAAAGGACAGATATTGAGGGATCACTACAACATACTACGTGTAGAGCATTGGATTGAGGTAGCACATATATTCCAATCTTTGTTTCGTTTATCAACTAGAAATTTAGAAACGAGCATGTTTCCTTGTTGCTAGACTCATCCTAGGGATATACAGTTCGTCTCTATCCATAGAGGGGATTTACCTGCACAATAAGTTTCTGACTCCACTGGGGATGTATATTCCTGCTATCTAATATTGTTCATTTTGAATTTTTTATTGTCTATACAACTTTGGCGAAATTGTTGTTTCTCTGTTGTTTTTGGCTTATTTGACTACTAGCAATTTAATGTTTTTATAAAGTGATAAGTCTGGTTTTCCTCATCAATCCCTTTCTTTTTCCTTTCTTTTCTTGGTCAACGTTGTTGATTTTTTGAGAGTTGCACCCATCTACACTATTTGTCATTAATACAGACACGATTTTTCCTTCTCAGTGTTGCATTCTGCTAAACAACTGTGTTGATTCCTATAAGATTGGATTTTTTTCTTTTTGCACTGAGTTCCAGTGTGCCTTATCCTTCAGGATGGTTTTTTCCACTTGGATTGATCCATATATCTCTTGTTTCCTGACTTGGAAATCTCATTCATTCTAGTTTTGTTATCTCTCATTCAAACAATGTGGCTTATCCATCCTAGGGTTTATAGGTATTTTGAACTGTTTTCTTGGTTGCATGTTTGTTGGGTGTGTGATTTGTTTATGAGTCAGTTTGGTCATTAATTTTCAACATTTTTGTGGTTTCTTTTCCTTTTCAGTTGATTTTATGAGAAATAGGGTTGTCAAGCTTTCATTCCATGTCTGTTTGATTCTCCCTCCATCACCCTAAGCATAGATCACATTCTTCATTGAGTCGACTTCTAATCCCTTTATTTTGTGTAAGGAAATTCATACCTATTTTTGAGTGCATGCTTACATTTTCTTGGAGTTGATCTCTTCATGTTTTGATGACCTCGTTCGAAGATACTCGAAGCTAGTATTTGTTTTTTTTAGTGTAGCATTTCATTGTTTATTATCACTTACACAAAAAAACAACAAATTTGCATTGTTCCTTATCATTCAGAAATGAAAAGTACTATTTTTCCTTATTAGGTTACCTTTTCCATCGAAAAGTGAATGACAGAAGAAAAAAATTTTGTTTTCTGCTTTGGTTGTGTTAGTAGAATAGGGGAAAGTGTCATTCTTGCAATTTATTGACTACTTCTTTGTTGTGAACCTCTATCATTCACTTAGTTAGATTTTCATCAAAATGAAATGGTATTATTCCTCTCATATATTTGTAGATTAGAGATTTGAGGTAACATTCGATAGGGCTTTGAAAATGAAACCTAATTTCAAGATAAACCATAATATTAACTCAATCAACCTAAGGAAGTATTGAAACATAACGCTCACACCTAGAGGTTTAGGCTAGTGAGATGTTCTGGCATCATTAAACCTAACAGATGTCGTTCGCAATCTTGCATTATACAGCGGTAGTACAGAATTGTGCTCCATATACCATTACGTAGATATAGGAATACCCTTTTAGGTTTCAATCCGTTATCCATAGGAAGTCCAGTCTGCCACCCTGTAACAATGATACACCAAACACAACATTCGGGGCAACGGCGTACACGTACATTAATTCCTTGGTAAATTTATTTACCAAGGTGTACATTATAGTTCACGGGAGCTTGTCACACCATTTTTCCTAGAGTTCATGAGTAGTCCTTTTTATCTTTCCATGACTCGTTAAATTTGAAAATATCATCAATCACCTATCCTTTCAAGCTTGTTGAAACCGAATGTGACTAACTTCACATTTTGTCCTTTTCTTGACTGTTAAAACATGAAAAGGCAGAGTCTTGTTTCAATGTTATAAAATCAATTGCCCATGATTAAACCACGTGCTCATTAAGATATCTCTTGGCTAGATCATGATTAATTCCTTAACGATTGTTGCTAAAGCCTCAAATTAATCATCTATTTTCTATTCTTCTTCTCACACAAAGTCACCATGGTGGAGCCACCTGTTTTTGACCTCCTTTTCATTTTTCCTTTGTGAGGAGTCTCTCCCGAGATTCTCTTCTGAGACACATGTGCCTATTGGGACCTAAGGCCTGGAACGTGCCGTCATCTTAAGCATTCAAACTCTTACCTCTTGGTCTCCCCCTGAGAAGTCATTTTATATCAACTCGAAACGATGAGGAAACGAGTTGTATTTTATTATTTTTTCGAACTTGGTAAAAAAATGAAAAATTCACCCCATGGAGTCATCTTTTAGCTCTTTTCTGATTCTCAAAATATGAAAATATTTCCGACCTCTTGTCATTTTGAACTCGCTAAAGGCTGTGAAACATCATCTGCCCAGTATAAATTTACCCAATTTTCAGGCTAGGACAAATTATTTACAAAAAATTAATACCTTATTCAAACATGGCTAAGAGGTTCTCTCATATATTCTTTTCTATATTTTCAGATTTGAGAGACAACCTACGAAAAGGGACCTTCTAGAGTTTTCTTTTTTTCCTCTTTTCAAACTCTCTAAACATGAAAAGGTGTTGAATTTTCCCTTTGTTAGACTCATTAAACCTAAATGACATTGGAGCCGTCGCCATGATGTTATTGAGTTCCTGCTTCCTAGGCTCGTAATATGTACTAGGATGGATTTGTTTGGAGGAAAAACTTACATGACAAGCATATTCTATCCACTTCAAGCTTTGCTCGAAAAGTAATTGGGGTACTTGCCAGAATTGGTGGGGGAAAATGGAACTAGTTGTTAGTTTTGTCGGAAGTATGTCACTCTTGAACATAACACTATTCTGCAATTCTTGTCATGTTGGGGGCATCACACATTCGTCGTTTTTCCTCCATGGATTTAGGTTATCCATTTTTGACCTCTCATCTTCTCTTTGCCTCGTCACCATGACCTTAGATCCTTGATGTAAAACACTACCAGATTTTGGAGTCGTGTTGCAAAAATATTCAAGAGAAGTCCCTTTTGTAGTTTTCAACCCCTGATTCTCTGTTTAGTCTTGATTCATTAAAATCTTATTTATTTGTCTCATGTGGATGACGTGGGAAACATTATGGCCCTCATTCGACCGATCACTTCCTGTCGACTTGAACTCATTATCAAGGAAGATGATCCAAAGAATCATTTATGTTACCTTAGAGCTTGTATAACTCAATGGAAAGTTTTTTGCATTCGACGATAGGTTCTCATCATTGGCCTTCGAACAGGTGATTTCATAGATGTTTGAATCTAATTCATTCCTCACATTCGGTGGATTTTACTTGCAGTATCTTGAGAACCATTATCATTATTTGTGATTTCTCACATGCGTGTTAGAAACTTCCATCATTGGCTGGTAATCATGTGAGTTTCTAACATGCTCGACTTTAGCTCATTCATTCACATGCCTGAGTTTCTACTTGTTCGGTTCGAGAGAGAACAGAAGACCCTGGGTTTTTTCTGATGAAATTTAGGTTCCAGGATGATTTGGTTTGTCATGAGTGTATACGTGACTCTTATGATTGGATGGATGCAACTGTACCTGAGTCTATTTTATGATCCCTCTCACTGGATGGTTGTGTCCATACCATGGATCTTATTACATGTTCTCTATTAAGGATGGTTGCATTCATACCTCATAATCATGTATCAGAGATATCAATCATACATGATCTTGCAGGTCTTCTGATAGTAGAATTTTTTTTTGGGCATATTCTCGTAAAGCATTTAAGTCCTCCCTATCTCTCGGAATTCATGCTTTAAGGGGCATCTGTTACACAATTTTTTTTCATCGTCCCTACATTCCCTCTTCTGAATACTAGAGGACCATCATAGTGACCCCTATGTATTTTCACAAATCATAATTAATGTTATTGCGTCCCTTAACATGCAAGGAACAAAATCTCGGTGGTCCATTCCTAAATTAGACACTTAAAAACATGTAATTTTTGGTTGGTGCTGTGGTATAGTTATGTCCTCATGTCCATGGCCATATTTGCACTGTCCCTCGTGTTGTGGTCACTCAGTCTCTCAACGAACCCTGTGCCAAGGTACTTTTGGATGTTTTTTTAATATTGAAATGAAGCTTCTAAGATTTACCAGCTTTGTGAGCAGAATCATTGATGCTTGTTCGACTGGATGTGGTTGAATTTCTCCCTTTGGCCTTATAGTTCCTACAAAAATGAAACTTCCCAAAGGGATAGAACTTTCCTACACCATAAGTTTATCTCAAAGCTCTTCCCCCACTCCTATAAATTCCTCTTCATCTTATTGATTCTTCTAGCTATAATAAACCAAGGTTTGGTGTGTAGAAGATAGCAAAGGATAGTCCATAGTTGTGAGAGAGAGTTTGAGCCTTTCACCTCTTTGAGCTGAATTGACAAATAAATTCTTTGACACATGCTCTACTAAACTCGTCAAAGGAGCTCTAGGCGCAGGTTGTAAACTCCCGTTTATATATTAATATGACATGACTGATTTCTGGTTCCATATTTCTCTATGTTAATATTCAAATTTTTTTACTCTCCTTGACTAGTTGGATAGTTGTAAATGAATATGTATGGTCGTATGATTTTAGTGTTTGCTTTATCTTTATGAAAGTGTGTGAATATCACTACCAACAAAGTACAAGGCCTAAAGGACAAATATAGAAGGATCACTACAATGTACGACTTCAAGAGCATTGGATTGAGGTAGGAAATATATTCCAATTTTTGTTTCCTTTATGAACTAGGAATTTAGAAATCAACATGTTCCGTTGTTTCTAGACCCACTCTAGGGCTAGAGGGATCGCTTCTGTCTATAGAGGGGATTTTTGTGCACAACTTATGGGCATTACATTTTGTAGAAGATATAATAGAAAACTTGAAAGCAACAATGAAATTGAATTTAATATTTTATTGACAAGATGAGAAGATAAAATTTAAGGAGTAAATCCTAAGATTAAAGAGTATGTGAGGTGAGAAGAGATACTTAGAGATTACTCTTCAATTTAATATTTTGTCTGTATACCTACAGTAAGAAATATTGTAAGCATAGTTCAAGTGAAAAACATAATTAACAATAGTAATGAATAAGTCTATACAAAATTCATTACAAACCTTGGAAAGGAGGTGTACATATTTGCATAAGTGCGAGACCAATCTTGGAAAAGTACAAAAATTTGGGTAAGGAAATACTTGTGTTACTATCTTAAAGTAAAATGAAAATTACAAACTGGATATTGAATATGACATGCAACTACTTTCACGAAGAGTAATGTATGATTAAAAAGAGAAGGAGACGTTACCAAACCTTTGTGTAAGAAATCTGAGACAAATCCTATATATATATATATATATATATATATAGGAGATCTGAGTGGTACTCTGTAAATGAAAATTTATGAAAACTACCACTAATAGGAATGGTATAAATTTATAATAAATAACACATAGTATAGCGAACATAAATATTAAATCAATCTGGAAGAAGGTGAAGAGATTCGAAAATTAAAAAATTAAATATGAATCTATAGGATATGACATAAAATGAACCTCGAGTTGTAGATAATGAACGTTAAGTTCATTTAGTCGATAAGAATCTACAAATTGTTATTCACTCTGTGTCATAAATATAAATGTATTTTAAAGGAGGGTTTGAGTAGAGAATATATATATATGGCGTATTATAATGAATTCTAATAATTAAAATACAAATGCTATGAAAATTGAAAAAACGAAGTATTGAAATAGCATACATTTTGAAAAGTTATGCATAGCCTAATCTCTGAAATTAAATAGATGATTAAATCATATTTGTCTGGTACAGATAGAACTCAACCAATTTCAGAAAATTAAATTAACATCAGGCGAAGATGACCACATGAATACTCATATTAATGACATGTAGGGATCAAACTTACTTTGAAGAATTATAACCTATGAAGCATAAGGGTATAATTATATTTAGAATAATAAATTTAATACGAATTCAAGACGTTGTAAATTTAACAGACATGGCAAGAAGTTTGATTACAGATGAACATATATACATTGTATCTCAGCAAATAGAATGTGAGTAAGAGAGGTTACGTCATACGAGTATACAGAGGTATACTCTTATCCTACGAAATTATAGCAATATGAAAAAAGAGGTAAATTTAAATAATTTCATAATTTATTTAAATGATAAACCATTTGTTTATTTAATAGAAAAAAAAAACCTCCAAAAAAATTAGGGGTTTTACAGTATAACAGAGATTCAAAATTAACACATTAATATTTCCATTTTCGTAGGGAGGAATATCTTTGTAAAGTTCCATAAGGGATGGTATCTTCCCAAAAAAAAAAAAAACAATCTATTACATTACTAATTCTAGAAATGACGATTTGTAAGGAAACATGATATATGAAGTCTTTCTGTATTAATAATTCATTGAGAAACGTTGGAAAGTGAGGAGAAATAAAACACATTATTCTTCCTCAATTTCAAAGAAACACAACCTAAAATGTAATACAGACAAAAATTAAATTATAATAGGAAACATGGGTTTTCAATTTTAATTATTATGTGGCCTCTAATAAATTGCATAATTGAAATGATTTAACACAAATCCCAATTATCTAAACATTGGAAGTGAAAATTCCAGAATGCGTGAAAACACAAAAATTGCTCCTAGTGTAGCAAGATGATCGAACTAAATTGCATGTAAAGGAAGCTCGGAAAGTTATATTCTGAAGAAACTGGGTAAAACGAAAATAATTCTATTTAATAAACCATGCCACTCATATTAGGAGGTAGATACATTGATCAAACTTACCTTGCTTCCAGATGTTTGGAAGTTCAATATGTTGGTTGAGGGATACCATGCATAAGACTACCTCGGAAGAGTAAATATTGTGCAAAGAAAATGACAATAACACAATTCACTAAAATGATAAATAAAATAATTCATATCTAAATGTAGTATAAATAGAATGAAAAACCCTCACAAATGGATAGAATAAGAAATGCACAAAAAGGGCACTGCGTACCTTCATAATAACCGAAGACATATGTCGAGGGTTATGAACCACTATAAAATCGAAGCAGATGAGGAAACAAAAACTAAACCTCGAGTTGCGATATAGGAAAAAATGAATCAATACAGAGGAATGTATGGAAACATCCTCGATGTTCCAGGCTGAAAACAATACTCCCCACTAGAATGAACAAAAAATTAGCTCTGTTACGAGGGAAGTCACCAGAGAGAAACCCCGCTATAATAAAAAAAAAAATTAAATGCCAAATGACCAAGGACGGGAGTATTCCAAAAGCCTTAGGGTTTGCAATGGAAATATCCACCGTCCATTGTTATTATATCCCCTTCGTACAAGTGGCATACAAAGAGTACACTCACCCATGTGAAGCCATGTGAACGATGGAGCGTATACGTCCAAATGAGAGAAATCAAGGTATGAATAGGTGTAATGTCCCCAATTTCTCTGCTTTTATTAGATACTTTAATATTCTTAAACTGTAAAGTGGACCCCAAAGGAAAACAATTATTGTGGACTTAGTTTATTATTTTAATTTAATTAAATAAAAATGGAATTAATTGTGCAAAGACTAGATTATGATTAGAGATCAGGAATCTAAATCCATGAGGATGGATAATGTTCATAAGACTTTCCCAGTTCTGCAAAAATCTTTGGAGAAAATAAATTAAAAATTGAATATTATATTGGAGATAAAAATCTAAAAATCTACCCTAGTAAAAAGGAAAGTTACTAGGAAGAGGTGGAATAAAACTAGGAAGAGGAAAAGCTACTTTTGAAGTACTTTTTTGGAAGAAACAAAAGGAAAGCATAGAAAATAAGGAAAACAACATCTTGATTAATTGAACATAGGTAAGGAAACAAGATAATGGGAAAGCAGGCTTAAACAAGAAAATTCTTGATAGACAAGGGGTTTTCTATTGTTGGAAGATTTGATCTCTACTCAGGGAAAGATATAGAGAAAGAAATCATAGGTTGGGTGGAAATTAGTCTACCTTAATTGGTATGCACCAGTTAATCCATTTTCACTTAGAATTTTATTATTATTCTTATTGTGGTGAAATAAATTAGCAGTAATGGACTTGATTAAATCTAATCAAGAGTAGATGTTGTATGTGTAAGAAATGTTAAAAAGACTAAGTGGAAGTGAATTGGTAGGTTTCTAAATTTAACAGAGTAGTCTGAAATAATTATATTAGTTCTCTGTATGGTTTTACAAACAATAATCTAAAGAGTACCAACTCTCAGAATTTCTAAACCTTGATGAATATTTAAATCTGAGGTTAGGTGAACTCACAGAAATTAAATTGAATAGTATGATTGTCTTAGCATTATTTTTCAAATCGGGAAATTGTATAAGTAAGCTACTATAGAATGAAACTAAATATGCATGAAATTCAATGCGAAATTAGGACATGCAAGTAAATTTTATGATGTAGTAGAATTGAACAATGTAATACTAGAACTAAGACATAATAGACAATGACAGTAATAGCTTTCAAGGAGGAACTCAGAAATTATTACTAGAACTGAAATGAAAATTTTAACGAAAGTTTTACATCTGAAACATAACTTCATTAAAGAAGAAAAGAGTTTGTTAAACATATTACAAAGTTATCAAAAATTAAGGATATAAATCCATATAGTTACTTAGTCCAAATTCAACCTTGGTATAAATAAATTATACAAATTGGGAGCTTTGTCCCATATAAAATTAATTGTACAGTCTCTCTGGAAATTATGCAGAGATAACATATTAGAAATCCCCAAGTGGGTTTCTAGACCAACCTGAAGAGGAAAATTCCACAACTATGATTGAATAGGAAAGGCTATCAATAGTATGAAAACCAAGAGAGATGTGAAGAGTACCTGCACAGGACAGAAACTATGAATTAGTTCTCGTTAATGAATATAGAAATAAAAGGAAATAATAATAGATTTTAAATCCCAAAAGGATAAATAATTACGTGAGGGACAGAGATGGAAATTCCAACCTGCAATTAACAAGAGAAAATTTAAATAGTACAGGGAATGGTGTGAGCTATACATCATAAGTAGAAAGAAATAAAATTAACTCCAACAATTACTTACCTAGAAAGTTCAGAGTTGTAACGAGAGGAGTTGGACCTATAAGGAGGAATTATTCCTATACGAATTACAAATAGTAAAAGGATTGGTTACGTCAACGAAAAAAAATAAGAAGTAAATAATAACAAACCTACCAAACTAGGGGTTTAAAATGTAAATGTTGGAGTACAAAATTGTTATCATTATACAGGATATACGACTGTGAATTTAAAAATACAACATATCTCTACGATAATGTTGGCAAAGAAATTATATCTCTATGAAAATGGTTGACGACAAAATCGAAACTTCTAAGTATACCATAATCCCCATATTAGCATTCGGGAAAATAGAAATACATTTTGTCAAGTAAAATTGAAAAATTCTACCCCAGAAATTGGTAAAGGCCAGTAAATATATATGAAACTTGTAAATGTCTTGAAAAAATCGAGTGGAGGAAGCATGGCCAGAGTGTAAAAGAAAAATGCATAAGGGAGAGAGAATATAGAAAACACATGTACTTTTCTTGTAGTAAATAGTGAAACTGTAAGGCAAAAACTATTTGAGTCAAAACAGAAAACATGAAGAAATTCCATGACTCCAATTATCTCTATGCCATACAGAAATGGTAATAAAAAAATGTATATTATTAAAACAATAAGTGAAATTGTTATAGGCTATAATCAAACTAATCAACATTCCAAATTTAATTCGTAAATTACGAGAGAAGGAAAAGAATATATTGAGAAAATGAGATATACATAGTGAGAGTTCAAATGCGTGATGGACTTACTGGTGGAGGTTCCATTTTGATAAACGAAATTGAGCCAGAACTCCATAGCGAGGAATGTCATGAGCTAAGGGATGTAGGCATCTCTGTAATCCCAAACAAAACAAGGAAACACATTTCGAACATAATGTAAAATTCATATGGAAGTGAAGGACGTAAGTGGAATAACTATGAGGTTGTAGACGAGGAAAATTAAATACATTAAACCATAAGGAAGACCTCCAGACCTGAAATCTAAAACCATAATGTGGAAAATTAGAAAGAATTGTGTAAGGAATGTGTGTTACTAGAGAGAGAGCTTACGAGACTTCCAATTTAATTCTCTACATTGGAAACAAAAGTTTGATCTTTCACTTGCGAGAAGGAATTCTCCTCTCCAAACGAAACGAGAGAGTTGGAGAAGCCGAGATAAAAATTCTTAAATAGAAATTGAAATATGTAGCAGAGGAAAAATCTAAGTTATTGAACAAAAAACATGGAGAAAAATATAATCCTAAACAAAAAATGAAATTATTATTGAAACTCAAACCCTAACCACAAATAGATCTTCATCGTCTAAGTGTAAGAAATCTAACAATGGAGAAATTCCCGTGGATTGTATGGTTAAATCAAACCAAGGACCAACCATGTGATGATGTACAACCAATTAAATGAATATCGATCCTGAGGAAAATTTCATACAGAGGGTTGGTGTACATGGATGCGAAGAATCCATCACATTAAACAACAGTAAATGCCATATATTAAACCAAATGGATTACCATATATTAACCTAAGATAATGTTTTAAATTAATGTGATAGACATTCAAGGATGACGTATATGGAGTCGATACATGTTAAAAAACCTAAAGTGTAAGTGAATAAAATTGAACACGAGAGTCAATTTAATTATTACATGGACTATAAAGTTCATATGCATTCCATTAGGGGTTAAAATTAAATGGGAATTAAAACCCCATATAAACATAATTGAAATCTTAATAAGTGTTATGTATAAAATTTTGAAGCCTATGTGAGAATTAATAGCCTTTAGAATGAAGCCACTAAAAGGGTAATTTCTCTTATGACAATTATATATATGTCAGAAAGTAGAGATAGTCCATAACTTTTAATTAAGGTTAAGCCATTGCCTATAGAGTTGAGGGGGTAAATAGAGTTAGAAGATATACAAGTAGCTAACATGTAAAATACAATGGGATTGTTTGAAAGGTCATAGAATTTCCTTGAAATTGTAGAGTTGGAATTTTAGTCCCAACTAGTATATGTTCAAATTATGAAAGATTAAAAATATAGCAAGGTAAAATGTTGACGGATGATATGTGTGAGAATGTGACGAACAATAATAAGTTCATGGTGTGTGATTAGTATTATTTCAATAAACAGAAATTTTTTTATTGTGGAAACGAAGATGTTTCAAATGGTATCAAAGCCCATGGTAAAACACTCGGCCTGAATGTGTGCTCACACCAGATAATCAAAATCCAAAAAAATTATGTTGTTGTAAATTTTTTTGTCAACATAATTTTTCACTAATGTTTAATTCTATGTACAATGACTTAGTGGAGAACCATAGAACTACAAACCATGAGTAAACGGGATGAGTTGTATGTGGATCTAGGTGGTACAGAAAATACATCAAATCCTAATGCTCCATTGTTTTCCATGATGCATCATATGCAAAGAGAAATGATGCAACTGAAAAACTACAATGAAGGACTATCGTTATCCAATGAAGAGAAAGAAAGGTTAATCAGAGAATTGACCTCCAGGAACAGTCACAAAGGTTAAGGTTCTAGGAAAGGGAGAAGAGGAACTAAAATTCACTCACAAGAGTCTAAGGAGGATGAAGCCTTTAGACAACTATCAAGAAGGAAAAACAAATTGCAAGGAGAATTCCAAAAAATCAAGCATCCCTCCTATGATGGAGAGAAGGAGGAAGATGCAGAATCTTGGCTTCTACACATGGTAAAGTACTTCCATGTTTATGAGTATGGAAGTAACTTGAAAGACAGGCTAGCTATTTACTAATTACAAGGAAAGGCTACGTTATGGTGGGAGGACACTAAAATGGTGCACGTGATAGATGAGAAAAACTTTCACTTTGGAAATTTAAAAATATATATCTAAATGAACGATACTATGATGATAAAGCCAAAGAGTTTCATGAGCTTAGGTTGGGACAACTTACCATTAACAATCTTGTTACCAAATTTACAAATATTTTTACACTGCCTACCTACTATCTAAAAAGAGAGGATAGAATTTGATAATCCCAAGGAAATGGATGAAGTTGTGCGCAAGCTAATGCTGTGTTATCAGTAGTTCAAAGGAAGAAATGAATAAGCAAAAAATTGACAAAAAAAAGAGTAGGGTGACCCTAGTGGAAAAAGAAAAAAACCAACATATTTCAAGAACTTTGGGAGAAACCACTAAAGAAATAAGTTTACTAGAAATGGAGAAAGTCACCCAGCCCAATCACAAACGAGATCCAAACAAATAGATGGAAATAGTAAAAGAGAGGGAACTATAAAAATGAGAGAACCTCTAAAGTGCTAGGGTTGTGGAGAACCTCATATGCTAAGATATTGTCCACACAAAACCATTCAGAACATACAAGTGCTGAGAGAGGAAGCCATTGTAAATGATGTGGCAAGAAACATCCCCATAATTAGTGTTGCCCTGGAAGATCATCAAGCTGAACACCAATCCACCATGGTCGAAATGGAAGGTATGATTGTTGAACAACCTGTTTCTGTTTTGATAGATCCAGGTGCAACTTTAAGTTATGTAAGTCCTGAAATTGTGGAAAAGTGTAATTTAAAGTTAGAAAAATCTCAAAAAGGATGGTTAGTTCAGTTAGATACAGGAACAAAGAGAAAATTTACCCATAAACTACCAAGGATTGTTGTAAATTTAAATGGGTATGAAACTGAACTGAATTTGAATATATTACCTCTAGGTTCCTATGATGTGTTCGTTGGAATCGCCTGGTTAGAAAAACATAAAGCCAAACTAATTTTTTTAGATAAAATAATACATTTTATAGATGCTGAGGGAAAATTGGTGATAGTGAAAGGGAAACCCAAACCTATATTAGTGAGACAAATTTCAGAACTTCAATTGGAAATAACATCAAGAAAAGGTTGTCAAGTGTATGGTTTACATGTGGAAGAGTTGGGACAACAAACTAAAAAAGAGCTGGTATTAAAATTACCACTCATTCGAGAGTTTAAGGATGTGTTTCTAGATGAAATTCCTCATTTAACCCATAAAAGAGAAATTCATTTCTCAATTGAGTTACTACTAGGAGCTGCACCAGTCTCTAGAGCCCCATAAAGAATGAGTACCCAATAATTTTTGGAGTTAAAACTACAGCTACAAGAGTTGCTGGATAGAGGCTATATAAGACTAAGTGTATTGCCACGAGGAGCACCAGTACTATTTTTTAGAAATAAATATGGTACTTTCATAATGTGCGTAGACTAACAACAATTGAATAAAGTGGCAGTCAAGAATAGATACCCTCTACAAAGGAAAGATGATATATTTGATCAAATAAGAGGAGCCACAGTCTTTTCAAAAATTGATTTATGGACAGGCTATCATCAACTGTGAATTAAAGACGAAGACATAAGTAAAATTCCATTCAGAACAAGATACAAACACTATGATTTTGTAGTTGTACCTTTTGGGTTGACTAATGTACCTTCTACCTTTATGCACTTAATGAATAGTGTCTTAAGTAAATATTTGGACAAATTTGTTCTAGTATTTATTGATGACATTCAAATATATTCAGAGAATGAACTTGAACATGAAGAACATCTCATAATCGTCTTAGAAACACCTAGAGAACATAATTTGTATGCTAAACTTAGCAAATGTGAATTTTATAAGGATAAAATTCAATACTTGGGAAATATAATTTCATAAAAAGGATTAGCAGTGGACCCAGAAGAGAGACAAGCTATAATGGATTGGCCTGTACCTACTAAGTATTACTCTATAATACATTTCATGGGAATTGCAAGAGACTATAATATATTTGAAAAAATATTTTTCAAGCTTAGAATACCCTATCACATCTCTACACTGGAAAGGAGTGAAGTTTGAGTGGACGGAAAAATGTCAACATTATTGAACAGTTAAAAATTAAACTCACAACTGCGCATATTGTAAATATTGCTTATCCAAATCAAGAATTTGTAGTATGTACAAATGCTTGTGGAGGGGGATTAGGAGGAGTATTACTACAAGAAAACTTAGTCATTGCATATCAGTCAAGAAAACTAAAGAAACATGAACAAAATTACAATGTGTATGACTTTGTTGTAATACATGCGTTGAAGATGTGGAGACATTATTTTTTAGGAAAAAGGCTTGTGTTAACCACTGATCACATTAGTTTGAAGTACTTTTTCACACAACCTGATTTAAATGCTATACAAGCTATATGATTGTCCTTAGCGAGTTTGGCATGGATATGAAACATGTCAAGGGGAAGGAAAATAAGATTATAGATGCTTTAAGTAGGAATGCTTGTAAAAGCCCAAATAGTGTTGGGAGCACTGCAAACTTTGATATTGAGGGATTGATCCAAGAAGTAATGAGACAAGACCCAAACAATGAAAAACCCCAAGAAAATTTCTATAAACAAGAGATGGTGGGGTATACTCAAAACGGGAAGGGACTGATTTTTTCTAAGAACAGATTATACACTCCCAATGTGAACTCATTAAAAAGTTAAATTATAGATAAGTATCATAAAAGACCCTATGCAGGACATCCAAGGTATCAGAAATTAATTTCAACGTTAATAAAGAATACGTTCTGGCCGTGTATGAAAAAGGATGGAGCTAATTATTTAGCTAGATGTTTGGAGTGTCAACAGGTAAAGGTAGAGCATCAACATCCAGTAGGATTTTTGAATCCTTTACCCATTCCAGAATGGAACTGGGAGACCGTTCCCATAGATTTTATCACTGGATTACAAAGAACTAAATACCGACATGACTCTATCATGGTAGTAATTGACACATTGACTGAAACTGCACACTTATTAGGAGTACAATCTACTTTTGGTAAAACTCAAGTAACTAATGTATTTATGAAAGAGATTGCAAAGTCGCATGGTATTCCTAAAATGATTATATCAGACAGAAATGAAAAATTTACTGCATATTTTTCGAAGAGTATGTTTGGGGGAATGGGTACCAAATTGAACTTTAGTTCCGCATACCATCCCAAAACCGATGGGAATACTGAAAGAACAAACCATATTTTAGAAGACATGTTGAGAATGTATGTGATGGACAGACTAAAAAAGTGGGAGGACTTTCTACATTTAGTAGAGTTTGCCTACAATAATAGTTATCAAGCCTCAATCAAGATGAGTCCTTTCAAATAATTATATGGAAGAAAGTGCCATACAACTCTAACTCGGATTCAACCAGAGGATAAGTTTATTCCTGGAGCTGATGCATTGTAGGAAATGGAAAAGACTATAAAGAAAATTCAACAAAATATCAAGACATCACAAGACAAGCAGAAAATCGATGAAGATAAAAATAAAATTCATAGAGAATTCAATGTGGGTGATCATGTTTACTTGATGATTAAGCCCAAAAAGAGTACTTTTCACACTGGTATTTGTTCAAAACTAGCACCACGCTACTGTGGACCTTTTCAAGTGATGGAAAGAGTGGGACCAATAGCATAGAAGTTGGATTTACCTAGTCACATTAAGGTTCACTATGTTTTTCATGTTTCATTATTAAAAAAACATGTGCATGATCCCACCCATGTTATTGATTAGAATCTGATACACGTGAACCCAGAAGGGGAATTCCTTCAAGAGCCACTTCGCACCCTTGCATGGGAAGAAATTGAGCTCCGAAACAGAACAATGGCCAAGTTGAAAGTACAGTGGAGGCACTTTACACCCAAAGAAGGTACTTGGGAGAGAGAGGAATATATGAAGGAAAAATATCCGTCACTATTTGAAAAGTGAATTTATATTTTTTTTCTTTACAAAAACGAGGACGGTTTTTTGTTTTAGGGGAAGAGTATGAAATATCTCCAGTTTCTCTACTTTTATTAGAAATATAAATAGTCCTAATGTTTAAAGTGAATCCCAAAGGAAAACAATTATTGTGGAGTTATTTTATTATTTTAATTAAATGAAATAAAAATGGAATTAATTGAGCAAAGACTAGATTACAATTAGAGATCAGGAATCCATATCCGTGAGGATGGATAAGGTTCATAAGGATTTCCCAGTTCTCCAAAAATCCTTGGACAAAATAAATTAAAAATTGAATTTTATATTGGAGATAAAAATCTAAAAAATGACTCAGTAAAGAGGAAATTTACTGGGAAGAGATGGAATAAAACTAGAAAGAGAAAAATCTAGTTTTAAAGTACTTTTGTGGAAGAAACAAAAGGAAAGCCTTGTCAAAAAAGAAAACAAAATATTGATTAAGTGGACGCAGTTAAGGAAACAAGGTAGTGGGAAGGTAGGCTTAAATAAGAAAATTCTGGATAGACACGGGGTTGTATATTTCTGGAAGACTTAATCTCTGCTCGGTGGGAGCTGTGGAGAAAGAGCTCATAGGTTGGGTGAAAACTTATCTACTTTAATTGGTATGCACCAGCTCATTCATTTTCACTTATAATTTTATTATTATTCTTATTATGGTGAAATAAATTACTAGAAATGGACTTGATTAAATATATTCAAGAGTAGATGTTCTATATGTGAGAAATGTTGGCAGTGAATTGGTAGGTCTGTACATTAAACATAGCAGTCTATAATAATTATAAAATTTCTTTGTATGGTTGTACCGACAATAGTATGAAGAGTACCAACTCTCAGAATGTCTAAACCTTGATGAAGATTTAAATCTAAGGTTAGGTGAACACACTGAAATTAAATTGAACACTATTCGTGTCTTAGCATTATTTTGAAAATCTGGAAATTATATAAGTAAACTAATATAGAATGAAAATTGTTGGACATTGGGTTCAACGCTCCCCGTGTGTTTCGCGACATGGACTAACTGCCTCTCTTGGATCCTAACTCTGGTGATTGTAGTGGAGACTAACACCTACGATTTTTGGTCTAATGGCAATCGTGATTCGAACAAGTGGTATCAGAGCGACAGGTCTCGAGTTTGAAACTCACCTGGTTCGTGTTGGGGGGGAGATTGTTGGACATTGGGTTCAACGCTCCCGGTGTGTTTCGCGACATGGACTAACCGCCTCTCGTGGATCCTAACTCTGGCGATTGTAGAATTGAAATTAGGACATGCAAGTAAAGTTTATGCAGTAGTAGAATTGCATAATGCAATACTAGAAATGAGACATAATAGATAGTGACAGTTATAACTTTCAAGGAGGAAATCAAAAATTATTACTTGAACTAGAATACAATTTTTAAGAAAAGTATTACATCTGAAACATAACTTCATTAAAGAAGAAAATAGTCTATTAAAAATATTATAGAGTTATGAAAAATTAAGGATATAAATCCATATAGTTACACATTCCAAATTCAACCTTGGTATAACTAAATTATAAAAATTGGGAACTTAGTCCCATATACAATAAACTATACAGTCTCTCTCGAAATTATGCAGATATAACATATCATAGATCCCCAAGTGGGTTACTCGACCAACCTGAAGAGGAAAAGTTGAAATTTATGATTGAATAGGAAAAGCTATCTGCAGTATGCAAACCAAGAAAGATTGTAAGAGTAACTTCACAGGATAGAAAATATGAATTAGTTACGGTTAATGAATATAGACATAAAAGAAAATAGTAATAGAGTTTAAACCCCAAAACCATAAATAATTACCTAAGGGACAAAGATATAAAATCCAACCTGCAATTAACAAGAGGAAATTTAATCATTGCAGGGAATGGTGTGAGTTATACATCATAAGTAGAAAGAAATAAAATTAACTCTAGCAACTGCTTACCTAGAAAGTTCAAAGTCATAACAAGAGGAGTTGGACCTGTAAGGAGGAATTATTCCTATACGAATTTCAAAGAGTAAAAGGATTGGTTATGTCAACGAAAAATGTTAATAAGTAACTAATAAAAAACCTACCCAAGTAGGGGTTTAAAATGTAAACGTAGGAGTACAAAAATGTTATCATTATATAGGGTATATGCTTGTGAATTTAAATATAAAACATATCTCTACGAGAATGTTGGCGAAGAAATTATATCTCTATGGAAATGGTTGATGATAAAATCAAAACTTCTAAGTATATCATAATCCCCATATTATCATTTGGGAAAATGGAAATACATTTTCTCAAATAACATTGAAAAATGCCACCATAGAAATTGCTAAAGGCCACTAAATATATATGAAACTTGTAAAGGTCTCGGAAAAGCTAAGTTGAGGAAGCATGGCCATAGTATAAAAGAAAAATGTGTAAGAGAGAGAGAATAGAGAAAATGCATGTACTTTTCCTGTAGCAAATGATGAAACAATAAGGCGAAAACCATTTGAGTCCAAACAAAAAATGTGAAGAAATTCCATGACTTCAATTATCTGTATGCCATATAGAAATGGTAATAAAAAAAACTATATGATTAAAAAAATAATTGAAATTGTTTTGGGATATAAGAAAAATAATCAACATTCCTAATTTAATTCGTAATCGACCAGATAATAAAAAGAATGTATTGAGAAAATGCGATATACACAGTGAGAGTACAACTGCATGATGGAATTACTGATTGAGGTTCCGTTTTGATAAACTACATCATGCTAGAACTCCACAGCGAGGAACATGGTGAGCTAAGTGATGCAGACATCTCTACAATCTGGAACAAAACAAAGAAACACGTTTAGAAGATAATGTAAAATTCATATGGAAGAAAAGGAAGTAAGTGGAATAACTATGAGGTTGTAGACTAGAAAAATTAAATACATTAAACCACAATGACGACCTCCAGGCTTGAAATCAAAAACCACAATGTGGAAAATTAGGAATAACAGTGTAAGGAATATGTGTTACGAGAGGGAGAGCTTATGAGACTTCTAATTTCATTCTTTGCATTGGAAATGAAAGTTTGATCTTTGGCTTCCCAAAAGGAATTCTTCTCTCTGCAGGAAATGAGAGAGTTGGAGAAGTTGAGATAAAAATTATTAACTAGAAAGTGAAATACATATCAGATGAAAAAGGGAAGTTCAACAGAGAATAGGGATAAAAAAATAATCTCAAACAGAAAACGAGACCATTTATTGAAACTCAAACCCTAACCACAAATAGATCTTCATCGTCCAAGTGTAAGAAATGTAATGATGGAGAAATTTTCGTGGATTATAGGGTAAAATGAAACTAAGGACGAGCCATGTGATGATTTACAATGAATTAAATGAATATCGATCCTGAGGAAAATTGCATACAGAGGGTTGGTGTACATGGATACGGAGAAGCCATCACATTAAACCACAGTAAATACTAGATCATTGTAAGTTCAAAGGATGTACTCAATTTTGATGATGTGAATCACACCCAAATGGATTACCATATATTAACCTAAGATAATTTTTCAAATTAATATGATATACATTCAAGGATGATGTGTATGGAGTCGATACACGTTAAAAAAACTTGAAGTGTAAGTGAATAAATTTGAGTACGAGAAACAATTTAATTATTACTTGGACTATAAATTTCATATCCATTCCATTATTGGTTAAAACTAAATGGGAATGTAAACCCCGTATAAATATAATTTGAAATCTCAATAAGTGTTATGTATAAAGGTCCGAAGCCTATGTGAGAATTCGTAGCCTTTCGAATGAAGCCACTAAAAAGGTGATTTCTTTTAGGACAATTATATATATGTTAGAAATTAGAGATAGTCCATAAATTTTAATTAACGTTAAGACAATGTCGATAGATTTGAGGGGGTAAATAGACTTAGATGATATGCAAGTAGTTACCATGTAAAATAAAATGGGATTGCTTCAAAGGACATAGATTTTCCTTGAAATTGTAGAATTAGAATTTTAATCCCAATGAGTATATGCTCAAATTATGAAATATTAAAAACAAAGCAAGTTAAAATGTTGAGGGATGATATGTGTTAGAATGCGACAAACAATAATCAGTTCACAGTGTGTGATTAGTGTTACTTCTATATATATATATATATATATATATATATATATATATATATATATATATATATATATATTGTGGAAATGGAGATGTTACAATAGGGTAATGAAATAAATCCATACTTAATGACCTTCTTACATACCTACTTGGGTTGCGTCGAATTCAATACAAACATTTATAATTATCAAGAGTAAAATTGTATTACTCCAAGGATTACGAGGGGTCACATTTTTTGGATATGGATTATGGTTAATTAATAGACAATATAATTCATGTTAGGGAAATGTAGAAATAAAAAAATTAGATAATGGGTATAGAAATTTCTATGTAATTCCCATTCTATATCATAGGGTTAAAAGGTAGGAATAAGTTGTATATTTATAAATAAGAACATAATAAAATAAAGATTTCCTAAGTAAAGAAAACAAATAAGAACATTACAATAATTGAAAATACAAATGTCGCAAAGGTACAGATACATTGACGAGAAGGGTAAAAAGGTCCAGACATAGTATTAAAAAAAATGGTAGTGGGAGTTATTACAACTGGTATAAGAGCCCATGTTAAAAAATTTGGGTTTATGGTTCCCAACACAGAAAAAATTTCGCTGATGTCAAAAAAATCAACTGATAATGTCATTTTAATTGATTATTTATGAATGTTAATTGATTTATTTGTATCAGATTGAAGTGCAAAAAAGTTACAACTATTGTCATGGATGAGGGAGAAGAGTGGTATGTATAACTGCAGGGTGGAGGAGCCCTACCAGATCCAAATTCTCAAATGCTCGAAATTATAAAGAATTTGCATCAGGAAATGGTTCAGCTAAGGAATAGCAATTAACGTTTGTTGCAGGCCAAAACTGAGAAAGAGAGGTTGATAAGGGAATGAAGCTCTAGATCTAGTCATCATAGCGAAGACCTAGAAAGAAAAAATAATGAAACATAACCCAACTCAGAAAGGTATCAGAGTGGGGAAAAATCTGATTCAAGGTCAAAAAATAAAAAGGAGTTGCAGGGAAAATTTAGCAAAACTAACCCTCCAACCTTTGACGGGGAGAAGGAATAGGATGTGAAAGTGTAACTCCTGAACATTGTCAAAGACATCCAAATATATGAATATGGAAGTAATATGAAATAAAGTTTGGCAATTTACTAGCTGCAAGGTAAAGCCACACTTTGGTGGGAAGTGACCAAAATCATAAACTTTCTTAACTAAAAAACTATTTCATGGGAATAATTTCAAGAGAAATTAAAATATAGATACCTTAGTGAGTGGTATCATGATGACATGGCAAAGGAATTTCATGAGCTAAGGCTTGGATATCTCATTATTGATGAATTTGTGACTAGAATCACTAACTTCCTTCATTATATGCCTTACATAAGGGAAGAAAAAGCCAAGGTACAATGATTTATGAATTTTTTACCTGCCATATACAAAAAAAGAATTGAATTTGATAATCCTAAAACTATGGATGAGGTTTTTTGGAAAGCAAAATTGTGCTACCAGCAATTTAAAGGCAGTAATGAATAGTTGAAAAACTGGCAGAATAATGAGAAGGGGAAGGTGGAAGCAAGCACAAAAATATCAAAACTATCTTATCTAAACACTTTTGGAAAAAACCACCTGTGAAATTTTTTTAATAAGAATGGGGAAAATCAGACAGCACACTCCCACACTAGTTCCAAGCCCATGGAAGGGAACAAAAAAAGATAAGGGATTGTAAAATCCAAAGAACCATTGAAACTCTAGGGATGCATAGATCCTCATATGTTGGGGGACTATCCGCACAACACTTGTACAATCCAGAACATTCAAGTAGTATGAGAAGCGACTACAATGAATGATATTGACCAAAATATTCCCTGAATTAGTGCTGCATTAGAAGACAGACAAGTTGAACATTGATCAACCATGACTGAAATTAAAGGTATAATATTCGACCAAACTATGTCTATTTTAATTGATACAGGAGAAAATTTAAGTTATATCAGCCCTGAGATAGTAGAAATATTTAATTTAAAAACATAAACATTTCAGCACTCTTGGCTGGTACAATTGGCTATAGGAACAAAGAGGAATGTCACTCATAAACTAGCCAAAAATTATATACATTTAAATGGATATAGTACACATCTCCAATTAAGCATCCTTCCTTTAGGATCATATGATCTCCTATTTGGAATGGATTGGCTGGAACAACAAAAAGAAATTGTAAATTTCTTAGAAGAATTAGTGACTTGTATTGATGTTGTAGGAGAATATGTAGTTGTCAAAGGGAAACCAAAACTTTTGTCTATTAGGAATATTTCTACACTAAAATTGAAACGGACATCAAGGAAAGGTTGTCTGGCATATGTCATTCATATTGATGATTTGGGACAACCTATAGAAAGTAAATCTGCAGAAGACTTACCTGTAATGAAGGAATTTCAGGATGTATTTCTGGAAGAAAATCCTCATCTTCCCCCTCGAAGAGACATTGACTTTGGGAGCTATCCCAATTTCCTCGGCACCTTATAGAATGATTGATCCGAAACTACTAAAATTGAAAGTTCAATTATAGGATTTGTTAGACAAGGATTAGATTAGACGAAGCGTTTCTTCATGGGAAGCACTAGTTTTGTTTGTAAAAAAGAAGGATGGAACCTTCCAGATGTGTATAGATTACATACAGTTAAACAATTTAACCATCAAGAATCGGTGCCCTCTTCCAATAATAGATGATCTATTTTATCAAGTAAGAGGGGTAACCATATTCTCAAAAATTGAAATGAGAATTAGCTATCATCAACCCTGTATTAAAGTTGAAGCTATCCATAAGACAACCTTCTGAACTAGATATGGACATTATGAGTTTGCAATTTTACCATTTGGACTCACAAATGCCCCTGCTACATTCATGTGCCAAATGAAAGATCTTCTATATAAAAATCTCGATAAGTTTCTATTAGTATTCATAGATGATATTTTATTATACTCCAAAAATAAATAAGAACACCAAAAACATCTTAAAATAGTGTTGCAAACCCTTAGAGAACATCAACTATATGAAAAACTTAGCAAATGTGAGTTCTACAAACCCAAGATTCAATACCTCGGACATGCCATTTCTAAATAAGTTTTGGCAGTATATTCAGAAAAGGTACAAGCAATATTGAATTGGCATGTACCAGCAATATGGTTATTTATGGGTATTGTCGGATATTACCACATATTTGTGGAAGAATTTTTTGCATTGGTTTACCCCATCACATCATTGCGAAAAAAATGAGTGAAATTTGAGTGGACAACCAAGTGAGAAAATAATTTTGAGCAGCTGAAATAGAAATTCACTACTACACCTATCCAAAAAATTGTTGATCCAAGTAACGAGTTTGTTGTGCATACTGATGCTTATACAAAAGGGTTGGGAGGAGTATTGCTACAAGATAATGCAGTAATAGCTTATGAGTCTTGAAAATTTAAGAAACATGAACAAAATTATGTAGCATATGACTTGAAATTGGCAGTTGTTATACATGCACTAAAAATGTGGCGACATTATCTGTTGGGAAATAAATCTATATTAATGAAAAATCATATAATTCTAAAGTATTTATTTAGACAACAAGATTTAAATGCAATAAAAGCAAGGTGGTTATCTTTCCTTGGTGAGTTTGATATGGAAATAAAAAACATAAAAGTGGAATAAAATCGAATTTTTGATGCTTTAAGTATACATTCTAATCAAATTTTGAGATATACAGGAATTAATGTAAAATTTGATGTAGAAGAACAAATTCAAGGAGTATTATTGCAAGAACCTCAATATGTAAAATTGCAGGAAAAATTACAGCAACCTGAAATTGCAAGATATACTATAAATCAGAAATGACTGATCAAATACAAGAAAAGATATAATTTTTTGAATATATCCACCATAAAAAATTAAATCTTAGATGAATACCATAAGATACGTTATGCTGGTCATTCAGGTTATCAAAATATGGTAACAACCTTGAGGAAAAACAAGTTTTGGCCACGAATGAAGAATGAGGTAGTTGATTATTTGGCAAGGTGTTTATAGTGCCAACAAGTTAAAGTAGAACATCAAAATCCTTCTGGTCTACTGAATCCTTTCCCTATTCTATAATGGAAGTGAGAAGTGTTATCAATGGACTTTATTACAAGACTGCCACGTACCAAGTATCAACATGATTCAAATATGGTTATAGTGGGCACATTAACCAAAGAAACACACTTTTTTTCGATCCATTCCACTTTTGAAATAATACAAGTGGCCAATGTATTCATGAAAGAGATCTTTAAACACCATGGAATACCAAAAATTATTATCTCTGATAGAAATGAAAAATTTACATCTGCTTTTTGGAAAACCTTATTTCGAGGAATGGGGACAAATATGAACTTCAGTAAAACTTACTATTCTCAAACAGATGGAGAGACACAGAGAAAAATTCAAATATTGAAAGACATGTTGTGCATGTATGTGATGGATATACCCACCAAGTGGGAAGACTTTTTGCATTTAGCAGAAATTTCTTACAATAACAAATATTAGGCCTCCATTAAAATGAGTCCATTTTAATCACTCTATGGCAGAAAATGCCACACACCGCTTAGATGGATTCAACGAGAGAACAAATTGTTCCTTGGACCAGAAGCACACATCAGATGGAATAGATTGTGAAACAAATTCAACAAAATATTAAAATATCTCAAGACCGCCAGAAGAGTTATGCAGATAAGAAAATAATTCACATAGAATTCAAAGTTGGAGATCTTGTATATCTAGGGATTAAACCTTGCAAAGGTACCTTTAATTTAAATATTTGTGCTAAGTTTTCACCTCGATACTACAGACCCTTTGAGGTTTTGGAGAGAGTGGAACTAGTAGCTTACAAATTGGCTCTACCTAGTTATATTAAAATTCATAATGTTTTTCATATTTCATTGTTGAAGAAGTATGTACATGATCCTTCTCACGTGATTGAATGGACTGTGATACATGTGGAAACAAAAGGGGACTTTCTTCGAGAATCCCTTCGTATATTGGAGCGGGAAGAAACCATGCTCCGGAATAGAACAATAGATCGGGTGAAGGTGTAGTGGAAGCACTTTACACCTGACAAAGCTACATGGGAGGGGGTAGAAGTGATGAAAGAAACATACACATCATTGTTTAGTGAATAAACGGAAAGATCTGCAAAACCGAGGACTACATAATATCCCTATTTTCATCATTTGTAATTTGTGAATAAACCTAAAGGTTAGGTGGACCTAAGGAAAAATTATATATGGACATATTATTTTTGGAAATTAATAAATAAATATGGAAATTATATTAGTCTATAAAGACATAGTAATTTAAGACTAGGACTTCTGATCCATTAAGATGGACTGGAATCTGAGGACTTTATCAAAATTCTCTAGAAATCCTTGGAGAAAAATAAATAAATAAAAATTATTATATGGGAGAAAAATATCTAATAAAATCCTCAGTAAAGTGGAAATTTACTGAGAAATGGTAAGAATAAAATGGGTTGAGGAAAAGCTAGTTTTAAACGAAGCTTTTGTAAAGAGAAAAGCGAGTAAAGCCTAGGCTAAGGGAAAAAACACCCAAAAATAGTGGGACATCATTATGGAAACAAGCTAAGGGAAATAAATATTAAATAAACCATTCCTAGCATGAAAAGGGAGTTGTCTACACAGAGGAAGAATTGTTCTTTGCTCAAGGAAGAGCTGTGGAACAAGCTCATGGTTGGGAGGAAAAATAGTTTGTATATGGTGGCATGTAATTTCTGTGAAATTATATGTCTATTGCCAATTCGAATGTAGTTCTATTGTTATGAATTACAATAAACCTGAATTTGAAATCGGAGGAAAAATAGGAAGCAGAACTAAGAAACATAGGTTTATGTTATATGTTATTAGAATGGGAATTTTATAAATTATTATTTAAATTCAAGAAATGGACTATTTTTGTACTGTACAATGTTTTTTTTAGTAATTAATTTACATATGTATCTTATAGAGTCTGAACTATAAATTAATAGAGTTAAGTCTCACATTTTATTACATAGACTTAGGATGGTCCACGAGATAAACAAGAAGAATCTCTAAACCCTAGAACAGTGTCTAAATCTGTTGTTTATTTCAAAATACAAGTATGGAAATAAAATGAAAAATAACATTAACATTATATGTATAATAAATAACAATAATAATACAGTAAGGAACATATCTATAAAATTAACTATGATAATATACAATTCAGAGATGAACGTAAAAGAGAGGTTTTCCATATATTTTGTCAAGTGGAAAATGTATTAAACAAGGAACAATTCAAAGCTAAAGTCATACATATGCCAACGTAAAAAGGATAAACATAAAACCTATATTATTAAAATTTCATATACATAACTCTCAATTATAAATTCTTGACAGGAATTGAAGATGGCACTGTTCAATATACTAAGTTTTGAATTATACAATGAGGTTATAAAATTACATTAGGGTAAAAACCCTAGAAATATAATAAGTAACAAAAACAAGACATGAAAAGTTGAGTAGATGTTTTAGTGTCTTCATTTGTCTGATGAACGACCTGAAAATTGGAAATATTCTCTGTCATATGCAATGGTTGAAGACAACGATGGACATTACATTTTGTACAAGATATAATAGGAAACCTGAAACCAATAGTGAAATTTAAATTAGAATTTTATTGACAAGGTAAGAAAATAAAATTTAGGGAGTAAATCCTAAGTTTTAAGAGTATATTAGGTGAGAAGAGATCCCTCAATATTCAATTCACGATTTTGTCCTTATACCTACTGTAAGCATAAATGAAGTGAAAAATATAACTATCAACAGTAATGAATAACTCTATCTATAATTCATTACAAAGCTGGGATAGGAGATATATAGATTTGTAGAAGTGATGGACCAATATTGAAAATGTACAACCATCTATGTAAGGAATTACTTGTCTTACTATCTAAAAGTAAAATGAAAAATTCAAACTGAATATCGAATCATACATGTATTGACTTTCAGGAAGATTAAATTATTGTTAAAAAGAGAAGGAGAGGTTACCAAACATTCGTGTAAGGAAGCTGGTGCAAATCCTATACAAATATAAGTTCTGAATACTATTCTGTAAATGAAAATTTATGAAAACTACCACCAATAGGAATGGTATAATTTTTTACTAAATAACAAAGAGTATAGAGAAAATGAGTATTAAATCAATCTGGAAGAAGGTGAAGAAATTTAGAAATTAATAAATTAAATATCAGTCTAGTTTAGGCCACACATCTAGAAGCTAGAGGGAATAACATTTATGAAGAGGCTAGAGAGAAACCTTTTAAGGGTAAAGCCAAGGAAAAGACATCAAAAGGTATAAAAAAAAATGCATATGTTAATAAATAGGGAGAAAAATGATCTTTAAATATTGTTCAAAAGAAGGCCATGATGAAACTCATTGTTGGAAATTACATCCTGAATTGAGGCCAAAGAAACCCAATAACAAAGGGAAACATAAAACTGCTCCTATAACTCAACATGATTTAGGATTTGATTTATGTGATAAATATAAAATTACAACCATGGGATTGAAGAACATGAAGGAAAAATAAATTGAAACTAAACCTAGTACCAGTACATCAAAATGTCACATAAACACTCCAAATGAAGAAGAAATAATAGAATTGTTTCGTGTGAGGGTCATATCCAAGCATACCAAGATTGACATGCCGTTTTCCAATGGGTGAGAATAAAAATGGTCAAGAAACTTAACCTTGAGACCATACCACATCCAAAAACATATCCATTGGGTTGGATTTCTAAGGATGAAAATCTATAGGTTTCAAAGAAATATATATTGAGGTTTTTAATTGCTGCAACCTTTGTTGACACAGTTGAATTAGATGTGGTTCCGCTTGATATAACTAGTATTGTATTAGGGAGTCCTTATTTGTATGACATGAAATGATATTATATCCCCATGAGAACAAGTATCATGTATGCAAATATGGAAAGGATTTCAATGTTAGAGCACATCGCAAGAAGACAAACATTTCTTTGGTAAATGTTAGATAGGTAAAGAGGCTGGTAGATTCAAGTAAGAATTTTTTTCTTCTGATGATTAAGCCTAAAGTTGATAATAATCATGAATCATTTGAGGGATGTAATCCTAGGTTGAAATAAAATTTATATGATTTGGTTAATAGACATCATGAGATGTTTCAAGAGATAACAGGGTTGCCTCCAAAAAGAGAAATTCAACATGAGATTCAGTTGCAACAATATTGTCCTCTTCCAAAAATCGATATGTATCACATGTCGATAATGGAGAATACTGAAATAAAGAGGAAAATCAAAGATATTTTGGATAAAGAAATAATAAGGCCAAGCACCTCGCCATGCAGTTCACCCATAGTCTTGATACCAAAGAAATATGGGATTTGGTGCATGTGTGTATATTTCCAATATTTGAACAAGATTACTGTAAAAAATCATTACCCAGTCCCAAGAATAGATGATTTTTTAATCAACTGAAAGAAGAAAATTTTTTCCCTAATTTATATTTACGAAGTGGATATCATCAATTAAGAATTGCAGAAAGTGATATATGGAAAATTGCATTCAAAACCAAACAAGGACTCTTTGAGTGGCTAGTTATGCATTTTGGTTTTTGTAATGCGTCGACAACTTTCAAGCGAGTTATGGTTAATGTTTTGAGACCATTCCTTGATGAATATGATATTTTTTACTTATATGACATATTAATTTTCAGAAAAACAAGAGAAGATCATGTCTTGCATGTGAATAGAGTGCTTGATATATTGAAGAAAGATAAATTGTTCCTTAAGATGTCAAAATGTGAGTTTGGAAAGGCTTCTTTGGTATATTTGGGACATATTGTAGGAGGAGGAGAATTGAGGATTGATCCTTCTAAAGTGGAGGCCATTGTGAATTGGCCCACACCCAAAATATTAATCGAGGTAAGAAGCTTCTTATGTGCAACACAATATTGGAGAAATTTTAAAAGATAAGATCAATTTAGCTCCAGTTCATGCATTACCAAATTTGAGAAAGTTATTCAAAATTAAAACCGATGTTGTGATTTTGCCATGGGTGTAGTACTTTTGCAGCATGGTAAGCCTATCACCTTTCATTTTGAAACTTTTAATGGTGTTGTGACTAATTATCATGCATATGAGAAAGAACTATATGGGTGTTATAAAGTGTCAAGAAATGGAAACATTACTTGATGGGTAAAGAGACTATTGTACATACCGATCACCAATCATTATAGTAATTGTAGTCACAAACAAAATTACAGAAATTAAGAAATTTTAGGTGGATTGGATTTATGCAAGAGTTTCACTTGGTTATAAGGTACAAGAAAGGAATTTTAAATAAAGTTGGAGATATGCTTTCAAGACCAATAATTAGTGCTTCTATTTTACTCAAAAATTATTATGTTTTACATGAGAGTTACATAGAACAATATGCACATGACATTGATTTCAAAGATGTGTATGCTAGTTTGAGTGAAGGGAATCAAGTTGAAGAAAAAAGATTATCACATGCATAAAAATTTGTTGTTTCATTTGGGCAAGATATGTATTCCACAATAAGAGAGGCTAAGTGTCATGAGAGAAGCTCATTTTTCTCTTATTGTTGGACACTTTGGGGTAAGAAAAACAATGGCACATCTACATAGGTATTGTTATTGGCCTCACATGATAGATAGTGTGTCAAATTTTATAAGAGGATGTTCTATATCTCCATGGACTTTGTTGGAGGTCAACCTATGTCAAGAAAGCAACACGATTATCTTTATGTAGTTGTGGACAGATTCAGTAAAATGTGTATACTTATGCCATGTAAGAAAGCCATTATTGTTGAACAAAATTCTGAACTTTATTTTCAAAATGTTTGGGTTCATTTTGGATTGCCAACTTCTATCGTTAGTCACAGGGATTCTAGGCTCATTGGGAATTTTTGGTCAAATCTATGGAGAATGATGGACAAAATGTTGAAAAAGAGTAACACTTTTTATCCACAAATAGATGGAAAAACTGATGTGGTGAATAGAACAGTTGTGTATCTATTGAGAAGATATTGTAACAAAAGTCCTAAGTTGTGGGTTGAGAAACTGCATTACATTCATCATGCTTACAACTGGGTAAAGCACTCTTCAACACAAACCTCACCTTTTGAAGTATGCTTTGGGTATTTTCCAAAATCACCATTAGACTTCATCTTTGGGAAGGATTTTGAAATTGATGGCCATAGTGACATTGATAAGGCTCAAAATTTCATTGAGAAAATTCAGATTATACATGAGCAAGTTCAAGAAAAATTTGATAAAAGTCAAATCAAATACAAACAGAGGCATGAAAAACACCGGGTTGATCACAAGTTTCAAGAGGGAAATGAGGTATGGTTGCACATTAGCAAAGAAAGGATGCAAGGGGAAGGTAAAAAATCTCAAACCAATTCGCTATGGTCCTTTCAAGATCATAAAGAAAGTTGGTAACAATGCATTCCAAAGTGACTTGCCTTCTTACATGCAAATGTATTCAGTTGTTAATGTTGAAAACTTACGCTTGTATGAGCCACCCTTGATTGATGATCAAGGAAGTGAGGTTAAGCTACCTTCTATTGAAGATTTCTCGCCAGAATTTCTAGATGATCTCAAAGGAGGTACAATTTTTTGACAGGAGGAGAAGAGCATCAAAGAGGGAAGTGTCGACTAACTTCGAGGTGGGCTCAAAGGAAATAAACCGAGCAAGGAAAAATGGATGGAGGTTAGAAAGGTGAAGGAGTTGTACCCTTATCTACTGAACACGTAATCAAGTCTTTTGGGGTCCAAAAGCTTCCCAATGGGGATGAATGATTAGGAGTTCATAAATTTTTCTCAAAAATTCAAAGTTACAGGATTGGGTTAAAACTAGGATGGTTGCATAGATCTTGTCTTCCTGATTCTCGCACCATGAATGGTTCAAAAAATCGATGTCGTATGATGAAGATATCACATTCTGATTGAAATTCCAAATAGGTAAATTGTGACAGTTTGACAAGGTTTGACTGGGATGCAGAGTAAGAAAAGTAGGTGGATGTAAAGTCATCAAAAAGGAATATTCGTTTCCATGGGACTAATCACTGGTTGAAAAGTGTCGATTTTCTATTGGTTGTCTGAGTTTTGAGGAACCAATCATAGGTTGCAATGTGGCCATCCCTAAGGCCACCACGTGTCCCTCCAAATGCACACTAAAATTTTGTTGAGGGTCTGCAGGAATCGACCCCTAAACCTCCCTCCGGGAAAGCACATGTATTACCATCCAAGCTACAGGAGTTTCTTAACCCTATTGCAAGTCAGTTTTTATTTAAGTTTTATTGCAGTGAGAGTTGGGGGTTAGGAGCTGTCGGCTGTCCCAACCCACTAGTGCTCCCCACGTTGTATGGTGACATTGCAACAATAAACTCTAGCTCAAACTATGCAGATAACGCTACCCGACAGCTCCAACCATGATTCAATGAAAAACCACACTTTAATGTGAAGTGGATAACCTCTGACAGTTACTAACCCATGGTTTTTAGGGTGTACAAGTGGCCACCCTCAACCACAAACATTTATTGTAGAATTAAAATTAACAAAAATTTAGTGGGCATGCCATTTTTGGCGGCCTATACTATTTTAACTCTAGTTAAGTGCAGTTCTCCACTTTTAGTGGAGCTTTCCTAGGTGAAACTGGGAAAAAGTGTAGGAGGCCCAATTTCCAACCATTCTGAGTGAATGAAGAGTCATTTTTGACTAATTGGAGAATTTTGAAGCCATTTTTGTAGTGAAAATATCCATTAGAATAGTGTAACTACATGTAATAGCAAAATATTTATCATAATGAAAAATAGACATGCCATTGGTAGTTGGACCAACAGATGTAGCCTAGGAGGGGTGAGCTACTTCATCATGCTTGCTGTGTAAATTTCATGTGGTGACCTATTTATCTGTTTTACACTATTTTTAAGTGTTATTTAAGTTTCTTTTATGCTTCTAATTCACTAAAAATCATCTACAATTCATGGAAAAAATACTCAATCCTTATGCAAATTAATGAGACAAGTATGCACATGTTTTTAAACTGAAAAGACACTTAGCACAAAAAAACTAATAGAGTCATTTCATGTTAGTGAAGTTAGGGTCTACAATTGGCATGAAAGGGGAGGTTAATCAATGAAGGAGAGAGGAGGTATACTTATCTCTGTTCTGGGTATATGATACCTCGCACATTTCAATAAGGTCGAGACCTATCACAGCAAGATATTAGTTCAGTCTAGGGCTTAAAGTATCGCATCAAGGACACAAGTATACAAAGGGAAAGGAGGCCTTAAGGAGTGTATAAGAGAGTTTATCGAAGGTTCAATATTAGGTTGCAGCAATAAGAAGACCGAAATCTAACTCTAGGATAAAAACATCAAGGAGGCCAAGAAGTGTGGTGCAGTACGGTGCAGAAAGAAAAGGAGTTAAGTCTCTCAAAGAGAAGAAAAGAAGAGCAGCCCAATGATAATTTAAAAGGCTACTAAGAAGGGTCTTGATGGAACACTTGAGTCAAGGATGTTTGTCATGGTCTTGGTACTCATCAATTGAAGGTATATACGAAGAATTTTTTATTGGGTTTTCCTCTCAAAGGGTGAGAGGTTTTGGACTTGGTTTGCAAACCTTAATATTGTTTCTCTTGTTTATTTTACAATTGGCTCTATGAAGAACTTATTCATCTAACGAAGAAAATATCTAAGATAAAGAAGCATAAAGAAAATCACAAGTAATTATTAAGAAGATAAATTGTAATAAAAGCTCTAATTTCTTAATAGACTACCTTTCTTATGAATGATGTTTCTGCAAATCACCTAGAGGCATATATGTTAATGACCTCACATTTTAACAATGGAACCAATTCAATCCTTTCAGGACCTTTACTATAATAGCTCACATCAAATCACAAGATACCAACATGGCTTTTCCTGGTTGGGGTCAACCTCTGACAGATATGTCACCTGTACTAAAGTGACACAAGAAACAATATTGTCATAATGTATCCCAAAAATGCACATCATTAAAGATGGTTTGGCCTGGCATAAGCCTTATGCATTAGACAACGCATCATTTTCCAGGGAAAATAAAATGGAAAGATGAATACAGTGTAGGAGGATTCTAGTGAGATATTATAACCAATTTTCAGAACAAAAGGGTCATTAGAACAAATATGCACAATTGTGGTATCATTAAAAGAGCTTATTTAATCATTAATTTGTGTTCACAAAGTTATCAACGAAACAATGATCCTACCTAATCCTTAGTGACAAAAAAAATATCATCCAAAAAAATTGTGATAAAATGGTTTGCAGTGGTAGCTAATACATGTAAAAATTACCTTAATGAATTTCTTGGTAGTTTTCTAAATCAAATCCTATTGGAAGTATCTGCCACAAGAATACATATACACATAAGAACCACTAGACTGTATGTTCTAAATCTTGTTGACCAAAAACCTAGTTGGTTATAATATAATGATAAAATTTATTGTCTGTCATATCTTCACTTTTATTTATAGACTCTTTTGTATGCAAGTACAAGTTCAACATTTTTGGATCTACATTACCCAACAAAGTGCCTCTATATATCAGTGATTACAAAAAAATAGTTTGTAAACAGTTGAACAAATACCTTCTCCAGCTCATGTTGGCCTACATGTTAGAATACAACCACTATAAATAAGGCCATTGCTGCCTCATTTTTGCAACAAGCATCTCATACTAGCCTGCAATAGAAGTGTGAAGTTAGGGTCTGAAATTGGTGCAAAAGAGGAGGCTAATCAGCGATGGAGAGAGGAGTGATATTGATCCCTCTTCTGGGTATATCATACCTCACGCATTTCAATAAGGCAGATACCTATCACAGCAAGAGATCATTTTGGTCTAGGGCTTAAAGTGTCTCATGAAGGAGACAAGTATACAACAAGGGAAAGGAGGCCTTAAGAAGTGCATAGGATAGTTTTTCTAAGGTTCAGTCTTAGGTTCCAACAATTAGGAGATCAAAATATCAGTCTAGGATAGTAGCAACAAGGAGATCAAGAAGTTTGGTGCAGTACTGTGTAGAAAGGAAAGGGGTCAAATCTCTCAAAGAGAAGCAAAGAAGAGAAGCATAGGGAGAATGTCAAAGGCTACTGAAAAGTGCCTTAAAGGAACACTTGAGTCAATGTTCTTTTTCATGGTCTTGGTACTCATCAATTGAAGATCTATAAGAAAATTTTCTTATTTGGTTTTCCTCTCAAAGAGGGAAAGGTTTTGGTGCTGGCTTGCAAGCCTAAATATTGTGTCCCTTCTGTAATTTAAAATTTACCTCATGAAGAACATAATAATATAACAAAGATAAGTACTAAAATAAAGAAGCATAAATTAAATAACAAGTAATTATCAAGAAGAGAAATTGTAATAAAATCTCTAATTTCTCAACAGACTACCTTTCTTATGAATTATGTGTCTGCGAATCACCTAGAGGAAAATGTGTTAAAGATCCTACGAGAACTAGCTAAAGAGCCTACTATTTTCATGTAGTAATACCATGGTACAAGTTTATTTTAATTAGATTTCTTAGGACCTCCTATAATAACATAAAATATGTAGCGTGACATTCGATGACCAAATTCAAATATATTTTATAGCTGATGGACATTATATTTGGAAATCCAGACATTCATAGAGGAGTTTCATGATTTTTTTAATTTGAATAATTATAAGAATCTTATGCTTCCATTTTTTTATCAATTTAGTCATTTCAATCCCACTCTTATGCATTTGAAAATATATATCCATTGCTTTAACTATAAGGCATTACTCAATATAAACCAATTGTAGTTTGGTTGAATGTACAAATATATATTTCTAATTTCTATATCTATTGTTCAATTTCACAGTTGTGAACTTTTAGTAATTTTTATTTCTAGAAAGTACCAATATTCTTTTGTGGGTTTTGCTTTGAATTATTTCTCTCATGGGTTTTTTTTCTTTTCATCATCTTGGATACTTAAATTTTTCTTGACATGTGGCAATACTCCGTGTTTTTTGAAAATCATAGCTCAATCATGTCATATTATGCGATATCTTTATCAAATCTATGACTTTGAATTACATTTCTTCCACCAAGGGTTTTTTGTTTACAAGCCACCACAATTTAGAATAACCAAGTCAAATCTAATACTGATTCTTCTTGGGAAAGAAGATGTGGACACTTTTTGAAAATCATAGCTCAAGCATGTCATATTATGCGATATCTTTATCAAATCTATGACTTTGAACTACATTTCTTCCACCAAGGGTTTGTTGTTTACAAGCCACCACAATTTAGAATAACCAAGTCAAATCTAATACTGATTCTTCTTGGGAAAGAAGATGTGGACACATAAAAAACCGCAGCATATGGTTCCCTCATAAAAAATATAACATTTGTACAAACATTTTCCACTGGAATCATGGTTCTGAAGGACTACATTTGGCCCATCGATATAATATTTTATTTACAAGCACCTAAAGGTATTTTACAAGATGATCACGCTATAGGGCAAGAAATATTTGATACTAATTTTTCCAATGATGAATATGGCATAAGATACAGTTATAACTATGATCCATAATCCAATAAGGGAATATCTTCAGTTTTTGGAGAACAATAATTTCACAGTTGATGGCCTCCTAATAGATTTTTCTATAAAAACATCATAAGATATATGTATCTATAACACACCCCCTTACCTAATAAAAAGTTGTCACTACACTAACCCAAGAAGCTGCAGTTATGGGGATGGGGTCCAATTTCCTTATTTTGTTTTTTAGCTGACCCTAGGTAAGTAGGTGGTTTTTGAATGCCAACCATGTACATATTCCCACCTTCAAAAAGAGATCTAACTTTCTATACCATTTCCACCAATTATTTTTATTATTCAAAGTAAAAATGTATATAATATCCCAATTCAACCATGTATTCACGTGTCCATGGCTATACTCCTCATTTTTAATGTCTACATTTTTTAGTAGTTTTATACTAGCTTGTGTTAGATGGAGATGGTTTCATGGGTTACAAAATTTGTCTAGATTGTTTAATCACAAATATGTTTCCAGGAGTGATCAATGGTATCGTGCATGCAAAAGTTGGAAACTGGGTTATTCAATAAGTTAAGGAAATGAAATAATATCCCTTCAATCCCTCGATGTTGTTCATTTGCAGAAACATCACCATCATATTTCTGCTTATCAGTGTTTAGGTTTCGCCAATTTTGGAGGGGGAATCATACTTCCCCCAACACCCTTTTTTTCTTTCCCAAAAACAAAAAATCATTAGCTACCTCAAATTTACAACAACCATTTTTTTCAAAATGACTACATGTAGGAAAAATGGAGGCTTCGAGTGACATCTAACTATTCACATCCCTATGTTTGGTTTCATGGAATAATGTTGTCGCACTAACAATAGTCATAAAAAATTCTCTGGAAATTATGCCTCGTGAATTTTTCATGTGTCATTAATCTAGAAAAGAAGGGAAGATAACCCATTAAAGATTTCTAGTGAAGGGACCTAGAATAGCTATTGGGGTTTGTCCAATCTGAATGTAGCATTTTTCATACAAAAAAGGAAGATCCAATATCAGGGCTAAGTTTCTAACAAATTTAATTATGTGAAGCCAATTCCTTATCAGCAGTGGCTAGACAAAGGCCTTAATACAACAAATATATATATCAAGGAGAATCTACTCTCCATCATCTTAGGGAGAAATAATAAATGGTTTTTCTAGTAGTAATAGAAGTTGTGTTTTCCTGACTTGAATAACCATCAAATGCTTTAATTGTAATTTTTTAACATGTTATTAACCCTCCATTCTAGTTTAAGAATACTACGACATTTTTTAGAAATTGCAAGTGTATGGATAATTCATTTCAATAGTATATATATATATATATATATATATATATATATATATATATATATATTTCAGTGGATTAACCATGCGAAACCTATTAAAGGAAGTTTTACAATGTTTTGTGTATATAGAATCCAAAATTTTAGACCCTGATGTCATTTTTGTGAAAGTGGATCATATCAAAAATATTATTAGAAGTGAATCATTTATTACCTAAAAATCAAAACCACATACAATCCACAAGATACATTTACGTAATCATCCAATTTTCACAAGAAACAATCGATAAGTGGAATTCAAGAATGTTTCAGGGCTTTTACCAGATTCCTACGACATACAACTTATATTATTTTGATTTTGTTGAAAGCTTAATTATCGCTGAAAGACTAAAATTAATGTAGAGACCAAACAAAATTCATCACTTAATTTAAGTAATGAATAGGTAGAAAGGAAAGGCCTTCCACCACTGATGAATAGGATTGGCTAAATAAAAACATTGTATTACACATCAACCAGATTAGGGATTCTCAAAATAAATCAAATCGATCTTAAGCCGACCATTGAAAAGCATGTTAAATTCTCACCTCCACATTAAATTTTAGCTCAACAGTCCTTTAGTGACATTGACAAAGAACAATCACAATCCTTTTGCAAGGTAGTGACACTCAAAAAGAACATGAGAGAATAGAATTGGGGAGAGTTCTTGAGATGCTAAGCACCATCTGCCAAAATAACCAAAACGTAATCTGAGTGAGAGGTCTAAAATAAAAAGAAATTGCATCAAAAATCCTACCACACCACCAACAACATCGTATGAAAGGGAATGGAAGAAAAAGGAATAATGTAGAGATTGCAAAATCTATAGGTTTTTATGACATTTCCACTAGAATAAGGCTCTAGCACTACCGCTAAGGTAATTTTTGACACATTTGTTACTAAGAATTTTTAGATAACGAAATATACCATGAAGTCAACCAGGAAAGTATTCAAAGATGAAGGGCATCACATACGAGTATAGTAGTGCCAAGAACTAGAAAGGAAAAGAATCAAGTGTGTGACAACAATGCAGGTCAGCAATATAGACACGCATCACATGACCATGGAGAAACCATTAACATACCATCTCAGTTATAAGAAACTATAGCTAAAAAAATAGGATAAGGCACATAAAAAATTCTAAAATTCATAATACAAGTCAAGGAGTAGGTGCTTATTGGATTTTAAAATGAAACTATGTATGGGACGAAGCTTCTTTGCCCAACCATATACTGTCCTGTACCAAAATATCACTTTTCTTGTAGCATAGTCACCCTCGAGCTAGGTTCCAAGGTGCGAGGAGACTTCTTAAGGGACTGAGAACCTTACAGAAGCTTTTCAGCGCCCTTCTATTCCTATATTGAATCTTGATCTTCGATTAAGAGTTGAATGCATTGGTTCTCTTCCTTTTGATTATTTTCGAGAGCATGATATTCTTCTAATTTCAAGAATTTTTCCATCACCAACCGCCCAGTAATTCTCCCTCCTTCGAGTATTTTTTGGTACTCTATCTCTCCATTATGGAGGTTAGAGCCTGATCTCGTCAACATTTTTAGGACCAACCAAAACTGCTCCAGTTGTACCTTGTTCTCTAATTTTTGTGGTGGTTAGACCATTTATCATTGGTCAGTCTTGTAGGCCAATGATCTCCTTGTCGTTTGTCCTTTTTTCACTTCCTTTCCATCTGTCCGACGAAGCATGTCCACCCCAGCCTTGGACCCGTGTCCCTAGTTCTTCCAGTTTACAATATTTTAGATTTAGCAGGAATGTAAATGGGCTATTACAGTATGGATTTCTTGCTACTTAACCTCCACCAATTTGTACAATCCCTTACCCATGCACTTCTATAATTCTTCTTATGTCCTTCAAGGATGAACTATTTTTAACTTTTTATAACAATAAGTATATATCTCTATTTGAATATATTTCTTTGTTGATCAATATTTGTAATATCCATATTTTCAGCTTTTATCATTTGTGAATACATGTAAAGTTCAGGTGGAACTAAGGAAAAAATATGTATGGACATTATTTTTGGAAATTAATAAATAAATGTGGAAATTATATTAGTGTATAAAGACAGAGTAATTTGAGACCAGGAATTATGATCCATGTCAATGGCCTAGAATCCCAAGACTTTCCCAAAATTATCCATAAATCCTCAGAGAAAAATAAAATAAATAAAAATTATTAGATGCGAGAAAAATATCTAATAAAATCATCAATAAAGTGGAAATTTACTAAGAAAGGGTAAGAATAAAACTCGGCTGACGAAAATCTAGTTTCAAAAGAAGATTTTGTCGAAAAAACAAAAGCAAAGCCTAGGGTAAGTGAAACAAAATCCAAAAATAGTGAGACGCTATTATGGAAACAAGTTGAGGGAAAAAAAAACTTAAATAGACCATGCCTAGTGTCACACGGGATTTTTTTACACACAAGAAGAATTAGTCTTTGTTATGGTGAGATTTGTGGACCAAGGTCGTGGTTGGGAGGAAAAATAGTTTTTATACAATGGTATCTAATTTCTGTGAAATTATCTATCTATTACCAATTCGAATGAAGTTCTAGTGTTATGAGTTAGAATAAATCTGAATTTTAAATCAGAGGAAAATTAGGAAGAAAAACTAAGAAAGATAGGTTTCTGTTATATGTTATTAGAATGGAAATTTTATAAATCATTATTTAATGTCAAGCAATGGACTATTTCTGTATTGTACAATGTTCTTTTCAATAATTAATTCCCATATGTATTTGATAGAATATCAACTATAAACTGATAGAGTTAAGTCTCACATTCTGTTACATAGGCTTAGGATTGTCCAGGGGATAAACAAGAAGAATCTCTAAACCCTAGAACAATGTATAAATCTCTTTTCTATTTCAAAATAGAAGTATGGAAATAAATTGAGAACTAACATTAAAATTATATTTATAATAAATAACAATCATCATACAGTAAGGCACATATCTATAAAATTAAATATGCTAATAGATAATTCAAATATGAATGCAAAACATAGGTTTTCCATATATTATGTCAAGTGGAATAATTATTAAACAAGGAACAATTCAGAGCTAAAGTCATACATGTGCCAACATGAAAGAGATAAACATAAAATATGTAATATTCAAATTTCATATATATGAATATCAATTATAAATGCTCGAGATGAATTGAAGATGGAGCTGCTCATTATATAAAGTTTTGAATTGTACACTGACATTATAAAATTGCATTAGGGTCACAACCTTAGCAATATATTAAACAAAAAAAATAGGACATGTAGATTGGAGTAGATGATGTAGTGTCTTCATTTTTCTGATGATCGACCTGAAAATTAGAAATATTGTGTGTCAGATGCTATGCCTAATGACAACGATGGTGTTACACAACATTTTTTCACCGTCCCTGCATTCCATATTCTCAATACTGGAGGACCATCATAGTGAACCCTCTGTACTACTACACATGATAATGAATTTCATTTAACCACTTAACATGCAAGGAACAAAATCTCTGTGGACCATTCCTGAAGTAGACACTTAAAAACATGTAATTTGTCATCAACGCTATGCTGTAGTTATGCCCTCGTGCCCATGGCTAGAATTTCACTAGCCCTCGTGTCGTGGTCACTCTGTCTCTGAACGACCCCCACCTCGAGCTAATTTTGGAAGGTTTTTTTTATATGGAAACAAAACTTCTGATATCTAATTGATTCATGAGAGGAATCATGGATTTTTGTTCGACTCGATGTGGTCGTGTTTCTCTCTTTGGCCTTCTAGTTCCTACAAAAATTCAACTTCCCAAAGGGATACACCTTTCCTCCAAAATAAGTTCATCCCAAATCTCTTCCTCCACTCGTATAAATTCCTCTTCATCCCATTGATTCTACTAGCTGCAATAGACCAAGAGTTGGTGTGCAGAAGATAGTAGAGGATAGTCCATATTTGTGAGAGAGAGTTTAAGCCTTTCGCCTCTTTGAGTTGAATCGATGAATGAATTTTTTGATACATGCTCGACTGAACCCATCAAAGGAGGTCTCAAGTGTCAAGGCATAGCTTGTAAACTCCCTTTTATATATTAATATGACATGACTGATTTCCAGTTCCATATTTTTCTATGTTAACATTCAAAGTTTCTCACTCTCCTTGACTAGTTGGATAGTCGTAAATGAATATGTATGTTCATATGATTTTAGTTTTTTCTTGATCTTTGTGCAGGGGTGTGAACATCTCTACCAACGAAGTTCAAGGCCTAAAGGAAAAATATGCAGAGATCGTTGCAATGTACTACATCTAGAGAATTTGATTGAGGTAGGACATATATTCCCATCCGTGTTTCATTCATGAACTAGGAATTTCGAAACCAACATGTTCCCTTGTTGGTCGACCCATCCTTGTGCTACAGGGTTCGTCTCTATCCGTAGAGTGAATTTACCTGCTTAATAAGTTGGTGACTCCACTAGGGATGTCTATGCATGTTGTCTCTTATTCTTTGTTTTGAATTTTTTATTGTCTGTCCAACTTTGGCCAAATTGTCATTTGTCTGCTATTTTTGGCTTCTTTGACTACTTCTAGAAATTTAATATTTTTCTAAAGGGATAAGTCTAGTTTTTATCAACAAGCCCTTTTTTTTTCCTTTCTTTCCTTGCTTAGCACTATTGATTTTTTGACAGTTTCACTGATCTGTGCGAGTTGTCATTAATACAGACATGATTTTTCCTGCTCGGCGCTGAATGCTACTAAATAGCTACGTTGATTCCTATAAGATTGTATTTTGGGCCTTTTTCACTGAGTTCCAGTGTGTTTTATCCTTTAGTATGGTTTTTTCCACTTGGATTGATCCATATAGCTCTTGTTTCCTCACTTGGTTGTCTCATTCAATCTAGTTCAGTTTTTTTATCTCCCATTCGAACAATATGGCTATTCCATCCTAGGTTTTATAGGTATTTTGAACCATTCGCTTGGCTGCATGTTCATTGGGTGTCTGATCTGTTTATGAGTTAGTTCGGTCATTCATTTTCAACCTTTTGTGTGGTTTCTTGGTCTTTTCAGTTGATTGTACGAGAGATAGGGTTGGAAATCTTTCATTCCATGTCTGTTCGATTCTCACTCCATCGCCCTCAGCATAGATGACATTTCTCGTTGAGTAGACTTAAAAGCCCTTTATTTTTCGTAAGGGAATGCATACCTAGTTCTAAGTGCATGTTTACGTTTTCTTGGAGTTGATCTCTTCATGTTTTGATGACCTTGTTCGAAGCTACTCGAAGCTAGTATTTATTTATTTTTAGTGTAGAATTGAATTTTTTCTAATCAATTGCACAAAACAACAAAACATTTTAATTGTTCCTTATCATTTGGAAATGAAAAGTACTCGTTTGTGTTATTATGTTACCTTTTCCGTTGGAAATTGAAAGAGAAAATAAAAAAAAATGTTTTCTTCTTTGGTTGTGTTAGTAGAATAGGGGAAAGTGTCATTCTTGCATTTTCTTGACTACTACTTTCTTGCGAAACTCTATCCTTCACTTAGTTAGCTTTTCATTGAAATGAAACTGTATTATTCCTCTCATATAGTCTCACATTAGAGATTTGGGGTAACATTTGATGGGGCCTTGAAATTAAAACCTAATTTCTAGATAAACCATAAAATTAACTCAATCAACCTAAGGAAGCATTGAAACTTAAAGCTCAAACCTAAAGTTTTAGGCTAGTGACATGTTCTGGCATCATTAAACCTAGCAAATGTCGCTCGCAATCTTGCATTAGATAGCGCTAGTATGGACTTGTGCTCCCCATACCGTGGTGTATATTGAGGGAGACCCTTTTAGGTTGCAATCCTTTATCCATAGGAAATCAAGTCTTTCGCCCTCTAACCATGATACACCAAACACAACATTCTCGGAGACTACCTACACGTATGTTAAGTCCTTGGTAAATTTGTTTTCCAAGGTGTACATTATAGTTCACGAGAGCTTGGTACACCCTTTTGCCTAGAGTTCTTGAGTACTCATTTTGATCTTTCTATGACTCTTTAAATTTGAAAATATCATCGAGCACTTTTCCTTTAGAGCTCGTTCAAACCGAAAGTAACTGACGTCACCTTTTTTCCTTTTCTTGACTCTTAAAACATGAAAAGTCAGAGTCTTTTTTCAATGTTATAAAATTAATTGCCCATGATTACATCACGTGGCCATTAAGCTATTTATTGGCAAGATCATGATTAATTCCTTAACATTTGTTGCTAAAGCCTCGAATCAATCATCTATTTTCTCTTCTTCTTATCACACAAAGTCACCGTGGAGGAACCACCTATTTTTGATCTCCTATTCATTTCTTTGTTGTGAAGAGTCTCTCCCCATATTCTCTTCTAAGACACCCCCATATGTTGGGACCCAAGGCCTCGAACGTGCCGTCATCCCGAGCATTCAACCTATTACCTCTCGTTCTCCCCCTGAGGAGTTGTTTTATATCAACTTGCAACGATGAGGAAACGAGCTGCATTTTATTATTTTTTTGAACTTGGTAAAAACATGAAAAAGTCACACCTTGGAGTCATTTTTCAGCTCTTTTCTAACTCTCAAAATATGAAAATATTTCCGAGCTCTTGTTGTTTTGAACTCGCTGAAGGCTACGAAATGTCATCTGCCCAGTATATATTTACCCATTTTCAGGTTGGGACATATTATTTATGAAAAGGGAATACCTTTGTCGAACATGAATAAGAGGTTCTCTCAGATATTGTTTTCTACCTTTTCAGATCTGAGAGACAACCTGAAAAAATGGACCTTTTGGAGTTTTCTTTTCCGCCTCTTTTCAAACTCTCTAAACATGAAAAGGTGTTGAGTTTTCCCTTTGTCATACTTGTTAAACCTAAATGACATTAGGGTTTTCTCCATGACAATACCGAGTTCTTGCTTCCTAGGGCTCGTAATATGTACTAGGATGGATTTGTTCGAAGGACAAACTTACATGACAAGCATATTCTATCCCCTTCAAGATTATTTCCAAAAATAATCGGGGTACTTGCCAGAAATGGTGGGGGAAAATGGAACTAGTTTTCAGTTGTGTCAGAAATATGTCGCTCTTGAACATGACACTCGTATGCAATTCTCATTGGGTTGGAGACATCGCACATTCAACATTTTTCCTCCATGGGTTTGGGTTATCCCTTTTTTACCTTTCATCTTCTCTTTGCCTCATCTCCATGACCAAAGATCCCTTGATGTAAAATACTAACAGATTCTGAAGTCGTGTCACCAAAATGTTCAAGAGAAGTCCCTTTTGCAGTTTTCAACCCTTGATCTCCTATTCAATCTTGATTCACTATCATCTTATTTCTTTGTCTCATGTCGATGATGTGGTAAACATTATGACCCTTCTTTGACCGATCACTTCATGTTGACATCAACTCATTATCCAGGAAGATGATCCAGAGACTCCTTTTTATTACCTTAAAGATTTTATACCTCAATGGAAATTTATTCGCATTCAACGACAGGTTCTCATCATTGGCCTTTGATCGGCTGATTTCACAGATGGCTGAATCCAGTTCATTCTTCACATTCAGTGGATTGTACTGGTAGTACCTTGAGAACCATTTCCATTATTGGTGATTTCTCACGTGCATGTTAAAAGCTTCCATCATTAGCTGGTAATCATGCAACTTTCTTGCATGTTTGACTTTAGCTCATTCATTCACATGCATGAATTTGTACTTGTTCGAGTCAGGATGGAACACAAGACCCTGGGTTTTTCCTGATGAAATCCAGGCTATGGGATGATTTGGTTTTTCATGAGTTTATACATGACCCTTATGATTGGATGGATGTGGCGATACCTGAGTCTATTTTATGATCCTTCTCACTGGATGGTTGTGTCCATACCATGGATCTTATTACATGTTCTCTATTACGAATGGTTGTGCCCATACCTCGTACTCATGTATCAGATATATCAGTCATACTTGATCTTGAAGAACCTCCAACGGCGATGTTTTGGTTTTGGAATGTTCTCATAAATCATTTAACCCCTCCCTCTCCCTCGGAATTCATGGTTTAGGGAACCTCTGTTACACAACATTTTTTTCATCGTCTCTGCATTCCATCTTCTGAACATGGGAGGACCATCGTAATGACCACTGTGTACTATCACACATCATAATTAATGTCATTTCATCCCTTAACATGCAAGGAACAAAATTTCTGTGGGCCATTCTTGATGTAGACCCTCAAAAACATGTAATTTTGGGTTGGTGTTATGGTGTAGTTATGTCCTCATGCCCATGGCTAGATTTGGAGTATCCCTCATGTCGTGGTCACTCTATCTCTGAATTACCCCTCTGCCAAGCTACTTTTGGGAGGTTTTTTAATATGGAAATAAAGCTTGTAAGATTTACCAGCTTCGTGAGCAGAATCATGGATGTTTGTTCAACTTGATGTGGTCAAATTTATCCCTTTGGCCTTATAGTTCCTAAAAAAATGCAACTTCCCAAAGTTATGGACCTTTCATCCACCATAAGTGGATCCCATAGCTCTTCCTCCACTCCTATAAATCCCTCTTCATCCCATTGATTCTGCTAGCTAGAATAAACCAAGAGTTGGTGTGTAGAAGATAGTAGAGGATAGTCAATAGTTGTGAGGGGGAGTTTCAGAATTTCACCTCTTTGAGCCGAATTGATCAATGAATGCTTTGAGATGTTCTCGACTGAACCCATCAAATGATGTCTATATCGTCAAGGCGCAGGTTGTAAACTCCCTTTTATATATTAATACGACATGACTGATTTCTAGTTCCATATTTATCTATGTTAATACTCAAATTTTTTGACTCTCCTTGACAAGTTGGATAGTGCTAAATGAATATGTATGCTTGTATGATTTTAGTGTTTTCTTTATCTTTATGCAAGTGTGTGAATATCGTTACCAACATAGTATAAGGATTGAAGGACAAAGATCGAGGGATCACTGCAACGTACTACGTAAAGAGAATTGGATTGAGGTAGGACATCTATTCCCATCATTGTTTCCTTTATGAACTAGGAATTTAGAAACCAACATGTTCCATTGTTGCTAGACCCACCCTAGGGCTAGAGGGATCACCTTTGTCCGTAGAGGGGATTTTCCTACAAAACAGATGGGAGTTACACTTTATATATATACACTGTATCTCAACAAATAGAATGTGAGTAAGAGAGGTTACGTCATATGACTATACATAGATATAATCTTATCCTACGAAATGATAGAAATATGAAAAAAGAGGTAAATTTGAACAATTTTTTAATTTATTTAAATGATAAACCATTTTTTTCATTAATAGAAAAAAAACAAAAAAAAATTAGGGGTTTTATAGTATAACAAAGATTCAAAATTAACACATTAATATTTTCATTTTCGTAGGGAGGAATATCTTTGTAAAGTTTTGTAAGGGACGGTACCTTCCAAAAAGAAACAAATTCAATCTATTACATTAATAATTCCAGAAATGAGGATGTGTAAGGAAACAAGATATATGAAGTTTATCTGTATTAATAATTCATTGAGAAACGCTAGAAACTGAGGAGAAATAAAACATGGTATTCTTCCTAAATTTCAAAGAAACACAACCTAAAATGTAATACAAACAACAATTCAATTATAATAGGAAACATGGTTTTCCAATTTTAATTATTATGGGGTCTCTAATAAATTACGAAATCGAAATGATTTACTACAAATCCCAATTATCTAAACATTGGAAGTGAAAATTCCAGAATGCATGAAAACATATAAATTGCTCCTAGTGTATCAATATTGAACTAAATTCCATGCAACTGAAACTCGACAAGTTAGAGTTAAATGAACCTGGGTAAAACAAAAATAATTATATTTAATAAACCATGCCACTCATATTAGGAGGTAGATACATTGATAAAAAACCTTCCTCATTGCCAAATGTTTGGAAGTTCAATATGCTGGTTGAGGGATACCATGCGTAAGACTACATGGGAAGAGCAAAAATTGTGCAAATAAGATGACAATAACAAAATTCAATAAAATTATAAACAAAACGATATCGAAATGTACTATAAATAGAATGAAAAATCCTGACAAGTGGATAGAATAATAAATGCACAAAAAGGGTTGTGTGTACCTTAGTAATAACTAGAGACCTCTATCAAGGGTTATGAACCACTGTAAAATCGAAAGAAAAAAAAAAAGGAAAACCAAACTAAACCTCGAGGTGTGATGTAGGAACAAATTTAATTGTTACATAGGAAGGTATGGCAACATCCTCCATGTTTCATGTTGAAAAAAACACTCCTCACTAAATGAAAAAAATTGTAGCTCTGTTATGAGGGCAGCCACTAAAGAGAAACCCTACTGTAATAAATAAAAAAATTAAATTCCAAATGGCCAAGGAGGGGAGTATTCCAAAATCCTTAGGGTTTGCAATGGAAATATACACTTTCCAATGTCATTATATCTCCTGCGTACAAGTGACATATGAAGGGTACATCCAAATGCGAGAAAGTAGGGTATGAATAGGTGTAATATCCCCAGTTTCTCTTCTTTTATTAAACATTTGAACAGTCCTAAATGGTAAAGTGGACCCCAAAGGAAAACAATTATTGTGGACTTATTTTATTATTTTAATTTAATGAAATAAAAATGGAATTACTTGTGTAAAGACTAGATTATGATTAGAGATCAGGAATCCAAATCCATGATGATGGATAGTGTTTATAAGACTTTCCCAGTTCTCTAAAAACCCTTGGAGAAAATAAATTTAAAATTGAATATTAGATTGGAGATAAAAATCTAAAAACTACCATAGTAAAGAGGAAAGTTACTGGGAAGAGGTGGAATAAAACTAGAAAGAGGAAAAGCTAGTTTTAAAGTATTTTTGTGGATGAAACAAAAGAAAAGCCTGGGAAAAAAGGAAAAAATCATCCTGATTAACTGGACACAGTTAAGGAAACAAGATGATGGGGAAGCAGGCTTAAATAATAAAATTCCAGATAGACAAGGGGGTGTCTAATTCTAGAAGATTTGATCTCTACTCTGGGAGAGCTCTGGAGAGAGAGCTCATGGGTTGGGTGGAAGCTAGTCTACTTTAATTGGTATCCACTAGTTAATTCATTTTCACTTAGAATTTTATTATTATTCTTATTATGGTAAAATAAATTAGTAGTAATGTACTTTATTAAATCTATTCAAGACTAGATGTTTCATATGTAGGAAACATTAAAAAGACTAAGTGGAAGTGAATTGGTAGGTTTGTACATTTAAAAGCATAGTCTGCAATAATTATTGCAGTTCTATGTATTTTTGTACAGATAATAATATGAAGAGTACCAACTCTTAGAATGTCTAAACCTTGGTGAAGATTTAAATTTGAGGTTAGGTGAGCTCACAGAGATTAAATTGAACAGTATGACTATGTTAGCATTATTTTGCAAATTCAGAAATTCTATGAGTAAGCTAATTTAGAATGAAAATAAATATGCATGACATTCAATGTGAAATTAGGACATGCAAGTAAATTTTATGTTGTAATAGAATTGAACAATGTAATACTAGAATTGAGACATAATAGATAATGACAATAATAACTTTCAAGGAGGAACTCGGAAATTATTACTACAACTGAAATAAAAATTTTAAGAAAAGTATTACATGTGAAACATAACTTCATTAAAGAAGAAAAGATTCTGTTAACATATTATAGATATATCGAATATTATGGATATAAATCCATATAGTTACATAGTCCAAATTCAACCTTGGTATAACTAAATTATACAAATTGGGAACTATGTCACATATACAATTAACTATCCAGTCTCTCTGGAAATTATGTAGAGATAACATATCAAAAATCCCCAAGTGGGTTACTAGACCAACCTGAAGAGGAAAAGTCCACAGTTATGATTGAATAAGAAAAGTTATCAGCAGTATGCAAACAAAGAGAGATGTGAAGAGTACATGCAGATGAAAAAAACTACGAATTAGTTTTGGTTAATGGATATAGCCATTAAAGGAAATAATAATAGATTTTAAACCCCAAAAGGATAAAGAAATACCTGAGGGATAGAGATGGAAAATAAAAATTGCAATTAACAGGAGGAAATTTAATCAGTGCAGGGAATGGTGTGAGGTATACATCATAAGAAGAAAGAAATAAATTAACTCTAGCAACTGCTTACCTATAAAGTTCATAGTCGTAACAAGAGGAGTTGGACCTAAAATGAGGAATTATTCCTATAAAAATTGCAAGGAGTAAAAGGATTCGTTATGTCAACGAAAAAAGTTTAGAAGTAACTAATAACAAACCTACTCAAGTAGGGCTTTAAAATGTAAAAGCGGGAGTACAAAATTGTTATCATTATATAGGATATACAACTATGAATTTAAATATACAACATATCTCTACAAGAATTTTGGCAGAGAAATTATATCTCTATGAAAATGGTTGACAATAAAATCGAAACTTATAACTTTACCATAATCCCCATATTAGCATTCAGCAAAATGGAAATACATTTTCTCAAATAACATTGAAAAACACCACCCTAAAAATTGGTAAAGGCCACTAAATATATATGAAGCCTGTAAAGGTCTTGGAAAATCCGACTGGAGGAAGCATGGCTAGAGTACAAAATAGAAATGTGTAAGGGAGAGAGAATAGAGAAAACACATGTACTTTACCTGCAGTAAATGGTAAAACCGTAAGGCAAAAACTATTTGAGCCGAAACAGAAGACATGAAGAAATTCCATGACTCAAATTATCTGTATGCTATACAGAAATGGTAATAAAAAAAACTATATGATTAAAACAACAAGTGAAATTGTTTTTGGCTATAAGGAAACTAATTAGCATTCCAAATTTAATTCATAAATGACCAGAGAAGCAAAAAAATATATTGGTAAAATGTGATATACACAGTGAGAGTTCAACTACGTGATGGACTTACTGGTGGAGGTTCCATTTTGATAAAATTCATCGAGCCATAACTCCACAGCAAGGAATGCCCTGAGTTAAGGGATGCAAGAATCTATGTTATCTCGAACAAAACAAGGAAACAACTTTCGAACATAACGTAAAATTCATATGGAAGTAAAGGAAGTAAGTGGAATAACTATGAGGTTGTAGACCAGAAAAATTAAATACATTAAACCACAATGACGACCTCGAGACATGAAATCTAAAACCACAATGTGGAAAATTAGAAATAATTTTGTAAGGAATACGTGTTACTAGAGAGAGATCTTACGAGACTTCCGATTTCATTCTCTGTGTTGGAAAAGAAAAATTGATCTTTGGCTTGATAGAAGGAATTCTCCTCTCTGAAGGAAATGAGAGAGTTGGAGAAGATGAGATGAAAATTCTTAACCATAAATTGAAATACGTAGTAGAGGAGAAAGCAAATTTTTTCAACAGAGAGCACGAAGAAAAAAATAATCCCAAACAAAAAAAGAAACCATTATTGAAACTCAAACCCTAACCACGAATAGATCTTGATTGTCCAAGTGTAAGAAATCTAACTATGGAGAAATTCCGACAGAGTGTAGGGTTAAATAAAACCAAGGATGCACCATGTGATGATGTACAACCAATTAAATGAATATTGATCCCGAGGAAAAATTCATACAGAGGGTTGGTGTACATAAATACATAGAAGCAATCACATTAAACCATAGTAAATACCAGATCATTGTAAGATCAAAGGATGTATGCAATTCTGATGACATGGATCTCACCCAGATGGATTACCATATATTAACCTAATATAACATTTCAGATTAATATGATAGATGTTCAAGGATTATGTGTATGGAGTCGATACATGTTAGAAAACCTCAAGTGTAAGTTAATAAAATTGAAGACGAGAATCAATTTAATTATTACTTGGACTATAAAGTTCATATGAATTCCATTATGGTTTAAAACTAAATGGGAATGCAAACCCCATATAAACATAATTTGAAATCTTAATAAGTGTTATGTATAAAATTTTGAAGCCTATGTGAGAATTAATAGCCTTTAGATCAAAGCCACTAAAAAGGTAATTTCTCTTATGACAATTATCTATATGTCAGAAAGTAGAGATAGTCCATCACTTTTAATTAAGGTTAAGCTATTTTCTATAGAGTTGAGGGGGTAATTTGACTTCTAATATATACAAGTAATTAACATGTGAAATAAAATGGGATTTTTTCAAAGGACATAAAATTTCCTTGAAATTGTAGAATTGGAATTTTAGTCCCAATGAGTATATGTTCAAATTATGAAATATTAAAAATACAGCAAGGTAAAATGTTTACAGATGAAATGCATCAAAAAGTGACAAACAATAATCAGTTCATGGTGTGTTATTAATATTATTTCATTAAATAGAAAAAAAAAAAAAAATTGGAAACGAAGATGTTCCAAATGGTATCAAAGCCCATGTTAAAACATTGGGCCTGAATGTGTGCTCACAACAGATAATCAAAATCCAAAAAAATTATGTTGCTTTTTACTATTGTTTAATTTTATGTACAGTTACTTTTTGTAGAACCATACAGCTGCAAACCATGAGTGAAGGGGATGGATTGTATGTGGATCTGGGTGGTGTAGAAAATCCATCAGATCCTAATGCTCCATTGTTGTCCATGATGCATCAAATGCAAATAGAAATGATGAAACTTAAAAACCATAATGAAGTACTATCTCCAGCAGCAAAGAACAAGAAAGGTTAATCAAATAATTGACCTCCAGGAACAGTCACGAAGGTTAAGGTTTTTGGAAAAAGAGAAGAGGAACTAAAATTCACTCAGAATATTTTAAGGAAGATGAACCCTTTAGACAACAGTCAAGAAGGAAAACGGAATTGCAAGGAGAATTCTGAAAAATGAAGCCTCCCTCCTATGATGGAGAGAAGGAGGAAGATGCAGAAGCTTGGATTCTAAACATGGTAAAGTACTTCCAATTTTATGAGTATGGAAGTAACTTGAAAGCCAGGCTGGCTATTTACCAATTACAAGGAAGGGCTACCTTGTGGTGGGAGGAAACTAAAATGGTGCACATGATAGATGAGAAAAATTTCACTTGGGAAGATTTCCAAATTAAAATTAAAATAGATATCTGAATGAACTATACTATGATGATAAAGCCAAAGAGTTTCATGAGCTTAGGTTGGGACAACTTACCATTGATGAGTTTGTTACCAAATTTACCAATATGCTCTGGTACCAACCCTATATAAGGGAAGAGAAGGCAAAGGTACAAATATTTTTACATTGGATACCTACTATCTACAAAGAGAGGATAGACTTTTATTATCCTAAGACAATGGATGAAGTTGTGCACAAGGGAAGACTGTGTTATCAACAGTTCAAATGTAGAAATGAATAAGAAAAAAATTGGCTGAGCAAAGAAAAGGGTGACCCTAGTGGAAAAATAACAAAACAAGCATACTTAAAGAACCTTGGGAGAAAACACAAAATAAATAAGTTTACCAAAACTGGTTAAATTCACCCTGCCCAATCACAAACGGGATCCAAACAAATAGATGGAAATAGTAAAAAGAGAGGTAAACGTAAAAATGAGAGAACCTCTAAAGTGCTGGGTTGTGGAGAACCTCATATGCTAAGATATTGTCCACACAGAACCATTCAGAACATACAAGTGCTGAGAGAGGAAACTACTATAAATGATGTAGCAAGAAACATCCCTAGAATCAGTGTTTCCCTGGAAGATAGTCAAGCTGAACACCAATCCACCATGGTCGAAATGGAAGGTATGATTGTTGAACAACCTGTTTCTATTTTGATAGATCCAGGTGAAAATTTAAGCTATATAAGTCCTCAAATTGTGGAAAAGTGTAATTTAAAGTCAGAATATTTTTAACAAGGATGGTTAGTTTAGTTAGCTACAGGAACAAAGAGAAAGGTGACCCATAAATTACCAAATATTGTTGTAAATTTAAATGGGTATGAAACTAAACTGAATTTGAATATCGTACCTCGAGGTTCTTATGATGTGTTGGTTGGAATCCACTGGTTAGAAAAATAGAAATCCATACTAAATTGTTTAGATAAAACAATACATTGTATAGATATTGAGGGAAAACTAGTGATAATGAAAGGGAAACCCAAACCTATATCAGTGAGACAAATTTCAGCACTTCAATTGAAAAGAACAACAAGAAAAGGCTGCCAAGTCTATGTTGTACATGTGGAACAGTTCGGACAACAAAGTAAAAAAGAGCTGGTAGAAAACTTAATAGTCATCTGAGAGTTTAAGGGTGTGCTTCCAGATTAAATTCCTCATTTAACCCCTAAAATAGAAATTTATTTCTCAATTGAATTAGTACTAGGAGCTACACCAGTCTCTAGAGCCCCATACAGAATGAGTACCCTAATATTATTGGATTTAAAACTGCAGCTACAAGAGTTGCTCAATAGAGGCTATATATGGCCAAGTGTATCTCCATGAAGAGCACCCATACTATTTTTCAAAAATAAATATGGTACATTCAGAATGTGCATAGACTAAATACAATTGAATAAACTCGCAATCAATAATAGATATCCTCTACTCAGGATAGATGACCTATTTGATCAAGTGAGAGCAGCCATATTATTTTCAAAAATTGATTTAAGGACATGATATAATCAACTGTGAATTAAAGACGAACACATAATTAAAACATCATTCAAAACAAGATACAAATAGTATGAGATTATAGTCTGACCTTTTTTCTTGACTAATGCATCTTCTACCCTTATGTGCTTAATGAACAATGTCTTAGGTAAATATTTGGACAAATTTTTTCTAGTATTTATTGATGACATTCCGATATGTTCAGATAATGAAGCTAAATGAAGAACATCTCAGAATCGTCTTAGAAACACCCAGAGAACATAATTTTTATGCTAAACTTAGGAAATGTGAATTTTATAAGGATAAAATTCAATACTTGGTCCATATAATTTGAGAAAAAGGATTAGGAATGAACCGAGAAAATATACAAGCTAAAATGGATTGGCATGTACCTACTGAGTATTCCTCCATAAGATATTTCATGGGAATTGCAGGATACTATAGGATATTTGTAGAAATATTTTCAGCCTTAGCATACCCTATCACAGCTCTATAGAGGAAAGGAGTGAATTTTGAGTGGACGTAAAAATGTCAACATAGTTTTGAACAGTTAAAAATTAAACTCACAACTGCCCATATTCTAAAGATTTCTAATCCAAATCAAGAATTTGTAGTATGTACACATGGAGGGGGATTAGGAGGAGTATTACTGTAAGAAAAATCAGTCATAACATATCAATCAAGAAAAATAAAGAAACATGTACAAAATTATAGTGTGTATGACTTAGAGTTGGTTGATGTAATACATGCCTTCAAGATGTCGAGACATTAATTGTTAGGAAAAATGTTTGTGTTAATTACTGATCACGTTAGTTTGAAGTAATTTTTCGCATAACCTGATTTAAATGCTATACAAGCTATATTGTTGTCTTCCTTAGTCATTTTGGCATGGAGCTCAAAAACATAAAGGGGAAGGAAAATAAGATTATAGATTCTTTAAGTAGCAATTATTGTCAAAGTTCGAATAGCGTTGGGAGTAGTGAAAACTTTGAGATTGAGGGATTGATACAAGAAGTAATGAGACAAGACCCAAACTATGAAAAACTTAAAGAAAATTTTTAGAAACAAGATATGGTGGGGTATACTCAAAACTAGAGGGGATTGATTTGTTATAAGGACAGATTATACATTCCCAATGTGAACTCATTAAAGAGTGAAATTCTATATAATTACCATAAAATACCCTATGCAGGACATCCAGGGTATCATTAATTAATTTCAGCATTAATAAATAATATTTTCTGGCCTAGTATGAAAAAGTATGGAGAAAATTATTTAGCTAGATGTTTAGAGTTTCAACAGGTAAAGGTAGAGCATTAGCATCCAACAGGATTGTTGAATCCTTTACCCATTCTAGAATGGAAGTGGAAGACAATTTCCATAGATTTTATCACTGGATTATAAAGAAATAAATACCAACATGACTCTATAATGGTAGTAGGTGACACATTGACTAAAACTACACACTTCTACAAGTAAAATCTACTCTTGGTACAACTCAAGTAGCTAATGTATTTACGAAAGAGATTGTAAAGTTGCATGTTATTTTAAAATGATTATATCAGACAGAAATGAAAAATTTACTATAGCATTTTCGAAGAGTCTATTTGGGGGAATGGGTACTAAATTGAACTTTAGTGCTGCATACCATACCCAAGCCAATGGGAAAACTGGAAGAACAAACTATATTTTAGAAGACATGTTGAGAATGTATGTGATGGATAGACCAACAATGTGAGAGGACTTTCTACATTTAGCAGAGTTTGCCTACAATAATTGTTATTAAGCCTCTATCAACATGAGTCCTTTCGAAGCATTATATGGAACAAGGTGCCATACACCTCTAAGTTGGAGTCAACCAGAGGATAAGTTAATACTTCGACGTGATGCATTGTAGGAAATGGAAAGGAATATAAAGGAAATTCAAAAAAATATCAAGACGTCACAAGACAGGCATAAAAGCTATGAAGATAAACAGAGAATACATAGAAAATTCAATGTGGGTGATCATGTTTACCTGAGGATTAAGCCCAAAAAGAGTACTTTCTACGCTGGTAGCTATGAAAAACTAGCCCCACGCTACTATGGACATTTTGAAGTGCTGGAAAGAGTGGGAACAGTAGCATACAAGTTGGATTTTCCTAGTCACATTAAGGTTCACGATTTTTTTCATGTTTTATTAGTAAAAAAGTGTGTGCATGATCCTACTCATGTTATTGATTGGAATTTGATACACATGGAACCAAAAGGGGAATTCCTTCTAGAGCCACTTCACATCCTAGCACGGGAATAAATTGAACTCCGAAATAGAACAATGACGAGGGTGAAAGTACAGTGGAGGCACTTTGCAACCGAAGAAGCTACTTGGGAGTGAGAAGAAGATATGAATGAAAAATATCCATTACTGTTTGAAAAGTGAATTTATATTTTTTGTCTTTACAACACCGAGGACGGTGTTTTGTTTTAGAGGGATAATATGTAATGTCCCCAGTTTCTCTACTTTTATTAGAAATTTAAACAATCCTAAAGGGTAAAGTGGACCCCAAAGGAAAACAATTATTGTGGACATATTTTAGTACTTTAATTTAATGAAATAAAATTGAATTAATTGTGAAAATACTATGTTATGATTAGATATTATGAATCCAAATCCATGATGATGGATAAGGTTCATAACACTTTCCTAGTTCTCCAAAAATGCTTGGAGAAAATAAATTAAAAATTAAATATTAGATTGGAGATAATAATCTAAAAAACTACCGTATTAAAGAGGAAATTGACTAGGAAGAGGTGGCATACAACTACAAAGAGGAAAAGCTAGTTTTAAAATACTTTTGTGGAAGAAACAAAAGGAAAGCCTTGGAAAAAAGGAAAATAGAATATTGATTAACTGGACCTAGTTAATGAAACAAGATGATGGGAAAGTATTCTTAAATAATAAAATTATGGATAGACAAAGGGGTTGTATATTATTCGAAGAATTGATCTCTACTTTGGGGGAGCTGTGGACAAAGAGCTCATAGGTTGGGTGGAAACTAGTCTACCTTAATTTGTATGCACCAGTTCATTCATTTTCACTTTGAATTTTATTATTATTCTTATTATGGTGAAATAAATTAGTAGTAATGGACTTGATTAAATGTACTCAAGAGTTGATGTTGTATATGTAAGAAATGTTAAAAAGACAAAGTGGCAGTGAATTGGTAGGTCTGTACATTAAACAGAGTCATCTATAATAATTATAATAGTTCTCTGTATGGTTGTAGAAACAATAATCTAAAGAGTACCAACTCTGAGAATGTCTAAACCTTGATGAAGATTTAAATATATGTGGCTCGGTCAATACATTTTCAAGTGAGTCCTTGAAAAAGGGGCCTATGAGCTAGTATGTTTTGATGGCTTTGCACTAGCGCAACCTAAAAATATGATGTACCTTAAAAAATACTATGATCGATATCATGCATAATAAAATGTGTACATACTTTTTGTAGGTGTGTTAATTTTGTATGTAGTATGTGTTTTAAGAATTTCCCACAATTTCTCTTGATCTTGTTTATGTTTGGTTTTCATATATCGACATCTCTCAAACCATATATTGGTTATTCTGACCGTTCTAGTCTTAGTACTCAAAACCTATATTCTGCAGCATGGGCTATCTTTAATCAAAATGGCGAGCTAGTCAGTATGCAATGTATTTTCATTGGTCTCTCTACTAACAAAATCACTAAGTATAGAGTAGTGGCTAAGCTAATAATTGATGTTATTTCACATGGTCTCTGTCATTTATTTATCGAGCTTCAATGAAAACTCACAGTACTACAACTTGCTAATGTATTTTGAGCTATCTGTCCCACCATCGTTGAGATAGTTTTGGGATTACGGCTTCTAGGTATAAAATTCAATTTCATATGATATGAAAACATTTCTAGGAATATAACACATTGGAAGATGCCCTAACTAATTACATTTTAGATAGACAGTTGAAATGAATTTAAATAAGTTTCAATACACATCACATCATATTGAAAGTGTAATAGGAACTATGAAATACTAAGAATAAGTATATATATTAAGTTTGGTTTTACAAAAAATTTCCCGAGACACATATGGCAACATTTCCTATATAAAAAACTACATGCCAATATATAAGTAGAAATATCAAAGGTTTAGATGATACAATTAAACTACATGACCTATCTTGCGTAGTAGTATAAAAATATGCCTAGGCACTCCAATAGTGTTTCGTTGAATTCAAAAAGGAATTTGGTCAACCACAGTCTCATTAATCCCGTGTGTTAGCCACTCCATGTGGTGCTCCACCTCTCATAATATCTTAGCTACCTCAATAGCTTGTAACACATACAATCCTACCGCAACAGCCTTTTCTAGTACTAGAGACTCCTCATGTCATTGTCCTTTTGTATGATAGAGGTATGAAGCACTGATAGGTTGACCTGGTCCAATATATACATGAAAATATAAATACTTGATTCTTGGAAACATCAAGACACAAAAAAAAATTTAGAACTTTCAAAAAACTTAAATGGTTGAAATATTTTAGCTGAATAACCCCATTTCTCACCCTCAGGAAGCACGAGCTTAGGGTCATCACAAAAATCCTTCCCTACATAAGGATAATAATTAATCATAATGAACTCTCTATGTAGCCATCTTAAGAGGGCTCATGCGAAGTTGATCGCTGAAAAACCGACATGTCAGGACATATGATCTATCAATCTCCTCATCCATGTGGCCCACAAATATTATAGGCTCGAGTGTAATCTACTTAGGATGAAGTATTGACACCCTCTCTAGAGAAAAAAAGACCAAGATCAAACCATAGCCGAAGGTTTTTAACTTCCCCTCTCTTTCTTTAGTTGTTTGTTCCTTCATATTGGCCAAAACTACCTCGCTTCAATTGAATATTGTCGACTCTAAACACTCCACCCCATATTGCATGTATGATATGCTTACTACATGAACTCCTCAAACATCAACACAAGATTCATTAGGCTCCTTTTCATGGAAAAAAATTGACAAATTTCATGACACATAGTTTCACCCCTCCCAATAGTGCCACTGTGCTTAGGTGCAACACAATTTTCAATTCTTTGGCGCTTCATTGGTCCTAGGGCATGTTTTTGGAGCTTGAGGGCCCTCAAAACCTCAAAAACAAATGCATGGAATCACAAAACTCGACTATGAAAAGAAAGAAAAAGATTTTATCTCCTATATGGAAGTGATGGTAGTCGAAATGGTCCACCAGATTGGCCGCAATCAGTTGCATAAGATCAAGGGAAAAATTCCTCATAATTCTCGCTGTTGAAAGTAAATGTGAAATGGTAAAAGTAAATCACCATTTTTTAGTATTTATGGTTAGTTCTTGCATTATTTTAAGAATAGTAAATATTTTTAGCTAGATATGTCACATTTTTACTATGAAACATCTATGTTTAATCCTTTTTGTGATGTTTTTAGCACATAGAGAGTTGTTAATGGTTTTTTATCATTCTTTAAATAGGTTATTTTGACCGAAATAACCTATGAAAAAGGATCCCCTTGGAGTCCTTTCTCATATTTTTTCAAACTCCAAAAATATGAAAATATTTCAGAGAACTTTTCTTTTTAAACTCATTAAAATGAAAATATATCTAATAACTATAATTTTAGCCCTTTTCTGGGTGCACATAGACTATTTATGAAAAATTAATACGTTATTTGAACATGGATACGAGGATCTCTTGAGTATTGTTTTCTACCTTGTGAGACTCAAGGAGACTATATATGAAAAGGGACATCTTGAGTTTTATTTTTCACCTCCTTTTCAAAGTCTTGAAACATGAAAAAGATGTCAATTTTTTCGTTCGTTGGACTTATTAAAACATCAAACAACGATGGAATTTCACGCACTACAAGGTTAGACCACTCCTTCTCATGCTTCATTAAATATACTATGGGGGATTCATCTGAAGGATGAACTTACAAATCCTACATATGTTATCCTCCTCAATATCGTTAAAAAATAAAGAGCTACTCACTAATATGGTTGGGAAAATTGGTAAAACAAGGTACTCAATTTTCGAATGGAAGAGTGTTGGCTTGAGGGGTCCTGACCCAGGTTCGATGTGCAAGTTTTTCCAAAAAAACCATATACTACTAGCCATTTGAGTAGTGACCTACGTGCGCAGGTAACAGTCTCACCCAAAGTAGTATGGGTAGGTGCTGGAACCAGGTTTCTGCACCTTGAGAAAGGAAGGGTAAGGCAAGAAGTGGTGTGTTCTATTCATATTTCAAATTTCATCCACATGCATTAGATCTATAATTAGAATCTTTTCATAACACTAACACAACATTACATACCCAAATAGAACAGATCTATATTTACTTCATTACACAGAATTTCGCAGCATAATATAACCAAAGCAGAATAGATCAAATCATTCAATATACAGACCTTTGTAGCACAAAGACAGAGAAATTAATAGCACATTAATTATAAACAATCCATTCAATAGTACTCATAGATTCAGATCCAATAATTTTTCATATTCATTCATTCTTTACCCTTACAATTCCCTTCCCAACCTGCACACACATCAGCTGGGTTTGCACACAGCTTGACTAGGATCTCCACGCACACAACCAATAGGAGTCTGTTCCCCAAAAACCTAAAAAAAATTCTTACACAACAGATCACATCAATAGTTCATCAAATCGTTACCTTTTACAATCTGAAATTACTCTGTATTTATAACAATAGAGCTTTAACATTCCTATGGTCCGCAACCCATGGTTTTCGGACCCCTAGTTTACCCTTTAACCCCATTACAAAGCTTTTCGGGGCTTTTACCCACCCCAAAACCCCTGCACTATACTAAATATAACAAAAATAACCAAAAATAGACTGGTTTCATAGCTTGTTACGAGACCCCGTTCCAACAATCCCCCAACACAATCTTCTCACTCATCTTGAGTCACTTTGGTGGCGCGCCTTCAATATGCACACGTAAGGTAGCTAGGGAACAAAGGAGGGGTGGAAGCACTTCCTCGCTTCAGGCCGCTACGTGTTGTGCAATATTGATCATTTTCAGAGAAGCAGGCCCATCGAGATCCAGACCAACGCGTTCCAACAACTAGTGGAGCCTTGCAATGGCAGACTGTGCATCATGTACAAGCTAGAGTGCAGCATCAGTCCATGGTTTCAACTTTTTGTACACAATCTTCTTGAAGTGAAGAAGGTCCTCAATATGGTGCATGGCGGCCAGGCACTGCACGTGGGGGGGGGGGGGGTTGTGGAGGCCCGAGGTCAATCTAGAGCATCTTCTGCCTGCATCAACTCTCTTTGGCCATGTTGAAGCATGGGTTCGTGCAATGCTTTCATCCATAGCTATGTAGCCTCTTCAAAAAATTGGGCTCCCTATGCCAGTTGTTCCTGAATAATGTGTGTTGCGTTAGTGACCATAGCAATTCGTTGGGCACATTCTTCTGGGGGCAAGTCATACTGCTTGCGCCTTTCTTGGCCACAACGGTTTACTTCTTGCAATACGCTTAGAGAAAGTCTTCGTAGTTGTATAGTAGAGAGCTATGCTAATTCGACTTGTATTTCCCTAGAACTTGGTTCAGAAATGACAGTGTGGGGGATTAAACATATGTTGCTTCTAGCACGCAGGGCCTAGAAATGGCGGAGATGTCGTAGTAGGTTCCGGTACCGCAGAGTTCCTGCTGAACTTGGCTTGCAGCTAATCCTTTCAGACGGCCTACGTGCACTCCTATTACTGCACTCAGTGTATCCCGGCCCTCTTATCATTCCTCCTGTGCGTTGGATCCATAATGGAGAGATGAGTGATATGAATCATAGAAATAAGTAGAAAAAACCATAATGCAGGTAGCCAATACCGCTTGATAGTTGAATAAATAGCCCGATCCATCATCTTCCAGCCATTCGCGCCCCAATCAAAGCTACTTAATGGAAAGGTATCTCGTATGTGGCATGTACCGTCGATCGTGCTTATCATAAATAGTGAAAGTGATAATCCACTGCCCTTTTCCTACGATTGTAAATTTCCTTTTGCATTAACTCGGGATGAGCTGAGATTCTTCCTTTGTATCCAAGGTCACGTCCTTGTGATTTCAGGGCATGGCTGACGCATTACAGGTCCTTTCGTATTTTGATGGATGGTTGACACACGCTGAGCCTTCAAGTCAATCGGGAGTCTTTTCGAGGTATTTATGTTGATCGTGGAAGGAGCATTTTTGTGCAGGACAGTTGCGTCATATGTTCGTAGGTGATTTAATTCTTCAGTCATCCATAGATTATCTTGGATACTCATGACTGTAGACAGGTCCGTAATCTAGTTGGGCAAGGGTCGAGTGCACCCTTGAGTGTTTCGCGCAAGCAGGTCACGATTTGGGTCGACTGATTTCGGGGCCCATCTGGCTAAGGGGGTCTCTATATGCAAGATTACCCTACTCCAATACTTCCTCCGGTTAAGGGAGACAGGTCCCTGCATAGATGCTTCATACCGGGTTAGTAGTAGTGCCTCGAACCTACATTCTCTAGATCCCTGAGGCTTTGAAGGCTTCAGAGTGTCATTTGTGTCCTCTCTGCAAGGCAAGGTTCGTGCCATGGTAGAGATGCGATGAAAGCTTCTAATGGTCTGAAGGCTACAAAGTGCCGAAATCTCATGCAGTCGACTCTGCCAGTTCTCCAGCTCCTCATCAGATTCAGAAAATCATTCACTGTCCTTTTCCCAATAGAGCAGCCCTTTTTCCATGGGGTTAACCCGATCTTCATCTTGCCCAGTGATCTTATAGATATGATCTAATTCCTCCTTCGTGTGGATAGGCTCAGGATACTGGGCACCTTCTGCGGGATCCAGGGGTACTAAGACAGGAATACTTCTGCTCTCAAAAACCATGCTTTGTTTATTTAGGTTAATAATTCCCCTCATTTCCATTGCCCAATCTAGTCCGAGGAGCACAGGATAGGGGTCCACATCTTCAACTACCTCAATCACTTCAAAGTCAGTTAGGACCCTTGTGCCTGCAATGTCAACAATAACCTTTGGTAACCTCCCCAAGGGAATGATTTTCTGTTGGTTCTCCATGCATAGTTGGATATTGGACCATTCCAGTTTGGGCTTCCCCATTCGTTTCTAGGTTTTCTTGGGTAAAATATTGGCATCAGATCCAAGATCCCAAATAACCTGATCCATTTCATAGTTCCCGATTTGTGCAGTTAGCCGCATTTCTTTCCCTGTGTGTTTCATAGAGATGTACAGTTTGTGCACATCCTTGGTCTCAAGGATCAAGGTGGGTCGAGCTGCGCATGTGTTCATTAAAGCCAGGATATTTCTTATGGCCTGCGGGTTCCTGAGTAATTTCAGACATGCCTTCAAAAAGGTCTCAATTTCTTCCTCGCTTTGAGACTGCGCAGGGACTGCTGGTAGAGCCTGTTCTTTGCAGGGTACCTCCTTGCTTCCCTTGGTGTCTGTCCCACTATGTTTTATGAACTTTACACTTGGCTCCTATTCTCTTAGCTTAGTTTTAACCCTCTATACATTCTGCGTAGGGGTAGGCTACTTTTCTTACATTTTGGCTATCAAGATTGGGCAATATTCTACCTCATGGTCCAGCTGTTTGCAGTATTTACATGATGGTCAGGTGGGATTAGGGCATTCTCTGGAAAAGTGCCCTATTTCTCCACAATTATAAGAAATCAGCTAACCTCGTCGTCGGCCTACGCTTCCTCCCTGACCTCCTCTGCCTCAGGCCGGTGATCCTCCAAAGTGCACAGTCAATCTAGGTGACGTAGTGTCTGATTGCACACGATATAAGTTCCCGCAATCTATCATCAAGTCATATGCTCAGAAAGTTTTCTCGTCATGTCCTATGGACCGACAGAATCGGCACCATTGTTGTTTTAGCTCTGGGACATACGCACCCAACCGAGGGCAATGGTTCGTGTCTTGGAGTATTGCTACCCGACAATCATCGCACCATAGCGCAGATCCACTTGATCCTGGTCGCAATACGGCAGGTTCCCTACTTACCCCTGGGCACAGTGGGATAGGTCCTCCAGCTTGGATATAATTAGTTAGTAAAGGTCATTTATCCTCTGTGTGACCAGACACTCGGAAACGTACATGCCAGAGATCTGCGCAGATGTCTTTTCCTTGCTCTTTTCATAGGTTCTATATCTCTAGGTGCATAGCTCCAAGTTGTTACTAGATCTGTTGGACTCCTACCGAGGTATCCTCCTGGCGAGCAGCTTCTAACTTCATAGCAGCTTCTACATTTTTCTCCTGTGATTCAAAGGTCTGCTGGTTCATTGGTGTGCGCAGGTGAGGTAACAATATGGTGATGAAGTATTCTATATGTTGTCTATCATCATAATTGAACCCTCCTTCCCTAATTTCCCTTTTTAGCCATTGATCCGCCTCCCACACTGATTCAAACACACCCTGTTTGAATTGTTTTATGTCTTCCACTAACTGGGAGTAGGACTTTGGTTTGCGGAATTGTTGCTTCAGAGCATTCATAATATCCTGAATGGAAGTGGTTCCATTCTGGGGAACATATCACATATACCAGTCCAGAGCTCTGTCTTCGAATGCTAAAGACAGTTGCACCCTTTTGATTGTATCACTTGCCACATTCTGCGTAGTCCATACAGAGTCTGCAATGAACCAAAATCGATCCATGTTCTCATCTCCTACCCCCTTGAAGGTAGGTAGGTTTAGATGTGTAAGCATATCACTATCCAGGGATGATTTTATAGGTGAGTTCTTACCCCTGCGTGCCCTAGGTGGTGATGTGGTTGGTTACTTAACTGGGCTATAGGCAGCCCTTCCTGCATCAAGGTTGGTCCGACAATACTTACCACTGTGTGTCGCACTCCCGTCTGGATCCAAGGTCATTCAGTGTATATGGCTACACAGAATTCTCTTTTCTCACAACAAATTCTTGATTAGTAATGGTAACGTCCTTAGAAACTTACGGTTGGACTCAAAATACGATACAGATTGATCAATGGAAAACTGTGTCGCAAAGCCTCCTAGCACACTATCCACCCAGTGATCCACCGTGCATGTAACAGTGCTATCAGTTATCTCCAGTTGTTCAAACAGATCGGGAGTCCACTGAGTGACTCGCTCATCCTTCTAGCACTTCCGAAATTCTACCAGCCTGGCTAGCAAATCCTAAAGCTCAATTGCAAAGGTTACAAAGAATATTTTGTATCTTTCATTAAGAATGTACCTGTTCTTCCACCTTTCTGCCATTAATTTTTCACTTCGATTTTCTCTTACTGGAAACTCCTGGATCTGCCTTTCAAACCAGTCCTCGATCTCTTTTCTTTTAGGCTTTCAGTATTCTCTTTTCATTACCCAATCCCTTTATAATATTTCTTCTAGTCCTAACAACGGAACCATTTGTTGGCTTGAGGGGTCCTGACCCAGGTTTGGTGTTCAAGGTTTGCCAACAAACCCCTATACTACTGGCCCTTTCGGTAGTGACTTGTGTGCACAGGTCAGAGTCTCACCCAAAGTAGTATGGGTGGGTGTTGGAACCAGGTTTCCACACCCTGAGAAAGGAAGGATAAGGAAAGTAGGGTTGTGTTCTATTTAGATGTCTAATTTCATCCATGTGCACTAGATCTACAATTAGAATCTTTTCATAACACTAACACAACATTACATACCCCTCCGGATGCGGATGTTTAGTTGCACGCAGAGGCCACTAGGCCCGGTTCTGATCCCAAAGCATTTCACTTGGGGTGGCCACATGGCCCCCCATGGTGCCTTAAATGTTGTTTTCATTACCCATCTGCGATGGGCATTTAAACATGTTCGCCGCCACCTCCTGTGCCTTGGTCAGTGCACACGCTATCAAATGGCGCATTCCCGGTCGAATTCTCCAGATTGCTTCGTCGATGGCCACCGTCCTCTGTCGCCTTTGAGCTCGCTATGTCCGGGAGGCTCTGCTACAGGTGGAGAGAGAACATCTACAGGTCGACGGTGCGCGTTGTATTGCTGCTTGGAAACCGTTCCAGGCTTCCACTACACTCACAGTAACTTCTGTCCGATTCATTTCAATTCTCAAGCTCCTCCTGTTTTTGTTGATCATCTTACTCCTATAATTGCAGCTCCCTCCAGAGTTTGGGTGGATTCTTCTGAGAATTTTATCATGCCCAGACTTAGGCAGCGAATGTCTTGCAGGAGGGGAGCTTCTCGGGGCAGATCCATGGGTGAGCGCCCTCCCCACAGCCCGAATGTCGACCTCCCTTTGGAGCCTTCTGCAAGGCGTCCTACTCAGAACTTTTCAGACCCTCCTGGTCCTCTCCGTGACTTCCATGCTACGGCGCCTCCTCTTTCTGCCCCTCCGCCCCTTGCTCCCCCTGTTCCTCCTTTGTCCCCGCCCCAGCCTCACGTCGCCGCCTCCACTCCTTCTCCGGGTAGTAGGTTCCTCAGACAATCCATGCAACATACTGAGTTGTGCTTCGACTTTGCGTTTGACCGCCCTATCACTGTCTTCTTAACAGTTACGCTGAGCGAAGAACTCCCCTTCCCTCCTGCCTCACACCGTAGTCACTTGCAGACTCCTTCTGCTCCCGCCTTTGTTCCTCCTCCAGGCCCTGAACCTGCTCCTTTCATTCCTTTATTCGGTGCTCCTACTGTTCCCATCCCTTCTTCCTCGGGACTTTTTAATTTGCAGATGGACGCAGGCCTGTTAGGAGAAGAAGAGAACAAGATTGATGAAGGGGACCTGGACAACCAGTATGGCTGCAGAATTGTGGAGGAGCATACTGCTTCAGATTAACTGCTCACTCACTTCCATGACAAGTTTCCAGTATGAAATCTGCTTAAACAATTTTGCAAGGTCTAGTGTTTCAATGACTACTCATAGCAGTTATAGCTGCATGCATATTTTGTATCTTTCTAGCTTTCTTATGCTCAGTATAGTCAACTCTTCGCCGGTTTCCCAGTTACTAGGAGGTGTAATTACTTACAATCGAACTGGTTTCCCGTTTATGGGCAGTTCCATATCTAGACTGATAGTGGCAATCAAGCCCGGTCTCAGGCTTCTTCACCTGAGCCATGGCAGTTTTGTAATTTTATGTTCATAATAGAAATAGCGCAATTTAGCAAAAAAAATAAAAAATTATTATAATTTTTTATTAAAAAAAAAAAACACAACATTACATACCCGAAAAAAACATATCTAGATTTACTTAAATACAAAGACTTTCGCAGCATAATATAACCAAAGAAGAATAGATCCAATCATTCAATATAAAGACCTTCGTAGCGCAAAGACAGAGAAACACATAAAACAGTAATTATCAACAATCCATTCAATAGTACTCACAGATTCAGATCCAATAATCTTTAATATTCATTCATTTGTTACCCTTACAATTCCCTTCCCAACCTGCGCACACAGTAGCAGGGTCCGCACACAGCTGGACTAGGATCTCTGCGCACACAGCCAGTAGGAGTCTGTTCCCAAAAAACCCAAACAGATCGCTTACACAACAAATCACATCAATAGCTCATCAAATCTTTACCTCTTACAATCCGAAATGCCTCTCTATTTCTAAAAATCTAGCTTTAACATTCCTATGGTCCGAAACCCATGGTTTTTAGACCCCTAGTTTACCCTTTAACCCCATTATAATGCTTTTCGGGGCTTTGACCCACCCCAAAACCCCTGTGCTATACTAAATATAGAAAAAATAACCAAAAGCAGACCAGTTTCGTAGCTTGTTAGGATACCCCATTCCAACAAGGAGAGTCTCTCTTGAACACATCACTCTTCCACTTCATCCCCATGTTTTTTATTTTGGGTAGTATTCTTACCTTTCATTTTGATCATACCTATACAAAGCCTAAATTTCAGTTTTATATCAATGCTGCGAACTACATTCAGTGTCGCCAGTGTCTTCAAGAGAATTCATTTAGTTGATATTTGTTACAGTACTCTTGAGGCTTCATTCCATGTTTTCCTTTCCTAATCCACTTTTTCATCAATGTCATTTTGTCTCAACCATGATAAACATTTAATTTTCTTGATGGGGGATACATGAAGGTAATCTTGTGACTGATCGCTTCTTATCGACATCAGCACATTATCCAAGAAGTTGACTTAGAAACACTACTCGGTACTTTGGTGCTTGCATACATTAATGGTGAGTTTCCTCGCTATCGGAGATAGGTTTACATCATTAGCCTTCGACCGAAAGACTCTATGTGGTGTTTTAAATCAACTCCTTTAGTCACACCATACATATTTTACTACAATACCTTGAGAGTCATTAATATCATCCGTGGTTTCTCTCGCATCAGTTAATGACTTACATCATTGGTTGGTAATGAGATGGTGTCTACCATGTTTTAATCTAGCTCATTGATTCACATGGTTAGACTCATACTTTGAACAATCGTGTGAATGAGATAGAAGACCCTGGATCTAGTTTCATCCATCTCGACTACGATTTCAGGAGTTGTATAGATATCACAATGTAGGATGGCCATGATCACACAAACAATGAATATAAAAATTAAATAGTTTATTGTCATGTTAAATTTTCAAGAAGATTATGAAAATCTAAAAGGATGAAGAAAGTGATATGAGAAATATACCAGTAGGAATGTCCGAAAATGTGTACAAGGAGATGGTCAAAGAAATGGACATAATTGTTAAAAAGTGTAACTAGATCGGTCTTCATGTTGATTATATAATTAGGTAAAAGAAGAAGTCAAATTAATATATATTTTTATTCTATGTGCTTCATGGGTTTCATGAGCATGAATTAATAAGTAGGACTTCTTCTTGATGTCCATTAGGTTTAAGATCTACTCTTTGTGATATGCTCCAAGACCTTGTATATCGTTAAAGACAAGCTTCGTGATTTAGTAAAGCAACAATCAACGCTACTGAAGAAATACATCGTGAAATGTTGAAGAAATTACAAGGTCAAGTCAGCCTACATGATGTATCATAGTCAGCCAATTACATTGGATGGTTAGCCTAAGAGTGCAAATAGTTCAATATATATAAGGCAAATTGTAGATCATTTGGAGAGTAAAAAATGTGGATATCACTGCAGGAATATGGAACTATCTCAGAAAGCATTGTAGACAAGATTGAACCTTATATAGGAAATTTTACGGATAGCTTCAGGCATATCATCCCAAGAATTTAAGTGTGGATATACATATACACACAGACACACACACACACACACACACACACACACACACATATATATGTATATGTAAGTATATGAAGCTACATTAGACATTGCAAACATACACTAAGTCACAGTGTAAACATATGTTAGATTGTTGTGCGGACATATGCAAGACTACATTTTAGATTGTTTTGTCGAAGGAGATAATCGGATATCTCTGAGATCATAGAGAAGATAAAAAGGAACAATTTAAAAGGGATAGTTCAATGTGCATATAAATAATAGCATAAAGTGTGGATAAGGGATAGTACAAAGTATTGCAGATATAAAATGGAGGTACAGAAAGAAGGTTGCAGTGAAATACAAGAAGAAGACTACAGATAGGTTTAAAGTTAATGCGAAGTTTCAGTGAGTACAGTAGACAGGAATGAGCTCGGAAATCAAAGAAAAAACAAGTTTGTTTGCAGATTATCTTAAGAAGCATCAGTTTGGATATATGTGAAAGTTGTTAAACTAATAATTTGACAGAAGTTCAGACAGAGATCAAAAGAAGAAAGGAAGCCTTGAAGTAGGAGAAAGTAAGGAAGGTGTAAATTTATGTTGATGTTCTATGCTTGATGCACCTTTACTTTTTCTCCCAATATCAGACAACAATCACATAAACAATAAAGTAAAATGCTAATAGAACATACTAATATATTAAAAGAAGACAAACCAGAAATATATAAGTTTGTTGGTGCATTACAGCGATCAATAGGATGCTTCAACCCAAAAGTCAATGTTGTTAGTCAATGGTCAACGCAAATAGCAGTAGCAGCTAGGTCAATGCAAAAAACTCAAAGTGGACGTTTTGCCTCAGGAATAGTGCCAAAAAATGCGGATTAGGAAAATCAAAATTTTGGGAGAGTTTCAGGTTCTTTTGACCTTGCATTGACCAAAATCAACACTGGTCAAATTTTGTTGCAGAAATTCTAGATCGAAACCAGAAATGTGTTGCTGCTGGAATTTTCCCACGTGTCGAGAGAAGAGCCACCAAGGTCATCGAACCAATCAGATGAGGAGAGAGAAATGTGTGAGGATGAGATGAGAGAAATTTCCTCCAACGTTGACCAATATATATCCATTAGTGAGGGTGTGTGACACAACTGTTGGGGCACAAAACCTTAAGGGAAACATACACATATCATGAATAAATTCAAAATAAATGTTCTTCTCATCAGATCAATATGATATTTAGATTGATCTTTCACCTCTCTGAAATGGGAATCCAATAAAAATATTTGTATCTTTATCTGAGCATCACAATATGGAGTTTGGACCTAATTGTCCAAAATTAACACTCCCTCTCAACTAAGGAGAATTCCATCCACCTGTACAATCCAAACATCGTGCGTCATCCCGCCATAACTTGCTTTTCTAACTTCTTTATTTAATAACAGAAGTGGGTCAGTCACAATGACATCATTCCCGAATGATAGATTTAGCCTAGAGGTTTGAAACCTATATTGGACTCACAAAGAGTCTAATACCAAACTAAAGTTGGTTTATCTGACCTGAAGTCAGTTGGAGGTTCGAAACCTCACTATACTTGATCCCAGATCAAGTAGTTGGATCGTTACATCCTAGATAGAGAGTATGAAAATCTGTGATGCATCCATCAGTCTTTGCTACTAGTCTCTAACTTTTCCCACCTCACTGGCCAAATGAGAGGTACTTTCCATGAGCTCTGAACTCAATGGGTAGGATGCATATGGGGCACAAATAATGAGAGGTGAACCAACTCAATCATCACAATGGTGGGGTAGAAGCACACTAACAAGGTTCGACAAGCCTAGCCATATGGTTGCTTATATCTTTGAGAAGCTAAAACCAAAGCCCCGAAAATCTCCCAGAGCTCATCATCCAAAAGGAACCTCAACATAAGTTCATTCCATGATACCAAGACTCTCATGGAAGGTCAGGAAATTGACCTTCCCCAAAGGCTTTGTGAGAATATCAGTGACCTTCTCATCAGTTCCTATATGATCGAGCCTTACGACACCTCACTATACCATAACCCAAATAAAGTGGTACCTGATATCAATATGCTCGGATCAATCGTGGAACACGAGATTCTCAGACAACTGAATCCTACTCTGGTTATCACAGAGTGTCATGGTTGTATCTATCACATGCCCTAACAACTCACTGAAGAGCTTTCACAACCAAACTGATTCACAACAGGCCATATTTGCTACAATGTATTCAGCCTCCGCAATGCTAAAAGCCACCGACTTCAACTTCTTGCTCATCCATGATATTGAAGCAGATCCAAGTGTGAAGCAACATCTCGATGTTATTTTATGATCCACCACACTACAAGCCCAATGAGCATCAGTATATCCAAGCAGTTCCACACTCCTGGTAGTGTATCTCAGCCCATGGTTTATCGTGCCCTGACGATATCTCAACAAATTCTTGGCACCAACCCAGTGAGTGTGATGAGGCTCCATAATATGTTGAATCAAAGTGCTCACTGCAAAACATACGTCCGGACGGGTGTTGAGTAAGAACATCAGGGCCCCTATGATTTGACTACACTCAGTAGGATTTGCTAACACATGCCCAATAGCACTGCCACTCAACTTCTTATAGTTGAGCTCCATTGGTGTCGACACAGAATTACAGTCCACCATACCAAATCTTTCCAGAAGATTCACAATGTATTTTCCTTGAGAAAGGAAAATATCATCAGGTCTCTACTAGCCCTTTAGGCCTAGGAAGTAATGCATCAATCCTAGGTCCTTCATCTCAAGCTCAGTAGCAAGCTCCCCCTTCCACTAATGAATGAGAGGGTAAGAACTTTTCAGGAAGATGGCATCCACATACAACACCAGAATGAGAGGCTTCTCTCTATTAACTTTGAAGTAAAGTTTTAGATTAGCATGACTATGAGTGAAGCCGAGCTTCATCAGGTAGTTATCTATCATCTCATAACAGGATCTCTGTGCTTGCTTCAAGCCATAGAGGGATTTCTTTAACATGAAAACATGGGGATCCTAATCTTGGGCTTTGAACCCCAAGGGTTGTGCCACATATACCAATTCCTTTATCGCACCATGTAGAAATGCGGTATTCACATCGATCTCATGATGACTCCATCCTTTCTTAGTAGCAAGGTCTATGATAGATCGGATGGTGGTATATCGGGCCACAGGTGAAAATATGTAATCATAGTCTATGCCTTCCTTTTGAGAGAAACCACAAGCAACAAATCCTTCCTTGAAATTTTTAATACTTCCAACAGAGCCATGCTTGATCTTGTAGATTCATTTCAAGGTGACAACTACTTTGTCCTCTGGTCTTGGAACCACATCCCAGACATCATTCTTCATTATGGACTCATACTCTTCATGCATAGCATCCTTCCAGACTTCATGCTCTATGGCTTTCTCAAAACATCCAGTCTCAAATTGTACAATAGTACTCATGGCCGCTAGATAATCTTGGTATCTATTTGGCTTCTTGCATTCATGGAATGTCCCCGTTGGGGCCATATGTCCCTCAGCATCCTCGAGAGTGTCCATGAGCCATGATGGCCTCTTCCCTAGTGAAGGAGGTGGATCAATCATTTCCATTAGTCGTTCAGCATCAGGCATCGTCTCATCCTTCGGTTCTTCTTGATTTCTAGACCTTGCTTCATGATCTTCCTCATATTTTGAAATATTGTCCAGTTTCCTCAGGGAAGCATCTTCATCAAAGGTGACATCGTGCCATATATCCACTTCCCTTTGACCAAGCACATAAAATCTATAGGCTTTTAAAGTTTCGATGTAGCCCACAAAAATTCCCTTCTTCCCAGAAGCATCCAGCCCACTCCTCTTCTCTTTCAATAGAACCTAGTCACATAGCATGGCACTGGCAACTTCCACAATGGTCTTGTTCTATTGTTCAGCAATTCTATTCTACTCAAGAGTGTAGAAATTTGTGGTCTCCCTCTTAATGACATCGTCTATGTAAAATTTCTTGATCTCATTCATCTCATATTCAGTGTAATTATCAGTCCTCAATATATTGATCTTCTTCCCTGTCAGATTTTCCATCAAGGATTTGAAGACACAGAACCACATGAAAGCCTCATCCTTCTTCTTCAAGAATTATATCCAGGTTTTGTGAGAGAAGTAATCTATGAATGTCATATAATAAGAACATCTTTCCAAGGATGTCACAGGTACCATCCCAGATAGATTAGAATGTATCAATTGCAATATATTGAATGTCTTTGTGACACTTGAGGGAAAAGGACTCCTTGTATGCTTTCCTTCGGAATAACCGTGACATACACCTTCATTATTATTTGAGAACTCGGGCATCCTCATCACCACATTCCTTGCTTTAGGAAGGGCCTTGTAGTGAAGGTGTCCAAACCTTCGATACCACAGTTCAGTCTGTCGGATGGTATCACATGTCATCACTCCTAGTGGAATTCCTCCAACCTGGTAGAGTGTATCAACTCTAAACCCAATCCTTATAGCTTCCTTGAAGCTCTTCTTCCAAATGCGCACCTTCCCATCAATGAATGTCACATTGAAACCTTTGTCTTCCATGGCCGATATAGACATGAGGTTCTTCTTCAAATTAGGTAAATAGAGTACATCCTGTAAGTGGACAACTTGACCTCGAGACAAGTGGTGAGTCATGGTCCCTGTCCCTTGCACGAGTTATGTGGCATTACCTCCAAGGATAATTTACATATTATTATCCTTCTAAACCATATCATAAAGTGCTTCTTTGAACCCAGTGATGTGCCATGAGGCACCACTATCTATCAACGAGACATCCATAGTGTTGGGTAGAGATGAAACAGAGAGGGAAGATACAAGAATGAATTCACTTCTTTTATCAACAACATTTGATTCCTCATACTTGGAATTCCTCGACCTTTTGAAATTTTGACAATTCTCGTCGAGGGGAGCCTTCCTCTTTGCCTTGAACCTATTGTTCCTTTGATTTCTATTCTTTCGATTTTTTTTTTTATCATCATCATTGGGAGAATGCTTCTTGAAATGGAATTCTCTAGCATAGTGAACTGGCCTATGATAGGTGTAACACTTGCTCTTCTTTCCTTGGGCCCCTCCTCTTCCTTTGTTCTTTGGACCATGAAAGTTCTTCTTTCTAGAATGAGAAGCGTAGGCAGCATTTCCTTCATTTTCATACTCCTTCCTCCTTGTCTCTTCTTGTACGCATATCGATAGTAATTTTTCAAAGTTAGGTATCACATTGCTATTGAGAATGGTAGTTTTGAACAGATGCCATTCATATGGGAGCCCTCCAAGTGCAGTGAGTACCATCTCTCAGTCAGTTATTGTCTCCCAAATAGCGAACATATTTTTCCTGATCTCGGTAAGATTCATAAATTATGATTGAACATAATCATCCCTACCTTTCTTCAGATTCTTCAATTGATTCTTCATGAATAGGACTTGATTCACATTGTTGGCCTTGAACATTTGGACCAACTTATCATACATCTCCTTGGATGTGCCCAGCTCAAAGATGTAGGAAACTAGACTCTTATGAATTGAGTCCCTAATCATCATCTTTTCTTTGATATCCCCCTTCTTATACTTTGTTTTGGAAGTAGCACTAGTAGTGGATGGAGGCTCTTGGATTTTACCCCACACATAATCCATGATATCTTTGTCTTCCAAGTTAAGATCCAATGTCATCTTCCAAGCATGGAATTCATCCTTCCTGGTCAATTTGTCATCATCATTAAAGACATTGTAGTTTGAGGAACCCATCCTCTTCTTTGGTGATTTCCACAAATTAGGTCTTTGTCTTCACCTGAGCTCTGAAACTATGTAAATTTATGAAGATGTTTTATGCTTGATGAACTTTATTTTTTCTCCCAATATCATACAACAATCACATAAACAATAAAGTAAAATGTTGATAGAACATACCAGTAGATCAATAGAATACAAGCCAGAAAATATAAGTGTGTTGGTGCGTTATGGTGGTTAACATGATGCTTCAACCTAAAAGTCAACAGTGCGAGTCGACGGTCAACGCAAATAGTAGCAGCAGCTAGGTCAATGCAGAAAAGTCAAATTAAACGTCTTGCCTCTGGCATAGTACCAGAAAATGCATATTAGTCAAATTGAACATTTGGGAGAGTTTCAGGTCCTTTTTACCTTGAGTTGACCAAAGTCAACGCTGGTCAAAGTTTGTTTCAGAAACCCTAGACTGAAATTAGAAATGTGTTGCTACTGGAATTTTCCCACATGTGGAGAGAATACCCACCAAGGTCATCGAACCAATCAGATGAGGAGAGAGAAATGTGTGAGGATGAGATGAGTGAAATATCCTCCAACATTAACCAATATATATCCATCAGTGAGGGTGAGTGACACAACTGTTGGGGCACAAAACCTTAAGGCCGACCTGCACATATCTTGAATAAATGAAAAATAAATTTTCTTCTCATCGGATCAATATGATCTATAGATTGATCTTGCACCTCTCCGAAAGAGAAATCTAATAAAAATATTGGCATCTAAGCATCACAACACAGAGTTCAGACCTAGTTGTCCAAAAATAACACTCCCTCTCAACTAGGGAGAACTCCATCCACCTGTGCAATCCAAATATCATGCATCATCCTGTCGTAACTTGCTTTCTTAGCTTCTTTATTTTAGAACAGAAGTGGATCAGTCAGAAAGACATCATTCTCAGATGATAGATTCATCCCAAAGGTCCAAAACCTCTATTGGACTCACAAAGAGTCTCATACCAACCCGAAGTTGGTTTACCTGACCCAAATCCAGTTGGAGGTCCAAAGCCTCACTATACTTGATCCTAGATCAAGTGGTTAGACCGTGGCAACCTAGATAGAGAGTACGAAAACCTCTAAGGTGCCCATCTGTATTTGCTACTAGTCTCTAACTTTTTCCACCTTAATAGAGAAAGGAAAGGTACTTCCCATGAGCCCTAAAATTAATGGGTGGGATGCATACGGAGCACAGATAATGAGAGGTGAACCAACTCAATCACCACAACGGTGGGGAAGAATCACACCAACAAGGTTCGGCAAGCCTAGCCCTATGGTTGCTTATATCTATGAGAATCTATCCAGAAAGCCCCCCAGAGCTCCCAGATCTCATTTTCCAATACGACCGTCAACATAGGGTCATTCCATGATACCAAGACTCTCACGGAAGGTTAGGAACTTTACCTTCCCCAACGGTTTTGTGAGAATATTCGCTACCTTCTCATCAGTTCCTATATGATCGAGCCTTGTTGTAGAGGTAAATCCCCTCTGCAGGCAGAGGTAATCCCACTAGCCCTTGATTGGGTCTAGCAACAATCGAATCACACAATTACATTGGTTCCTAGTTACAAGAAAGAAAAAGATTGTGATAAGTAGCCTACGTCAAATCCCACGCCACTGTTTTCCAGGAAGAAGCGACGGTTGGTCGCTTTAATTGCTTTCACAATTCAAGCTCCACATAAATTTTCAACCCGAGGAAGTCTTTTTATTTCAAAGATAATCACTCACTGGATATGCTCAATTTCAAAAGCAAAAACAATGTTGTAGTAAAAAGCCACACAATTATCAATCTCACAAATCTACTTATTCACACTCTGTTTAAAAATGGTGTCAAAGTATATAGCAAAAATGATACATAGTGGAGTAAGAAGCGACGATCCTTGTCCCTATCTTGACAGATCACAATCCTTCTGTTCGACACATCCAGACACCTGTACACATGCAAAGAAAGGATGCCATACAATGTAATACTTAAAGCATGTAACTATATATCAGTCAGAGAAGATACAATTCATTGCATTACATAAAAGAGTAGACACACGAATGGAACTGAAATCAGAGTCGCTTATATTATAGATGAAAAAAGGGAGATTAAAACCAAATTCTCTGACGCTATGATCTTCCTTTAGAGGGGCATGCAGTGGAGCACATCTCAACAAAGCGTATCGGGAATCTGGACAAAGCTCTCTTTCTTACGGGGTTCTCCTCGGCTTTGCTCTCAATAGTTTCCCAGCTATAATTTTCTTCCCAAAAGTTCAGCTAGCTAGCAAATGGAGAGGACAGGATTTTATAGAGGGAGGAAGGGAGGTTGGGATCCCTATAATAATGGGATAGAGACCTATCTCTTAGGAAGAGTCCATGAGAGGTTGAAATCCACTTCCAAATCAGGGAGATCCAGAGGCAAACAACCCAACTTCTTTCTGATGATTCATTCTAAGTTGGTTCGAATAAAAATTCCGCCATTTATTTTTAAAAAACATTCCTTAATAGTCTTGGCATGAGTGAGACACAAGGACAGAGTGCGAACTAGCATGCCCACTAGTGCACGTTTTCCCCATTGCGCAAGGGATGAATTGGCTACCCGCGCCAATGCCAAAACATGGATTTTAGGGTTTTCTAGAGGAAATGTTCTTCAGGAGAATTCTTGCCCTTATGTAGAAAGAGGCCATCAAGGTGTTTTTCAGGACATTTTACTATTCACAGGTCACAGGAATAGTCCTCCAATGCACGGAATGAGGGATTGCAGGGACGGTGACAAAATGGTGTGTAACAGATGCCCCCTAAAGCATGAGGCCCGAGAGAGAGGGAGGGGTGAAATTCTTTATGAGAATGCATCCAACTAAAAGTACTGTTGTCGGAAGACCTATGAATACAAATACAACTGATATCTCTGATACATGATATGTGGTATGGCTATAGCCATCCATAATAGAGTGTACAAAAACCAGGATCCAAGGTATGGATGCAACCATCCAATAAATAAGGACCAACAAGTAGACTCAGGTATGGTCGCAGCCATCCAATTAAATGAGTCATGTAATAAATCATAATAATCCACAAAGAACTCACATCCTGGATGTTTATCAGAAAAAATCCAGGGCCTTGCACTCCATCTCGACCTGAACAGTGTACAATTTCGAGCATGCGAATATGTGAGCTGAAGTCGAACATGAAAGAAAATCGTCTCATTACCAACCAATAACGAAAGTCGTTAACAGATGCGAGAGGAACCACCAATAATGATGATGGATCTCAAGGTACAAGAGGTACAATCCACGGAATGTGAACAGTGAGTTGGCGTCAAACACCCACAAAATCATTTGATCGAAGGCGAATAATGAAAACCTTGTGTCGAATGCGAAGAACCTTCCATTGAGGCATGCAGGCTCCAAGGTACCTAAAGGGAGTCTCTAGATCAACTTCCTCGATAACAGGCTGAATTAGACAGGAAGTGACCTTGATCGAAGGTGGGCCATAATGTTTCCAACATCATCAACATGAGGCAGAGGAACATGATGTTTGTGAATCAAGATCAACAGGTAAGCAGAGGGAGGTTGAAAACTGCAGAGGAAAACCTCCCTTGAACATATCGGCAGCACGACATTTAATTTGGAAGTATTTTACATTAAGAGATCTGAGGTCATGGTGACGTGGCAAAGAGCATATGAGCGGTCAAAAAAGATTACCCAAACCCATGAAGGCGTGTAGATAACGAGAGGAGATGTCCCCAACCTGACATGAATGCAGACAAGTGCCATGCTCATGAGCGACATACTGCCGACACGACTATAATAGTGGTTCCATTTTCCCCCACCATTTCTGGCGAGTACCCCAATTATTTTTGAAAACAAGCTTGAAGGGGATAACATATGCTTGCGATATAATTTTGTCCTTCAGAAAAATCCATCCTAGTACATTTAACGAGCCCTAGGAAGGAGGAACTCGAGTAACGTCATTACAACGAAGTCCAATGCCATCAGTGTTTAACAAGTCTGACAAAGGAATAACTCAACGTCTTTTCATGTTTAGGGAGTTTGAAAATATAGCTAAAAAGAAAACTCCAGCAGTCCCTTTTCGTAAATAGTCCCACAAATCCGAAAAGGTAGAAAACTATGTGTGAGAGAACCTCCTAGTCACGATAGGCTAGGGTATTCATTTTTCGTAAATAATCTATCCCAGCCCGAAAAAGGGGTAAACGTATACTGGGTAGATGTCGTTTCTCAACCATTTAACAAGTTCAAAACGACAAGCATCTCGACAATCTTTTCAATTTTAGAGAGTCAGAAAAGAGCTGAAATGTGACTCTAGTAGTGAATTTTTCGTGTTTTTACCTGAGTCCGAAAAAGTATAAAATACAACTCGTTTCGTCATCCTAATCGCGTAAAATCCTATCACTGCACAAAAATCAAGTGTAAAACCCATTTTTCGACAAAAATATAATAAAATATAGGAAAAAAAAGTCCCAAAACCTAATTTTTATTTTGAAAAGTTATAAATATTACCAATAGTAAAAACATATTTACTTTTCACCTTTTTACCTCTTTTCAGAGCGATAGTGTGGCATTTCCTTTGCGATCTTGAGGTGAGGATTAAGAGAAATCTAGTGGACAAATCCAGATCCCGTCTTCTCCAGGTAAGAGCTACTTCCATTAGCCATCTTTTCAGCTGCATTTCATTATCTTTAATCATGGTTTGAGGTCTTTTAAGGGGGGAATTTCAAAATTTAGGGCTCGCGGTTGGTGCAGGTACTAGGCACAGACCTGCGCCAATCCACTCTGCTTTACATAGAGGCCATGCCAGTTTGCATGATTGTTATCCAAACAGACACACCAATGATGCAACGCAAATTCTAGCCAAAAAATCCCAAAAATTAACCAATGAAAATAAAATTTCAATATTTGAGGAGGTTTCTAACACTCCTATGTTTGATTTGATGTAGGTAGTCAGCGAAAATGGTAATTGAATGGAAGGAAAGAGAGCACACTGAGGAATATGAATTGGCAATGGAGAATAAGCAGTGTATGAATGCTATCTGAAATTGCGGTTTGAAGAAATTCTTCCTAACGCCATTTCTCTGGGCTTAGCTCGAATTACTGCAATATCTAATTACTATCTGGGACAAGGATGAGGATAAGTTTAAACTTCAATATCAAGTACTCGAGCACGAAGTGTTAGATGTGTACTTTATCTTTGAATTGTCATGCAGAGGTCTAATGCCTATCTTGACAAACACCAAGCCTTCTGGTGAAAACATGACAATGGTCATGGACAAAGTGTGCATATGGGCACAAAAATGGTTAGTTATCGGAAAGGTAGACATTCATACCATTCCTAATCTAGCACTCAGAGTAGTCCTACATACTATCACGCAGGCCTTGGGGTCACAAGCACCACACAAGGCTACAAAAACATAGCTCCTTCCGCTCCCGGAAGGAGAGGACTGGGATGAAAAGATAGGTAAGAATCTTTTTTATTTTTATTAGTTTTATGATTCTTTAGTATACATGCATGTTCTAACAGCTGATCCTATATGTATGCAGATGTTGGCCCAGAGAGGCCCGCCATAATGTCACCGATGGCGAGGAGGACCCCTCTCACTTATGACCCTCAAGGTGAAGGGAGCGAGGGGGATGAGCTTGTACAAAACCTAGAGGGGATCACTTGCAGAGTTCCAGATTATGCTTGCTTATTTGATGTCCCTTTAGCTTATCAGAGGCACACCGTAGGGGCGTCGAGTCGCCTCCACCGCTTACTAAGGCGGTTGATGCATGCAGTAACGTGCTACCATGAGCACCATGTCGATTAGTCACCTAGGATTTTTATATGCATATTTTTGAGAGACATGTCGTCTCTGGTTGTAACTGAAACAAACATGTATATTCTTGGTTTGATATGATGCACACATTGCGAACACTCGACATATATTTATACATCTATTTTCTACATGGATCTTACTTACATATGATGATGTTTTTATATGTTATGAAAATGTCTAATACAATGTTATCTAATGTATCAGCTAAATAATTTTCATAAATAATGACCCAATGGAAAAGTTAAAAGTTAACAAAATGCATCAAACCAACATATTTTATTTTTACAAAAGCTTAAAATCACAAAGGAAAAATATGCTTGAAAAAAATAGGCATGCCCCCAGCATGATGACTTAATTCGAGGTGTACATGCCCCCCAAGATTCAGTCCATATGAAAAATGGAGTGAAGGTTCAAAACAAAATGGTAAGAGACTCGACCTGAATTTATCGAAATATAACAAAACTCGAATTGAACGGGATCGTGTTTCATTATTTTAACGAGGTTGACACACTTAAAATAACTCTCCTTAAAGCATCTTGTTTCATTGTTTAGGGAGCTTGTCACAAGAACAGGAACTATGTTTCGACAAGCTCAAAGAAGCAGGTTCAGGAGGGAAAGAGCCAGATGCAAAAATCTCGAGACAATTATACATTTCCCCTAGGATAGGCATGAATGAGGAATGATGATGCCCATCAGTCCATGGAAGACCTTCGAGATACATAGTCTCCATGATAGTTTCTTTAGATAGCAAAAATTCTCTCAAAGGAGCAGGTGAATCTACATCGCCGAGCCAAGGGGATTGAGAATAAACATCAAGAGCCATGCTCAAAGGAGAATTTTCAACAGGAGGAGGATCCGATGCAAGAATGATCTCACAATAATTGATTTCAACTGTGGTCAAAGGCATCGATTCTCCAAAAGAGGAAACCTGTTCAGGAGAAGGGATGATCCACATGTCATCTAGCTTGGAGATCATATTGACTTGAATGTTGTTCGGTGGTGGAATGGGAAAAATACCCATGAGAACGGGGTCCTTGAAAAGACTAGGTCCTATACTGTCGGGGGGATTAGGAATTTAATCCACGTACGGCATGTTGTTCTTGAAGGATGAGGTAAAGAAAGACAAATAATCGACAGTAATAATCTTGCCCTCATGTGGAAACTTCAAAATTCGAAAGAGGGTAGATGGAACACACAACATGGCATGGGTCCAACTGCGACCGAGTAGAAGATTGTATTTGAGTTTGGCATCAACAACTTCAACTTCAATGTTGACTATCTTACCTTGTAATGTGATCGGTAGACTCGCGAGAACACCCAATGGTTTTGATTCCCTTCCATCAAATGCTTCAAGGGCATTGGGTGATGAAGTGAGGGCTCGAGAGCCAATGGCTTTCTAGCAAGCAGATGACATAATGCAAGTAGAGGCACCTTCATCCACAATGGCTCTATGAATATTGAGGCCGTTAATGCCGACTTGTATAACAAGCGCAATCTGGTGCGGGAGTCCGGGGATGAAATTATCTAGATCAAAGGTTAGAAGGATAGAATTGGTAGGATCAATTCCGCCAATTGAAGATAACAAAGCTTTCCATTGAGACAGACAACTCTGTAGCATTTCCAACGCGGAAATCGCGGAAGGTGGTTGTGCCAAATTGTCAACAATGCTGTAATGCTGAGCAGCACGGGCATTCGAATTATAGGAATATTTTCAGAGAACACCTTTGGAAGGTGGTTGTATAACGGGTTTTCCACTAGGCTTCTCAATATCAAGAGGACTAGAGGCAGGTGGGGGAGGAGGGCCATCAACGACTTCCTTCCCAGCTGCCTGGCATGACCCGGCATAATAGAGTAGCAATAGAAACAGGTGCAACACCATTCATCATGAAAAGTTGAGACACAAATGGCATAGATGACGAAGGTTGCTCGAGCATCTGGGTCTGCTAAGATGGAAAAGGTTCCTTAAGAACCACCAGAGTTCCCTTAGAGCCCTTAAGAAGTTGACTAACCTTCGATCATCTAGGAAAATATTTGGTGTAGGGGTCTTCATCATAGATCAGGAAAGGGTACTTCAGTTTTCGTTGTGAACCATTGTCAGCATGTAGTTTGGACGATTCTGGTTTTGGGGCATCAGATTTGGCTTTTCCTTTTCCCTTCTTCTTCCCTTTGGAAGTCTTGTCTGCGGGATTGGCCTGAACGATGTTGACCTCTACAGTCTTACCAGAATCTGGAGTAGATGGGGGAGAAAAATTGTTGGAATAATTCGATTTCGTCTTCCCATTGAAATACTTGTGAGAAGTCTAAGAGATGGAACCAATAACACCATCAACTGATGGGGTAGTTGGTGCTTCAGAGGTCCCTGGTCACGGGGCATCAGTCAAGATGTCGTATAATGTGTCGGACTGAGAGTACAATAAATCAAGGTACTGAGCACGAGAAATGTCTTGTTCTTCAGTTACACATGCCCCAATAGCAATGTCTTATGCAAATCTTATTGAGAAAGGAGCTAGTGAACCAATGAGTTAGAAGCTGATCATGAATTTAAAACTTGATCAGACGATGACGACGTCTCCATTCATGAATATGATCTGAAATATGAGTGGCTTTATCCTATTTCACAGATGTTAGGAGATGCGTCCCGGCTTTATAACGAACCGGTAACTAGAAATGCGTCAGGAATGCCATAGCTAGATTATTAAAATATCGAAAAATACCACGGGGTAGTTCTATGTACCATTTAGCAGTAGCAACGGTGAAAGTGCGCTGGAAAAGACATAGAAAAATCGAGTCATCTATCCAAGAGTTCGAAAAACACCACAAATGGTATGTCATGACATGCGCTTGGGGGTCTTCTCTAGATTTACCCTCAAACTTAGGAGAATCACCAGGCACCTTCGTCGGAACTGGAGGCCAATATGGATTATGAAGAAATGGATCATTGGTAAATTTGGACACGTTCGTTAATTCTAGCGTGGAACACGAGATTCTGACTATAGGGGGTATAAGGCAGATAATTGGGTTGATATGGCGACTAAAAACTAGGATACGGGGGTTGATAACCAGGGTACTGATTCTGATTGTACGTGGACCCATATTGAGTAGTGTATGGATTTCACTGCAGAGTATAAGTATAACCTAGCTATTGAAGGTAATAACCAAAACCTTGGGGCAGGTTGTAAACTGGTCGAGACTGACCTTGAAGGTAATAGCCACCTTGGGGTCGAACGGGCTGCTGGTAAGTGGGACCCTGCTAAGTCTGATAAATCGGGCGCACAGGTGGATTTGGCTGTGGCATAGAATAGATTGGCTGCTGAGCAGGGTAAATAGGATGTGTAGGTTGTCCTGGTTGAATAGGGTGACCTAGCTGCGCAGGTTTTCCTAGTTGAATAGGTTGACCTGGCTGATGAAGGTCACCAAGTTTCCCTGGCTGATTGGGCTGGCCCAATGGCAGGAGTGGGCCAGGTTGTGCCTGATAACTAGGTTGAACTATGACAGGACCATAAGATGGCCCCGGCTGTGTAAAATTTTGACCAATTAGAAAATGAGGTTGTTGAGGTTGCACCAACGATTGAGAAAGATGGGTTTGCCCTCCAGAACTGTATGAAGGTCTAGGTTGATACCCCAATTTCCCTTTCGGTCCTTGAGTTTGCCCTGGTTGGACCATAGGGTGAGGTTACAAATATTGACCTTGAGGATTGTAAGACTGCCCTTGGGGGCCATACAATAATCCCTGTTGGAGCGAAGGTTGTCCGTGTAAGGGTTGTCCTTGCAGGTCATACGCATACCCTGGCTGGGCTGAAGATTATCCCTGGAAGGGTTTTCCTTGTGGGCTAGAAGCATATCCTTGTTGAAACAAAGGTTGTCCAAGAAAGGGTTTCCCTTGTTGATTAGAAGGTTTCCCAGGTTGGGTAGATAAAAAATCGTTAATATACTAATAAGCCTCAGGAGTAGGAAAACGAACGGGGTTTCCCTGCTCATCATATTGATATGTAAATATGTAGATCGGGGCACCATCCACTGCATAATGGGAAAATTAAGGATGGTTAAGATCCTGAGAATATTGACCAACCTCGGAGATCAGTGGCTATAAAGACATCTGGTACTCCTCAGGAGAAATGTTCTCTGGAATGGCAGAAGCGATATAAATGTCTTTTGGAACTGACAAGGTCGTAGTTGACTGAGTAGTGACAATAGGCGTAGATTCAGCCATGCAGAAATTAGGTCTAACAGGTGCTGATGTGACAAAAGGAGATGTCGTGAGAGGTGTCAATGGTGACATCCCTAACGTGAGAATGGTCCACCTCATGGATGGGGTTGCTACTCCCATAGAAGCAATATCGGCCATGACCTGACTTAAAGAACTATATCCAGCTGGGAGCGAAGGACCAAGTTAAGACATAACAGAAGGTTCGGGGATGTCTTCAGGAAAAATCTGGTAATCTTCACCAGAAGTAGTAATTCCCTCACTAGGAGTAGGACTGGATGAGTCCATATCTAACACTACCATAAGATCTTCTAAAAGATGACGGGGACTAGGAGGTATGACAGTAGCCAAAAAGGGTGATCTCGATGTAAGAGGAAGGAGAGTTCCCCTACTCCAAATCCAAACCAAGCATTGGACAAGGGCCAATTGAAGTCAACCTGTCCTCCAAAAGGAAGTTCGGATATAACCGGTCCCCCATCGAGAAAATCAGTTACAACAGGCTGCTAATGCTCAGCAATGGATGGAGAGACCTCTGATGAATCGTCTGTATAAGGACTACCAGTAGACGAAACCGATGGTTCCACCAATGTGACTGTAGCAAAAAGAGGAAGACATCAAAAACAAAGACGCATGGGAAAAACCAAGGCACATAATAACAGGACATAAAAAAACCAATATCTAAATGGGCGTGTGATCATAGGTGATTAATTTTACCACATTGAAACTGGAAATTTTACTGTTTCATGTTTTAAGAGTCCAGAAACAAGTAGAAGATGACTCTATCACTTTCAGTTTGGAAACAAGCATGAAAGGACAAGCGCTTGATGATCTTTTCAAATATAAAGAGTCAGTGAATATCAAAATGACTACTCTGGTAATCTAGGTAAATGGATGTAATAGATATTCGTGAACTGTCATATACACCTTCGTAAAAATGAAAAAGAAATCAACCAAGGACTTGAGGTACGTGTAGGTAATCTCCCTGAATTCTGTGTTCGGTGTATCACGGGTAAAATGCAGCAGACTTGGCTTCCTATGGATAAAGCATTTGAAACGTAATGGGGTCTCCCTTTATATACATAATGGTAGAGGGAGCACAAGTCCGTACTAGCGTTGTCTGTAGCTAGATGGTGAGCGACAACTGCTAGGCTTAAAGACGCCAGAACACGTCTCTACCTTAGACTACTAGATGTTTCGTTAAGTTTCAATGTTTCCTTAGGTTAATTCAGTAAATTTTAAAGTTGACCTTCAATTTATGTTTCAATTTCAAGGCCCTATCAAATGTTAGATATCATAAAACCTATATATGCAAACTACATGCCACAAAATATCATTTTTTTCAATGAAGAGCTATCTACGGGAGAGTTGAGAGCTTTCAAATAACAGCAAAATGAACACACAAAAACATCCACTACAGTTTCCAATGCAAGCTAATGAAAGTAGAAAACTTCTCTCTAGAGTTATATAAAACTAGTAATGTGAAAGAGCTTTCAATTTTCACTATGCCAATCAAAATGCAAAATATTTTTTTTTGTATTTTTCAATATATTAGAGCAAAATTTACTATATTAATGAACAACTAATGAAAACATCAACTTAATAAATGATAAAGAGAGAGCTTAAAACAAAACAAGTTTACTCAATTCAACCAAGTGCAATCGAGATTCAAACCGATGACGAAATCCCTCAAAGCAAAGAAGAATCTCGAAAGAGACTCAAACAAATCGTGTAATCTAGGCTTGAAGCAACAAAAAGCGAAATCCAACGAAAGAGAGAACAATCACTTAATAAACACAATGATTCAATGGAATCAAGCAAGATGAATGAAAAGAGGTAAAAACGAAGTTGACCGGGAATGAAAAGACCCAAAACTCCCACGGGAGGTTCAGCACACTGAAGCACTCAGAAGCCCTAGGGCTAGAATGAAAAACTGATATAAAAAGGCAAACAACCGGAGGATAGGGGCTAAACACAGTAAAAAAATACTTCAAAGCACTCAAGAAATAAAAAAAATGAACCAGGACCCAAATTCAAGCTGAGATAGCCCAAGAACAGGCAAACCCTAATACCAAGTAGGGTTGGCGCACCTGTTTGGCTGTAATCTGTGCCAAACAGGGGTTGGCGTGGGTGCTTAACGAGAAACAAGCACCATTTGTTGTGACTGTCAGGGGGATAACCACAGCAATTGGGTTTACCCTAGAAAAATGATAAAAATGAACTCACAAAGACTGGATCTGGTCTTCTAGGGGCTAAACAGGGGTTTAACACCAAGGACGGTGAACCAGAAAAGAATACTAAACAAACGAAAGAAAAAAAAAACCAATAGAGAAAGGACTAACTCCCAAACCTCCCTAGTGGAGTCACCAAGTTTTTGTAGAGGTAAATCCCCTCTGCTGATAAAGGCGATCCCACTAGCCCTAGATTGGGTCTAGCAACAATTGAATCACGCAATGATGTTGGTTCCTAGTTACAAGAAAGACAAAGATCATGATAAGTATCCTACTTCAAATCCCACTTCATTGTTATCGAGGAAGAAGCGGTGCTCCTTGTCCCTATCTTGACGGATCACAATCCTTCTATTCGCCACGTCTGGACACCTGTACACATGCAAAGAAATGATGACATACAATGTATTACTTAAAGCATGTAACTATATATCAGTCAGAGAAGATACAATTCATTGCATTACATAAAAGTGTAGACACACGAATGGAACCAAATCAAAGTCGCTGATACTATAGAAGATAAAAGTGAGATTACAACCAAATTCTCTGACGCTATGATCTTCCTTCGGTGGGGCTTGCAGCGGAGCGCATCTCAACAAAGCTTGTCGGGAATCTAGACAAAGCTCTCTCTCTTACGGCGTTCTCCTTGGCTCTACTCTCAATAGTTGCCCAGCTATAGATTCCTTCCCAAAAGTTAAGCTAGCTAGCAAAGGGAGAGGGCAGGCTTTTTTAGAGGTAGGAAGGGAGGTTTGGATACCTATAATCATGGGATAGAGTCCTATCTGTTAGGAAGGTTCCATGAGAGTGGAAAACCACTTTTTAATTAGGGAGATCCATAGGAAAACAATCCAACTTATTTTTGATGATTCATTCTGATTTGGTTAGAATCAAACTTTCGCTATTTATTTTTAAAAAACATTCCTTAATAGGCTTGGTGCGAGTGAGACACAGGGAAAGAGCGCCAAATGGCATTCCCACTAGTGTGAATTTTCCCCATTGGTGCGAGGGATGAACTGGCTACCCGCGCCAATGCCAAAACATGGATTTTTAGGGTTTTCCAGAGGAAATGTTCTTCAGGCGAATTCTTTCCCTTATGCAGAAGGATGGAATCAAGGTTTTTTCTGGACATTTTACTATTCACAGGTCATGGGAATATTCCTCCAATGTACGGGATGAGGGATTGCAGGGACGGTGAAAAAATGCTATGTGAAAAGGCTTACGATGCCTCGTTGTATCATATCTCGAATAAAGTGATGCATGATATCAACAAGGAACACAGGATTCTCAGAAACCGAATGCCACTCTGGTTATCACAGAGTATCACGGTGGTATCTAGCACATGTCTGAATAGCTCCTTCAAGATATTTCACAACCAACCTGCTTCACAAGAGGCCATACTCACTGCAATGTATTCGACCTCCATGGCACTCAAAGCCACTGAATTTTGCTTCCTTCTCATCCATGATACTGAAGCAGATCCAAGTGTGAAGTAGCATCCCGATGTGCTTTTAAGATCCACTGCACTATGAGCCCAATGGGAATTAGTTTATCCAAGGTGTATCATGCTCCTGGTAGTGTATCTCAACCCATGGTTTATCGTGCTCTGAAGATATCTCAACATATTCTTGGCACCAACTCAGTGAGTGTGATGATGCTCAACTATATGTTGACTCAAAGTGTTCACTACAAAAAATATGTACCGATAGGTGTTCACTAAGAACATCAGGGCCCCTACGAGTTGGAAATACTTAGTAGGATTTTATAACACAAGCCCCGCAGTGCTAGCGCTCAAATTATTAAAGTTTGAGCACCATCGGTGTCGACACGGACTTACAGTCCACCATACGAAATCTTTACAGAAGCTTCGCAATGAATTTTCCTTGAGAAAGGAAAATCTTGCCAGGTCTTTGCTAGACCTCCAAGCCTAGGAAGTAATGCATCAGTCTTAGGTCCTTCATCTCAAATTCAGCAGCGAGCTCCCTCTTGCACTGATGAATGAGAGGTTTAGCACCTTTCAGGAAGAGATCTTCCACATACAACACCAGAATGAGAGGCTTCTCTCTATCAACCTTGAAGTAAAGGTTCAAATCTGCATGACTATGAGTAAAGCCCATCTTCATTAGGTAATTATCTATCCTCTCGTACTAAGCTCTAGGCACTTGCTTCAAGCCATAGAGGGCTTTCTTCAACCTACAAACATGGGTGTCTTGATCTTGGACTTCGAACCCCAGAGGTTGCCCCAAATATACCTCTTCCTTTATTGCACCATGCAGAAATGTGTTCTTCACATCTATCTGATGAAGACTCCACCATTGCATAGCAGCAAGGGCTATGATAGATAATATGGTGTTATATCGGGTCAGAGGTGAAAATATGTCATCATAGTCTATGCCTTCCTTTTGAGAGAAGACACGGGCAACAAATCTTTCCTTGAACTTTTCAACACTTCCATCAGATCCATGCTTGATCTTCTAGAGCCATTTTCAGGTGAAAACTGCTTTATCCTCCGATCTTGGAACCGCATCCCAAACATCATTCTTCATTATGGACTCATACTCGCCGTGCATAGCAGCCTTCCAGACTTGATTCTTTACGGCTTCCTCAAAATATCTAGGCTCAGATTGTACAATAGTACTCATGGCTACTAGATACCTTTGGTATATGTTCATCTTCTTGATTTCATGGAATGTCCCCCTTGGGGCCATATGTCCCTCGGCATCCTCGAGAGTGTCCCTGAACCATGATGGTATCTTCTCCAATGAAGGAGGTGGATCAATTAGTTCCATCGATCCTTTAGCATCGGGTATCATCTTTTCCTTCGGTTCTTCTTGATTTCCAGGCATTGCTTCATGATATTCCTCAGATCTCAGAAGATTGACTACTTTCCTCAAGGAAGCATATTCATCAAAAGTAACATTGTGGCATATATCCACTTCCCTTTGACCAAGAACATAGGCTTTATAGGGCTTCTAAGTTTCGTTTTAGCTCACAAACATTCCCTTCTTCCCAAAAGTATTCAGCTTGCTCCTCTTCTCTTTCGATAGACCTTGGTCGCATAGCATGGCATGGGAAGCTTCCACAATGGTCCCGTTATTTCGTTCAACAATGCCATTATTCTCAAGAGTGTATATAGTTGTGGTCTCCCTATTAATACCATCTTCTCTACAAAATTTCTTGATCTCATTCATCTCATATTCAGTGCCATTATCAGTCCTCCATACCTTGATCTTCTTCCGAGTCAGATTTTCCACTAGGGCTTTGAAGGTACAAAACCACATGAAAGCCTCATCCTTCTTCTTCAAGAAGTATATCCACGTTTTGTGAGATAATTCATCCATGAATTTCATATAATAAGAACAACCTCCCAAGGATGTCATAGGCAGCATCCGAGATATATCAAAATGTATCAGTTGCAATACATCAGATTTCTTTGTAACACTTGAGGGAAAATAACCCCTCGTATGCTTTCCTTCAGCACAACCCTGACATAGATATTCATGATTATTTGAGAAATTAGTCATCCCCATCACCACCTTCCTTGCTTTGGGAAGGGCCTTGTAGTGAAGGTTTCCAAACCTCTTATGCCACAGTTCATTATATCGAATAGTATCACATGTCTTCGCTCCCAGTGGAGTTCCTCCAACCTGGTAGAGTGTATCGACTCTAAACCCAATCATGATAGCTTCCTTGAATATCTTCTTCGAGATGCACATATTCCCATCAATTAATGCCAAATTGTAACCTTCATCTTCCATGGATGATATAGAAACAAGGTTCTTCTTCAAATTAGGTACATATAGTACATCCTGTAAGCGGAGGACTTGACCTCAAGACAAGTGGAGAGTCACGGTCCCTATCCCTTTCACGGGATATGTGGCATTATCTCCAAGGTTAATTTCCATATTATTATCCTTCTCAACCATATTAGAAAGTGCTTCCTTGAACCTAGTGATGTGCCTTGATGTACCATTATCTATCAACCAGACATCCATAATGTCACATATAGATGCAGCAGAGAGGGAAGATACAAGAATGAATTCATTTCTTTTATCAACAACATTTGATTCCTCATACTTGAAATTCCTCCAAATTTTGAAAGGTTGACCATTTCTGCCGGAGGGAACCTTCCTCTTTCCCTTGAACCTGTTGTTCCTTTGATTTCCATTCCTCTGGTTGTTTTTGTTATCATCATCACCGGGAGAATCATTCCTGAAAGGGAATTATCTAGCATATTGACTTGGCCTATGATAAGTGTAACACTTTCCCTTCTTTCCTCGGGCCCCTGCTCTTACTTTTTTCTTTGGACCACCTGTCAGTCATCAATATTTTTCACCTCTTGGTTATGACTAGATTCCTTAGCTAAGTTTTCTAGAAGCTGATCTCCATATGTAAATTTTTAATCTAGAAAACCCCGAAACAAATTTTTGCTTTCCTAGCCCTTCCTGTCAGCCTATGATCAGAGCAATCTTCAGTTTTCAAAGTCATGTCTTGTTTCAACAAAATATCCCTGTCTATAGCTATCTTGGTCTTGCTTGTCTACTATCATTTTCCCCTTGGTTCTCATGAAACTCACTCCCCAATATTTGACAAAGTGTCTCCATTCCTATCCTTGATCTTCTTGTCAAACACAATTAGAATCAATGAAATCTACCCCTAAGTTAGATAGTGGTGTTTAGGAGTCATTTCCTTGGAAAAAACATCTTAAGCCAAAGAGCCTCTATCTAGTACTAATAAACCATATATTGTCTTCCTTTTCTACAAAAATAAAGTCTTGACACATCCATAGGTCACACACCACTAAGAGGTCATTTTGTCTCTATTCAAGAAGAAGTTCAGCAAAGATCCAAATCAGAAGAGGATAAGCATGTTCACAATCTAAAAGACTATGCTCAAGATCGGGAAAAATCTCCATAAGACACCAAAGGAGCTCTCCAAGATTCAAAGTCATATGTTTTGCATCTCTGCAGAGGTGTAATTGAATGACAAACAATATCCAAACAAGAGCAAAGAGACAAGTCCAAATAGATCTCTCATAATGAGGAAATTTTCCATCAGTAAACATATGGAGAGCTACAATGAAAGAGAGCAAGAGCACATATTTCAAAAGTCAAAAGTTGCCCAAAGAGAAAAGGATATCTTTCAAAGTCATATAAATGCAAAGGAATGATATAATGATGATCTACGGTGTTTTCAATACCTCCTTTAGACGTAATGCTGCATAAGTTTTCCAAAGGACATCATCACAGTACATAAGAAGACAACTTCTTCTTATGCTGCCTCGAGCCTAGGATAAGAACACTAGTCAAAGAGAAAATCCAATGTACCTCTGCAAACACAGTAAAAAAGGTTAGTAAATGATGACTAGCAAGCAAATACTCTACAAATACAAGTCATTTAGCTTCCGGTTTAAAAGTTCATAAGGATATTTTGAAAAAAAGATACATATATCAGAACATGCCTCATATAGCAGATTGTCAAAATTTCACTTTATTACCTATTGTAATATACCAAGCAGAGATGTATATTTCAAGGAAAGATGATAGTTTTGGAAATAGATGAAATGTCATGACTGTGTTGACCTCCTTCAAAAGAGAAAATGTTAGAAGACATCATGTTGATAATCTCCTCCAAGCAAGAGAAGATGGTTAAGTGACATGATAAGAAACTCCTTCATTTAAAAGTAGATGGTTGGGAAACATGTTGAATAACCTCCTCCAGTGAAAGAGCAGATGGTTAGAAAGGCATGTTGTGGCCTCCTTCATGAACAAGCAGAGGGCCAACATGTTTTCAAATGATTTCAGGGCTGTTGTAGGCCACCTCCTTCCAAGGCATAAAAAAAAGGATGCATCAGTAGGGTTAGAGTATGTTTAATAAAGTTTTCAATTGGAAAGTCAAAGTTGAAAATCAGTGGGAACAATTGAAAGTTTATAAGTTGAATTTTGGTGTTACATCATAAGAAAAGAGGGCAGCTTGTTTGGAAAACTTCAACAATGGCCTCCTTCACAAAATATAGAGGATCATCCCTCCAAATTTTTACACTATGAATTAGCTCATTAAAATGGTTAAAGGGTGATTAAACATGTTTCACTTTCAGTCAAAGAAACATCTCTTTTGCTTCACAAAAACAAAGGTTAAGGAGTGCGCAGGAAGTTTGTTTCAAAATGTGTTTCTGACCAACAAGAGATGAAATTGAAAAAAGTGAGAGAGTTTTTTGTCCATAATAGGATCAAGAAGAAAAACCTCCTTCCATTTCTACACAGGTATCAGTTTTTGTGAGAAATGTAAACAATACAGATGTCACGGAAGAATTTCTGCACCAGGATTCACCATTTTGACCAGCGTTGGGACAGTCAATTTTTTAACACCCAAATGGATATAAAATGAAAAACCTCAAGAATATTTCGAATTTATGCTTCCATTTCTTTCCAACAAGCCATCTTGGGAAAAATTCCGACAACAGGAAGGCATCCAAAAGTAGCCTGCAAACAACACTATTTTTTTCTGCACCAGCATTCACCATTTTTTACTAGTGTTGAGACAGTCAATTTTTTAAAAACCAAATGGACACCAAATGAACCAAATTAAGAATATTTGGAAATTATACTTCCATATATTTCCAACGAGCCATCTCGGGCCCGATTCCGACACCGGTAAGGCATCCAAAAGCGGTCTGTAATTAGTACTATGCATTTCTGCACCAGGATTCACCATTTTTTACCAGTGTTGGGAAAATAAATTTTTGAACAATAAAATGGACACAAAATGAAAAAAATAAAGAATATTTGAAAATTATACTTCCATATCTTTCCAACGAGCCATCTCAGGCCTGATTCCGACACCGAGAAGGCCTCCAAAGTTGGTTGCAAAAGCGTGTGACACGCCTGGAAAATTGCGCGGCGTGCCTGTAGGTTTTTTCAGTGCATTTTGACACGCAGCGCGGCGCGCCTATGTGATCGCGCGGCACACATGTGCAACACCTGTGCCACTATCAACCAGGTTTTTGGAAAACTTTCCAAAGTCTCCAAAGATACCAAAATCAGTTTTCACAAAACAAGTTCATCTCCCAATGCAGCAAAAAGACATGTTTTGAAGGTATTCGTATCTCTGGTCATATGTTTGATTTAAGAAAAGGTTAGACATCAGATTTTAAAGGAAAATAGTGATGAGTGAAAGGGTTCATTGAAATTATTTAAAGGGAGTTTCAGTAGCCTCATTTCCATCAAGAAATACTTCTTTTCCAGCTAGAGATAACATAGTTTCATGGAAAGAAAACAGAGTTGTTTTAATCACTAATAAAAGAATATATTACTGTGGACAAGCTAACTAACCTTATTCCAAGAGAACTTGATTTCTAGGGTCATCACAAGGAAAAAATATTTAATTTAAGGTCTTGCTATCAGTTTGAAAGAGGTCTTTGTTGAAATAACTAAAACTACACACAGTCTCTAGAAGAGGAAATAGCAGAATTTGTAAAAAGGTCCTAAGTTTGTGAAAGGTGTCTTAATAGTGTTTGCAAAGGGAAATTTGTTTGTTAAAATCAGAGAAGAACAGTGGTTAGAAGATGAAGAACTTTGTCGATTGAATGCAGTATTTAAAACATTTATTTCAAAGGTGCCTTGATCATCTAAAAACTGAGGGAAAGAGTGATCATAGGATAGGGTTTTTGTCAAAATTAAAGGAGGTCTTTTGTGCTATGAGATAGCTAATGTTACACACAGTTGATAGAATTATAAGCATAGTTAGTTTGAAAGGGTCTCAAATCAACTTAAAGGATCATCTTGATAGTGGTTTTAAAAGAGTTTTGTCTAGTAAAAACAAAGAGAGAAACAGTGGTAAAAGATATGAGGACTTTGTCAAATTAAAGGAAGTCTTTGACTATGATTACAAAGGATATAAAACAGTGAAAGAGATAGTGATTATTGTGCCAATTTGGAGGAGATTTTATTCCTATGAATGACTAAGGGATATGCATAGTCTCTAAAAGAAAAACATCAGTTTGATTAGAAAGTTTTCAATTAGTTTGAAAGAGTATTCATAATAGTGTTTTAAATGAATCCCTTTGTCTCAAATAAACCACAAAGATGCAGTGCAAGGGAGGAGGTTTTAGGAGCTAACTTGAAATTTTTCTTGTGTTATGAATGGCTTAGAGCATACATAGTCTCTAAGAGAAAAGCACACTTAGGTTGAGGTTTTCAAATCACTTTAAAGAGGTGATTTTACATTATTTTCAAAGGTTCCATGACCATCTTAAAAAGAGAGAGACAGTGATTAGAGGATAGAGCTTTTGTCAAAATTGAAGGAGGTTTTCTTATGTTGTGAAGAAGAAAAGGATTTGTGCAAAATCCAAAATCAAGAGAGCTGAGTTGTGAATAGGTATCCAATTTGTTTGAAAAGGTTTCTTAACCATGGTAACAAAAAACATACATTGTTTGCTAAATTAAAATAAATCAAGCACAGTGATAAGGAAGTAATTTTGTTTTCATTTTGACAAATGCTTGTCTGCTAACATCCAAGAACACAATGAATTACAAAGATGAAAGAGTTTTGTGTTGAGAAGCTTTTTCAAGAGATCATTTGAATCAATTTATCTTGGTGAATCAGTAAAGAGTATCAGAAACAATGGGTGCTAAAAAAAGCCAAATTAGTTTGCCCGAAGGAATTTGAAGGATGCACAAGAAAAACTAAAAATCGTCCAAAGAGGGCGCCCGGTGAGAAAAAAGGAGAAGGACACCTCTAGGCTCGGAATTTTGGACCAATCTTATAGAAATGTTTCTATGAAGCCTTGAGATACTTGCTCACAAAAATTGAGCAAATTTTGACATGTTCTTGTTTTTTGACATTTTCTGGCCTAATTGCATAAAATCATGGGTGCCGCCATTTTTTCTTGGAGCGTCCTCAGCTGTTGAGAGTGGTACCATTTGATGTATTAAATTCAGGGGTATCTACTAAAAAATTTTCAGAGCAATTGAAGATGATATAGTCCCCCAAAGTAGCTAAAAAGCACTCACTTTTTCAACAATCTGCCCACATATCAGCAAGGCCTAATTTTTGGGTTTTTTTCACTCAATTTAGTATCTGATAAATTTCCGAGCATCAGTTTGGGAAAATTAAAGTTTTTCCAGAAATTAGACATCAATAGCTTTCCAACGAGCCATCCCAGGCCTCGTTTCGACATCGGGAGGGCCCTCAAACATCATCCAAAATACATGCAATCTTGTGTTGGTGCGCCCTTAGTGCTTTTTGGCCAAAAAAGGCAGTTTTCTAAAGTAGCCTCTCCAAATGTGCGTTAAGATATTTAGGGACATTTTCACTCATTAAAAGTCAAATTTATTCCATTTTTTATCATTTTGAGATATTTTATTGGATATTTTGTGCCTTGGGCTTTGCAAAGCCTCAAGGACAAGATACGATATTTATTTTTGAGCCAACGGCTAGCTGGTTGACTTGGTTGGGTTTCCTCCCATCTTGGCCTATATATTCCAAGAGACTTAATTGTAAACATGACTGAACTTGATGATATAGAGAAATATATGGTTATATAAGCTTGTAAGAAATACTTGTCTCATGCATTGGATAGTTTCTTGAATGTTTTGGATGATGAAAGAGGACTGCTGTTGGATTTCTTGACTTGGTAAAATGGTATAGTGTCCCTATCTATTATGCTTCTTAGTTTTCATACATATTTCATGTTCTTGCTTTATATAAGGCAATAAAGAATATATTTGAGACATGCCATTGGAGGCACCTCAGATTTCCTGTTTCATTATAGCTTATATGATTTCTTCCTTCTTAGTCATATCAAAGAAATCTTGATTGCTCTTTGATCATTGAAGATTTTTTTTTCTTGTTTCATTTATTGTTTTATGCATGCTAAGTATAATTCAAGGTATGCCTTTCTTACTCATGGCTAGTCATAGCTCCACCTCTGAAACCTTTCTTTGATTGTTTGAATGTCCTAGTTGAACCAAGGAGGTCTTGTACTAATCTTGCCTTTTGCCTAAAACTCTGCAATCTTACTTCGAAGTGTCTGATAGCTTGAAATACTATGTCTAGGAATTTCCTCATAGTGCTTTGAGTTATTTTTTTGTCTTAATTATCTTTCCCCAAATTCTGATAGAAATTTTCTAAATTTAGATAATCATATATCTCTATGTATTGCTTGAATGTTTATTTCTATGCATTTATCAATTTGTATTTACATTTATAATGATTAATGGTTAGCCCTACCATGTTTATGTCAACTATTGAACTATTTATGTTTGAAATCCTTTTTCCTTCACAAAATTAGTGTCCATCCCACTTCATTTTACCTTAATATCCATTTTACCTTGATCAAATCGGGCCTTCAGCATTCCTTGTATCACCATCTGAGGCTTTCTTGACCTTTTCGACCCCATAGCCCAATTGATCTGACAATATTTTTATATATGTTAGTCTTTGATTAGTTCCTCCCTCAAAAAGCTAAAAACAAAACCAAAAACCTACTTCACAACTAGCCTAAAATCATAAACATAAGAAGAAAACACATAGATATCCCTTACACAAATAGAGAGAGCCCTCTCTGAGTCTAGGAAGGCTAGGTCCTTGGGATCCAAAGATTGGTTTGATGTTACCCCATCACTTGGCTTGCCAATCAGCCAAATCATGGGAACCTAACATAGTGGCGATCACGGTGGGACTATGAGTGACAAACAAACTTAGATTTCTCTAAACCTTTAGAGACCTTTGAGAATACTATCTTGTGGAATTATCCCACCACTCACTAACATAATGGTGATCACTGTGGGACCTTCTGAGTTAGTGACAAACTAAGTATACCTTAGGACTTCAGAACCCCTCAACCTAGAAGTATTATCAAAGAGTAGAATCTAGTTGTCTCATCATCCTAGCAAAATGATGACCCAACTATAGGACACTTTTACAAACCTTATGGCTTCATAAAAACTCAGAAAACCCCAAAACATCCATAGATTGGATTTTTATCAGTTATTGGTGGTGGACCATAAATACATATCTCTAAAAACAACAAAAAAATCCACCTGGTGAATCCATAACTCTTAATATACCTAAATACTCGACTGGAGGAAGAACCTAAAACATGACCAGTCATCCTAGAAAGAAAAAGCACTCAGGTCTTAGTTGGATTCAAGAAATTATTGTCTTTATCTATAGCTATGCTCTATCCTACTTTGACCCAGATCAAGAATAAACTGATGAGATCAACATTGATCATTGTAATGATCTCAAACCTTGAAAAGCTAAGCCTCAAATTTCAGACCATGAGCAGGCTTATACACCTGTGCTTGCCCCATATTCACCTATGGAAAACCTAGTAAAACATGACCCTCATGCTACCTTTACCACTCTGGTTGAAACCTAAAATAGTCATAAATCTCTTTTTACACTACCTATATCCACAAAGGTCCCAGAAAGATACAAGCCCCTGTCCTTACCTCCCATCTTCCGAGCCCTCCCTGCAAATATTCAAAATAAATTACCCATATTTGATGGAGAAAGGTCCAAAGTCACCGCTGAAGAGCACATCCAAAATATTGAGGATTTACTTGACCTCTCTGAAATAGAAGAAGATGATGTGCGTATTATAATGTGTTCCTTATCATTACAAGGAAAAATTAAGAGTTGGTTTAAATACCTTCCAGATGCAAGCATTACCAATTTGCATCAGTTCACTCAAATCTTCCTAGATAGGTGGTTGATCATGGGTAATAAAGTTCTCATCATAGAGGAATACAATCATTTAAAAATACAACCAGGGGAGACAATAAAAAACTTTTCAACCAGGTTCAATAAAGTATACCATGCAATGCCTGCTCACATAAAGCCACCCCTCGGATGTGCTCTCTTGCACTACCCAGATTCTTTTGACCCAGAGATGGTTTTCCGGATAAGAGATAAAGATCCTTTGACCCTAGAATAAATTCAAAGGATATCAGTTGATGTAGGATTCATTATACTAAATAAGGAGGCACAACTAAGAATAATAGAGAAATATAAAGCAAATCAAGAGAGACTAATATCTTGAGAGGAAAATTTGGAAAATTTGGTATATTATTTCAGAAAACTAGAGCCTCTACTTGATAGGAAAAGAGAAAGACACAAATTTAAGGTTAAAACTACTTATTCAAACCAACCTACACTTCTTCCTTAGTATCAACACACTCAACTATTACAAGACAAGAGTTATAAACAAAATGTGCGTAATGAGAAAGTTGCAAATCAAAACATAGAGGAATGCTCTAAAGAAACTATCAACCATTTTGAAATCACAGATTCTAAAATGGAAGAAGAATCAAAAGATTTAGGTTCTCTACCCTTATGATTTATATCATTCCAGAATTTGAAAGAAAATTTGCATCCTAAATATCTCTTAGAAGTTATTCAGGAAACCCCTACTCAAGTTAACTCTCACCTAAATCAAGAAGAGTTGATTGAAGAGGAATTCAAATTTGAAATAAAAGAAAAATCTAAACCTATAGGATCCCTACCTTTATGCTGGGAGTCATTTGAGTTCATACAAGAAAATTGGCCTCCTAAGAATCTATCAGAGGAAACACATGAATCCAATGTTTATTATCCCAAACATCAAGAAGAGTTGATTGAGGATGAATTAAATTCTGAAATAGAAGATAAATCAAAACCTGTAGGATCTCTACCTTTATGCCGGGAGTCATTTGAGTTTATAAAATCAAATTGACCTCCTAAGAATCCATCGAAGGAAACTCATGAATCCCATGTTTATTATCCCAAACATCAAGAAGAGTTTATTCAGGATGAATTCAAATGCGAAATAGAAGATAAATAAAAAACTGTAGGATATCTACCTTTATGCTGGAAGTCATTTGATTCCATACAAGAAAATTGGCCTCCTAAAAATCTATCAAAAAAAACTCATGAATTACATGCTAACTATGCTCAACATCACAAAGGATTGGTTGAAGATGAAAACAATCAAGCAATAAAAGAGAACCCACAAGATCTCTCTAAAGGCACAAGTAATGATTCATCATCTCTCATAAGTAAAGCCTAGAAAGACACTCATCCTCTAAATCAGCTTTCCCAAGAGAAAGAGGATTATTGTAGTTATATCCGAAGAGAAATGAAAATGCCTCCCTTTTTAACTGAATAGGAAATAGATCAACTTATAAACACGCAGACAACCTCTAAAACTTCATATAACCAAAACTTTTCTGATCTTTCTCCTGTTAATATTTCACACCATGAGTCAAAAAATAGATTTGTAAATCAATTTGAAGAAAAGGAATCTGATAGTCCAATATGCATGGTTGGTGACATTACTTATATTAATGATTCTCCAAGGTTTGATCAATATATTCATGATTATGATATCCAAATAGAAACTAACCTTGCAGAGCAATCAAAAATTGATTTGTGGGACGAAGTTCATTATCATCAAGTTGAAAAAAGTAAGCAGCCAATACAGGTCACCTATGACACTGATGAGGAGAGCCTTGAGATTTTAGAAGTAAGTGAAAAGTCTCTGACTCTTTGCTCTACTTCACTTTAGTCCATCAGAAATAACATTCACATAATTGGAAATCAGTAGTCTTTCAGCTTTGATGATGAGGTTGAGGAGGATGATGAAATTCTCAAGCATGTTTTAAATGAGAAGCCTTTTCCTGAAATGGTTAAGGAAATCATTTTGGACATGGAATCTTCCTTAACTCCATATTTTCAGCCACCAAGTTCCACTGAGTTACACATTGCAGATGAACAAATAGATGTTGATAAACACATGAGAGTTGTCACACTATCCTTTCAAGAAGATTTACGGCCAAAGTGTATCACTTCTCATCAACATGGTGACCTTCACACAGTTTTCAGTCCACTTAATCAAAACTCATCAGCTTGGAAAGAAGAATACAATTCAATATATGATGAGTCTGATAGTTCAAGTGATCATGAGCAAGGGGAAGAGTTTCTTTCCCAGGAGAGTCCTAGATATAGACAAGTGGAAGAAAGAGTAGTCCTGAATGAAGAATATATATCAAATCCTCTAGATCAGGTATTATTCCAAGATCCATTTGTTGTTTTACTTGAGAAATCTGAAGGAGTAGTGTGTTCCGCCCAGAACAATCTGTTGCAAAGAGTGAGAAAAATTTTAGACACTATTGTTCGAAAACAAGCCAAATGGAAGTGGCCTTTTCATTTCTTCAGCATCATGAAAGAACTGAACCAGAGTCACCCATGCAATCATCTACTTGACTAGTTACATTGGAAAAGAGAGTTCACCAAATAAATGTCTATCGTGTATAGGTTAGATTAGGATAGATAGATAGCTGTGAAAAATAAGCTCAGCCTTGTGAGCATCTTTTCAGTTCTAGATTGTTTGAAAATACAAAAACAGTAAAAAGTAGAAAAAGAGGGCAATTTCTAAAGCAATGGTACAACCCCATACCCAAAAATAGTCATGCTAAAAGTGAACAAGTCTAAATGCTGCTACTAGTGCTCAAAATATGTCTTGTTCAGTTATATAGCCTAATCATAACTGAACATGTTTTAAATTTATTTGTTGATAAGTTCGTGAGAGAAGAGATAGTCAAAATTGTGTAAGCTTGACTTGTCAAAGAAATTAGATTAGGAAAAGATACTGGTTCAACATGCTCAAAACACAACCAAAGAGGGAAACAGGGATGAAAAACAAACTGTGTATCTTAGCCCTGATTTTTCTAAATTTCATTTTCATGCAAAATAATATTTGTGTGCAGCTTGTCTTTCATGCCACAAGTACATGACAAATCAGACTATCTAATCACGATTTGGTCATTTTTTTCAATTTCATGTTTTAGTTTAAAGAATGAAATCATGTCGAACAACTTAATCTTGACATTCGATCTAGCATAGGTAGAGAAATAAGGAGTTCATTAGTTTAATCTGAACTCCCTGAAGATATAATTGTAGAAATGGACAGTTTTTTTTCTGCAAAATATCATGTCAAAAGGTTTCCACTTCAAATGCACCTGAAAGAAGAAAAAATGTTAGGAAATATAGCTCGGTAGGTAGAGATTTTTTTTAGGCTAATCACGCTGTCAATTTTAAGAAATAACATCAAGAAAGAATGAAATTTGTGCCAATGGATAAGGCACTGGTCTTCATAAGCCAGAGATCTGCAATTCTGGACACCTCCTGAAAAGGAGCTGCCCTTCCAAAATAGAGCCACTGTTAGTCATCAGTATTTTTCACCTGTTTTTTATGACTATATTCCTTAGCTGAGTTTTCTAGAAGCTGATCTCCATATGTCAATTTGTCATCTAGAAAATCCCCAAGCAAATTTTTTCTTTCCTAGCCCTTCTTGTCCGCCTATGATCAGAGCAATCTTTAGTTTTCAAAATCATGTCTTGTTTCAGCAAAATATCCCTGTTTATAATTGTCTTGGTCTTGCTTGTCTACTATCATTTTCCCCTTGGTTCTCATGAAACTCACTGTCCAATATTTGACAATGTGTCTCCCTTCCTATCCTTGATCTTATTGTAAAACACAATCAAAATAAATGAAAGCTACCCCTAAGTTAGATAGTGTTGTTTAGGAGTAATTTCCTTGGCAAAAACATCTTAAGCCAAAGAGCCTCTGTCTAGTACCAATCAGCCATAGATTGTCTTCCTTTTGTGCAAAAATAAAGTCTTGACACATCCATAGGTCGCACACCACTAAGACAACATTTTGTCTCTATTCAAGAAGAAGTTCAACAAAGATCCAAATCAGAATAGGATAAGCATGTTCACAATCTAAAAGAATATGCTTAAGATCAGGAAAAATCTCCATAAGAAACCAAAGGAGCTCTCCACGATTCAAAGTCATATGTTTTTCATCTCTGCAGGGGTGTAATTGAATGACAAATAGTATCCAAGCAAGAGAAAAGAGACAAGTCCAAATAGATCTCTCATAATGAAGAAATTTTCCATCAGTAAACAGATGGAGAGCTACAATGAAAGAGAGCAAGAGTACATATTTCAAAAGTCAAAAGTTGCCCAAAGAGCAAAGGATATCTTTCAAAGTCACATAAATGCAAAGGACTGATATAATGATGATCTACAGTGTTTTTAGTATCTCCTTTAGAGGTAATGATGCATAAGTTTTCCAAAGGACATCATCACAGTACATAAGAAGACAACTGCTTCTTATGTTGCCTCGAGCTTGGGATAAGAACGCTAGTCAAAGAGCAAATCCAATGTACCTCTACAAACATTGTAAAAAAGGTTAGTAAATGATGAATAGCAAGCAAATACTCTACAAATACAAGTCATGTAGCTTTTGGTTTAAAAGTTCATAAGGATATTTTGACAAAAAGATACATATCTCAGAACATGCCTCATATAACAGATTATCAAAATTTCACTTTATTACCTATTGTGATATACCAAGAAGAGATGTATATTTCAAGGAAAGATGACACAGTTTTGGAAATAGATGAAATGTCATGACTGTGTTGACCTCCTTCAAAAGAGAAAATATTAGAAGACATCATGTTGATAACCTCCTCCAAGAAAGAACAGATGGTTAAGTGACATGATAAGAACCTCCTTCATTTAAAAGCAGATGGTTGGGAAACATGTTGAATAACCTCCTCCAGTGAAATAGCAGATGGTTAGAAAGGCATATTGGGGCCTCCTTCATGAACAAGAAAAGGGCCAACATGTTTTCAAATGATTTCAGGGTTGTTGTAGGCAACCTCCTTCCAAGGAATAAAAAAAAGGATGCATTAGCAAGTTTAGAGTATGTTTAAAAATATTTTCAATTGGAAAGTCAAAGTTGAAAATTAGTGGGAACAATTGAAAGTTTATAAGTTGAATTTTGGTGTTACATCATAAGCAAAGAGGGCAGCTTGTTTGGCAAACTTCAACAATGGCCTCCATCAAAAAACGCAGAGGATCAAACATCCAAATTTTTACACTATGAATTAGCTCATTAAAATGGTTAAAGGGTGATTAAACATGTTTCACTTTCATTCAAAGAAACATCTCTTTCGCTTCACAAAAACAAAGGTCAAGGAGCGCCCAGGCAGTTTGTTTCAAAATGAGTTTCTGACCAAACAGAGATGAAATTGACAAAAGAGATTGAAATTATTTCTTCTTTCCACGAGGCTATGAAAATTTTGATATGGTATGATACTCTATGGGTTGAGGTATCAACATGAGTAAGAATGCATGAAATAATAACATATTAAGGGAACATCCTAGCATTAGCAATTATTTTCTGTGACTGTTCTTCTAATTCATTCAAACTCATTGTTCTTTGTTTGAGAATGCCTTGCATGTTTTAGCCATCCTCTATATTCAGAGAAATTAAAAATCTCCTCCCATCTCATTGTACCTTATTTTTGGGTCTCGTAAGTGGAGCCAAAAATCAAGAATGGGTTGAGGTTGAACTCATCTGGTTGTGGATTCTCTATTTCATTTATCCTCTCCTTTATATGCTCCACTTGTTGTTTTATTGATGGATATTTTCCTTTGTTTCCCATTGTGTGACATGTGAACAAAAAATAGAAAATATATAATCTATTTCTAATCAAAATTTGAAAATGAATTAAGAATATTTTGTAATTTCAGCCTGCTTACCAAAAATGTTTGTAACCAATATTATTATTTTTCAATTCGAGGTTCTATGAAATAGGTTTAAGAGAATGAAAACACCATGCAAGGGAAATTCTATAAGGAATTATGATTTTTGATTAAAATCCCGAGGATAATGTGAATTGATTCATTCATTAACTTCCTTTAGAGTAATCCAACTTTCTTTTTTCATCAATTGAGTTAACATTAGAGAAATTTATTAAAGATATCAAATTGAATCCACTACACCTGAAACAATGAGATTTCAAATCTATTAATTTCAAAAAATTAAATGCATGCAAATCCAAGAAAATAATATTTTATTCGAGGAGTCAGATAGTCAGGAGGTTGGGTATTCTTTTAATTGTTAAATTTTTATTTCTTCCTGACTTTGACTACGGAAGAGTCAGGTGTTGATCATAGTTTGGCTAGTCAGGAGGTCAGCCAAGAATTTTGAAAAAGATTGTGAGTTGGTCCCGCGGTAGAAAGGTAGGGAGGTTGGGAGTTTTTTAATTAAAAAATATTTTAATGATTCCAACCTAGGACTTCTAAAACCAATTTTTGTTAATTCCCTAATTTTTTTCTTTTTTAGGATTTTTAAGGAAAAACAAAAAAAACAGTGTTTAGGTCTTTTGTTTTTTTCATTATGTAAAAAAGAAAAGAAAAAGAGAGAGCCGTTGTAATCCTAAAAACAATAGGCTAGTGAAATTGGGTATATTTGGGAGGATGAAGGTACAATGTAAGGATAAAATAACAACAATACTAGGCTTCTATGGGGCACAAAAAAAATAATATGGATGCTACGTGGGAAATATAAACAACAATGAGGGGTTTACACTAGTACTATAGGGACCTGCATGGCCATTCAATATTACAATGAGGATTTTTTATGTTACATATAGACTTGTAGTACATACATCATACATGCTCATTATGAATTCCATGCTTCTTTTCTCAAAAAGTTTATATATGGTATATATTAGGTAAATAATTGGTATATGATTTAGGTGGAACTCGAATGATATTTCTAGGTAAAATATGTAGACATTTTGGATAGCATGATGAAGCTCCTCCAAAATCAAGCACTCGACATGGTAAAGCTAGAATGGACCCTAGTCAGTATGTACGAGGCTACTTCGGAGGAGAAAGATGTCGTGAGGGAGGAGTACATCAACTTCTTGAATGATATATATATATATATATATATATATATATATATATATATATATATATATATATTTCAATGAGGATGTTGAGTTAAATAAGGGCAGGAGGATTATAATACCCCTGTTGGTATATGACGTAAATATATATACATTAATATTAGGTTCTTGAGTTGGATTCATTTTTATAGACCTTATGCATGTGTATATGCTTATATGGATTTTGGAGATATATTTTGAGGGACATATATGGTGTTTCGGAGAAGGGGATGGAAAGTTAAGGTTTTAAATATTGTACATATTTATTTATTAAAAAAATAATGGATGGATGTAGAGCCCACTCCATTGAAAAGAGTATGAAAATAGTGAAACTTCATAGCGATAGGAAATGGGTGTTTTGTTTGGTGTCAGTGAAAGGGCACATGGGGCCTAAATGGCTACAGGGAGTGCCACATGGAAAAGAAACCATGCATATTTAAAAGGTGTATATTTTCCTAATAGAGATAGAGGGAGTCATTCTAGATTTTACACTATACTCTATCCCATTTTGGTGTAACACGTTATGGTATAACTAGCTGGTGAACCTCATGCATCGGGTTCGAGGTTGGTTGGAAGGAATTTTGATTTATGGTTAGAAATATGGCGAGATAAAAAAAGGAGCTCATGGAAGCCCAAGATTATACTATCTATGACTATATGTAACACAAAATTAAAATTGGGAACTACTAAGGCATTGCAGGGAAAAGAGAGGGGGTGTGACACGAGTAAAATTTTAGGAGAGTGGGAGCTTGTGGTTAGGGAATTTTTTCTTGGATGCATACATTCTCCTATACTATCTGTTTCTTATTTGGTTTTTACAAGGTTGATTGCAAAATTGTAGCCCGAACACAAGGGTTACGTGTGGTTGAGATTTATTAACCACAAGGTCTATGGCTGAGTGGAATGCAAAATCCCGCCAATAATTTTTTATTTCATTCTAGATAATTTTTCATGTTTATTATGTGATTTTATATTAAACTAATGAATGTTTGTTGGAATCACTAGTTTCCTATATTTTATGCATTTCTCTCATTAATAATGCATTACTTTAATATTATTCCATTGTGAAATAATGTTTTATGTTGTATAATGGTTTGTATATGTGAATGTTGTATCTTTTCATTTTGAACATGTTACATTCATGTATATTCTCATGCATACCTCGTTTCTGCAATTAAACCTTGGCATTATGAGTGGTTTGGTTGTGCTATCATTTCCCAACAGGGGGTTGGGGAAATTACACCATTTTTTGTAGTTCAATCTCAAACCCTAATAATTTTTTTGTGTTTCTTCTATCCTAATAATTTTAATTCCTTATCAAGCATTGGATATAGCTCTATTTTATTTTATACTCTCTCCTTTCTAGTCGATCTATAAGATGATAAAGACTCTCTAGGGTGAAATTGTTGAACAACCCCTTGCAATATTGAGGTTTTGGTAAAAAATATGAAGTGCTCATAGTTGAAATAGAACAGTAATTTGTATTGACATGAAAATTGAAATTAAATATAAAATTTCAACTACAAATAGTAATTCACCTTTATATTGAAATTGAAATTAAATCGCTTTTCAAGGTTTCCAATCACATGAACAAGTGGGTGGGGGGAGGTTAAGGCCTGCTTGACCTCAATCCACACGCCTGAAGACTCACCATGCTCACACGAGTGAGTGGTAAAGAGCCTCGACGCAGGAAAAGTTTTGGCAGGGTGGTCACGTTAAGAGGAAGGAAGGATATTCTGTAGCTCATTTCTATTCTGCAAGCGATGGGGAAGGTGGGAGCAGAGGCCTATCCTAACGATCACCTACTATCTCTGAAGCCATAGCTTTAGGTACATCAGCTTGGACAGAGCAAAGGAACATATCCGTTAGGAAGTAGAGGCGATCAGTGGGAAATAGGAAGGTATCCCGATAGTGGCTCTGGCACACACTAGGTTCAGAAGGAGGAAGACGATGGGGGAGGTAAGGGATTTATAAAGAAATATGCATTCTTGACTAGGAAAATTAGGCTCATCGCCTCGGTGTTGGCTCCAATTACAATATCAACATATAAAAAACCCCTCAACGTCATAGCTTCTAGGTGGTTCTGCCTCAGACTGGCGGGAAAATCTATCCTACCAACAGTATTAATTTGTGGGTGGTGGACCGTCTACAAATATTTCGGCGATAGAGGAAAGAGTGGGGTTGGCTGTGTGTATCTCATCTACAACACCCTAGAGACGCAGGTCGAGGTCCAAGCCAACCTGAGCTAAGGGTTAGCTGATGGAAAGTGGGATTCTCGGATGGGAAATTTGGAAATGAATTGGACTATTTGACCAGCCAACCGTGTGGTAGATTGGGAATTCTGCATGCCATGAGAAAATGGACGGGATCATCATGGTGGTTTCGGTGAAAGAATGGATCCCAGACCAGCTCCCAAAGATCTTGTTGAGTCAAATTATACACTTATAATTTGAGAGTCATAAATTTTCAACCTAGGGTAGGTAATCTTATGAGATACTATGAAAAATATATGTAGGGTAATGACTGCAAGTGTTCATAAACTAATTATTCATACCTACACAAAATAATGCCTCTTTCCTGCATCAATACTCTAGCAGCAAAGGATATGGAGTGGAATATAACATCCCTCTATAGCTCCCAATATTGCTGATATTGACCATGAAAAGATAAAAGATAAAATTACAATAATCAGTAAACCAACTTAGACAATCGTAATTCGAATATTTCATTAAATTAAATTAAAAAATTAACATAAGAAACTTAAACATATAATCAATTAAAAATATTCTACTAAAACTTCAGAAAGAATGCATTAGTTGCGTAAAAGAATTATTGTTGCATAAAAATAAATTAAATGCAAACACACTGCGCTGCAAGAGTTGTGAGCGAAGGGGGCCCTTCCTCATTCAGAAGCCCTCAAAACTCGAAGTGGTTGCTCAGAAAAGTAGAAAGAACATAATATTTGTATTAATATGAAAATATAATGCCAAGTACAATATGATATATGGCTTATCAGTCAAAATCCGAGCCCAACAACCCTTTACAATATGAAATACATCTCCTTTATACAATCTCTAAAGCCCATATATTTCTCGAATGACTAATATAAGCTATCAACGAACAATATAGGTCTAGGCTATCAAATTTAGCTTTTGTTAAGTCTAATCCAAGGTGAAATCATGGATTAGACGATTTCTGTTACATAGCGGAAGCTATAGGAAATATGGTTACGAGGAGAAATTTATAAGTTATAGTTGTTAGAAAAAGAGGTTAGAAGAAACCAATGGAATAGATTTCATGTGCAACGAATTCCCCACAAAACCCATGTCTTCACTGGAACTGGAAATCAATAGAATACAATCAACTGTTGATGTCACTACAAATAATTAGTGGCTGCAGGAAATTTGAAATTATTGCGGGAAATAAGGATCTGTTGTACGAAATCTAGATAGGAAATCCATAATGGCTATAGGAAATGTGGCTACATGAGCTATCTTCAATATTTTGTAGAGCTACTTCAAATCAAAGAAAATTTCCACATAGGTTCTAGATCAGTGGGAGTAGTAATTCAGTAAAGTTATAGCTAGATCAAAGAATACGTTAAGTCTAAGGGAAAATGACACTTATTATGTTAATTTGACATAACTTACACTTATATAGGTGACTCTTTCTTTTGCTTCTGAGGACATTTTGGCCGAATAAATCTTCAAAAAATATGGTAAATTGAGGAGCTAATCTCGAAACTGTCTGAGAATTCGAATGTGAAATAGAAATTCGAGGCCATAGTGACCTTCGCAATTTATATACTTCTGTAGGAATGAAAATAGGTGACGGTACTTACTCCTTAAAAACTATTGCCAAATCCCGTTTCCCTATTCAGGTTTTGAATTATCCTTCCAAAGGAAAGATGCACACATTCCCTTATTGAAGCATCGGTTTGTAAACCATCATTCTCTATCTTGTAAAATTACACATGCCTGCGCTACAAGTTCCTCTGTTCGCTGAAATTGAACATTTCTCACCTGTGCTTTATCACCATTGAGGTTCAAGGTGAACGAATTATCTACTTCGGAGTTTTAGCCTTCAAACTTCTGAAAGAAGGGTAGTCATCCCAATTTTTCTATCCTCACCTTGATGCGAGAGTCGGCTTCCAACAGTACGAGGATTTGTGGTTCAAATCGGATAGGGGGTCGTGGTTTAGACATGGTGAAGGAATAATAGACAAAGCAGATGAGGAAGAGAAGGATAAAGAGAATGCGACTCATTGGAATGTATATAGGAGAGAATAATGAACACATTTTACGTAATGCAGAGCGAGACCTTTGCAATAGATTTTGTGACAAAGGGAGGGGGTTAAATGGGAAAGATCGCAAAGCACGTTATTTTCGAACGGAAGGTCATGATCATGATGATCATCAAGATCTGACCTTGAGGATAGGAATTAGAAGTACAAATACTGTGATGTGAGAAATATGATAACAAGTCGTGGGATTTACACTACAATGACTTACAACCAGGGTTACCACATCCTAAGTCATCAAAATTATTAAAATTAAACCGTCATTATACCTTACCTCAAGTATCTTATCATCGAATGTGCCTTACCGAGCTTACCTCCAACGATCCAGTCCTTAATGGAATTTCTTTTCGTTTCAATGATGACTTACTAACATTACATCAGATATTTAATCACATAATTCATGACTTCGATCCATAATGAATGTTAGTACTATATCAAATAGTTTAAACTAATGTTTTGTCTATAGTTTTTTTCTTTTAGGAACCCAAGGCATTGCTGAATGAAATGGAACTGTGCCTATCAAATGTATTGTAAAAATTAAAATGTGACTATTGAACATTCTGCATGAATTGAAACTGTGTTTGTCAAACCCTCTCCAGGAATTGAAACTGTGTATGTTGAATCTTTTGTAGGAATTGACACTATGTCTGCAGGAATTGAAATAACCCTTGATCCTTCTGTGAGAACTGAAACTGATCTTCCCCAGCATCTATATGCAGTCCATTTCACAAGAATGAATGTACTGATTTCAAATTTGCAATGATCTCATTGGATTACCATCCATTGAGGTCAACTGTTAACCAATGTGAGGCCCATCACCTTTAATGAGAGTCAGGACCAAGGCACCATGATGTATCCTATCAGGTGTGGATTTATGAGCTATTGTCAAACCCCCTGGTAGGATCCAGTAGTAAAGGAGCAATAATGTTTCTCCATTCTTGCTAGTGAGATAGCCTGTCATTAGGGCATATAAACTTCAAGGCATCATAAGGATCTAATCATGCACCCGCATAGGTTGTGGATGTTGATGGGCCAATATTGTTGGAAGGAGGGCCTTAGCAAATCCCACATTAGTCCAACATCAGAAATCCATTGATTAACTAAAAGAAATAAATTTTATTGAAAGGATCGCAAAGGATATACTAACCTGTTTTTTAAATGAGCCCAGTGGCAGCCCATGCTCGCCATATTTAAATTTTAGAGAGTCTGAAATGCTGAAAAAGGATACTCCAGGGGCTCCTTTTCCGTAATTAGTTCATTGGGCCCATGAAAAGTAATAAACCTATACCTAATATATATTACTCTCATGGTTTTTTGAGCATTAGGTGGAATAGAGTAAGGTCATTGTATCAGTAGGAATATCAAGAAGAGATAGTGGAAGGAATTATCACTTCCCTTACCATCTCCAACTCTTTCTTCTTCAAAAATTCTTCCAAAAATTCTTCCTTTGATTGGAGTTTTTGATATAGCTTGAGTCTATGCCCATTCACCAAGAAGGTAACATTCTCACCATCAATATTTTTAAGCCGAAAAGATCCATTTTCAAAATATTCCTCGATCTCATAGGAGCGTAGCCAATGTGTATTGAATTTCCCTTTAAAGTTATTAAATCTTGAATCATACAACAATGCCCAGGCTCCTTCTTTGAATTGCTTCCTTTTGATGTATCTGTCATTCGATTTTTCCCTTTGTTGTTGGATCAATTCAGTATGATAAAAAGCATCATGTATGATATCATCAAGGTCATTGAGCTGCAATATTCTTTCTTGTTGTGCTTCATACAAAAAATTTCTTCCATCTTCAAAGTTTTGATCCGAAATTCAATGGGGAACAATACTAATTTTTCATACACTAATTCATATGGATAAAATCTAGTGGTACTTCTCCATGTGATCTTGTAAGCCCATAATCCCTCAAGAAGCTGGTCAGGCCAATATTTTTTGTGTAATTGCATTGTTTTGGTAAAGATTATCTCCAGCACCTTGTTGATTGATTCCACCTGCCTATTGGCCTATGGATGATAAGGGGTGGACTTTCAGTGGGTAATCTGATATTTTTTCTCAATGCCCTGCATAAGATTAGACAAAAAATGAGCACCTTGATCAATAACTATTTCTCTAAGTACTCCAAATCTGACAAAAACATTAGAGAAAATAAAATCTACCACTGGTTTTTCCATTTCTATAGGTAGTGCTCTTACCTCCACCCACTTTGTAACATAATCAGTACAAACCAATATATATTTATTACCTTTGGATGTAGGATTGATGGGACCTACAAAATTAAGAGCCCACATCCTGAAGGGTTCTATGAGAACCTATGGCTCCAAAGGCATCTGATCTGATTGTACAGGTCACCCCATTATTTGGCAGCTATCACTCTCCCGAACATACTCCTTTGCATATTTGAAAAGAATAGTCCAATAATAAATTGTGAAAAGGATCTTATAAGTTGTCCTCCTGTCTCCAAATTTTCCTCCACAAGGTTCATCATGATAGTCTCTTAATATGTCATAGATCTTATATTTCCTGACACACCTACAAATAATCAAATCAGGTCCAGCGAAAAAGAGATCTCCCCTAATCCAATAGTAATAAACACTTTTTCTAATAATTCTCTTTTTCTAATTAGATGAAAAGTAAGGTGGCAACTTTCCTATAGTGGGATAATTAGTCATGTTTGCAAACAAAGGATTTTTAACAGAGATGGAAAAAAAAATTTCATCCAGAAATTCATCATTAACAGGAACATCCTCACCTGCATGGTTGAGCCTAGATAAGAAATCAACTACCTGATTTTATTTTTCCGGCCTATCCAATACTGTGGTATCAAATTTCTATAGCAGCAACAACCACCTAGTGATTGTGCCATTAGTGGCTAGTTTATTCATGAGATAACGAATAACAGAATGATATGTGTGTACAAAAAATTCATAACCCGTGATGTAGTGTCTAAACTTGTTAATAGCATAAATCACAACAAGGAATTATTTTTCAGTTACCATGTAATTCAATTATGTAGGAGTTAAATTTTTACCAAAAAAATAAATAGCATGGGTTACAGGATCTTCCTTTTGACCCAATACCACTCCTATGGCTGAATTAGAGGCATCAATGGAAATTTGGAAAGGAAAATTCCAATCTACACCTCTCAAGACATATGTTGAAGAAATATTTTCCTTGAGTTTATCAAATACAACTTGACATTCATCATTCCAATGAAATTCTGATTCTTTAGTGAATAATTTAAAAAATGGAGAGGCTACCTTTGTAAAATTTTCAAAAAAACCATATGTAGTAGCTTGCATGTCCAAGAAAACTCCACACTCCCTTTTGATTGATTGGTGAGGGAAACTTTACAATAATTTCAATTTTCGTCGGATTAACTTTAATTCCTACAGCAGAAACATGATTACCCAAAAAAATACGTTCAGTAACAATCATAAAAAACTGTTCATTACTTAATGAAACGTTAGCTTCTCTACATCTCTACAAAAAAAATTCAATATTATTTAAAGACTTATCACAAGTATCACCCATAACTGTAAAATCATCCATATAAACTTCCACACAATCATGCAAAAGATTAAAAAAAATACAAAGGACCGCACGTTGAAATGTGGTAGGTGCATTGCATAGAACAAATGGTAATAGCTTATATGCATAGGTACCCAGGGACATGTAAATGTTGTCTTCTCATGATCCTCTGGAGATATCCTAATATGATTGTATTTGTTGAACCCATCTAGGAAGGAAAAGTACTTTTTCCCTGCTAGAGTGACCAGTACTTGGTCTTTAAATGGTAAAGGGAATGGTATTCTAATGTAGCTTTGTTTAATTCCCTGTAATATACACACACTCAAAATTACCATTATTTTTGGGGAAAATGACTACTGGGGACACCCACTGACTATTTTAAATAGGATAGATGAACTCTACATTTAATAATATATGCAATTCATATTTTACAATTTCCCTTAAAACGAGGTTCATCCTGCTCTCTGGATGTCTCATAGGTCTAGCATTTTCTTCTATATAAATATGATGAATGCATGTGTCTAGGTGAATGCCCCTCATATCGGTATATTCTCATGCAAATGTATCTGAATCTTTTTTTAATGTTTGAATTAATTGTTTCTCTTTTTTAGGAGTTAAGACAAAATTAATTGTTGAGATTCAAAAGGGTGATGAGCTTAGTGAAAATTAAGCACCTTCACTAAGTGGGGCCCGCAGGTTATTTTTAGGTGTATGTCTAATTTTAGAATCGTGATAATATTCTAAAGTTAGAAGGATGTTGATTCTAGCTGGTTGAGAAAATTATATCTTTGGATGAATTTCTATTTTTAGAAGATTGGGTGAAGTCTATTTATAGATCATTAATCTAAAAATAGATGCATGTCGATTATTATTAACCTTTAATAATAATCAGAAAATAAATAGTAACTTATTCTCTTGGAGAAATTATTTTAGTGAACAGATGTAGCACATCAGTGGGCTGAAGGAATTGCACAATTCCTAAGGTGGTTGGTGACTCATGCATGAAGGACTTTGCTATAACAAATAGTGGCAAGTTGTAACAGAGTTGGAAGAGTAGTTATGTGAGTTGTTATTTTGTTTAACTTAGTTAAGTGAGTTAAACTCAGTTGTACCAGTTGTAATTAAAGATACACTAGTGAAAGATGAGTGAATTAATTATTTAATTATTTCACAAGTAGCGTCTTACTTGCAACTAAACAAGTACAACAGTTAACTACTTTCACCTCAGATCTAGTGGAGACGCAGTGGAAATATAGCTGAAAGGGTGAGATGGAATATCAGTTGTGACTATAGTGATGCATACAATGCATCTACAATGGCATTAGACATGCCAAAGAGGATTGCACAGTTCAAGCAAGGAAAGATAGAATTCATTCAGGGATCCTCTTCGGTAGGGACTGCGCAGTGGAGGCAGGCTGTCAGGAGGCAAGAATTTGGTGCATAGATATGCAAATTTCTTCATGACAGTGTGTGACAATTGTATATTGTACTGAGAGATGTATGAGTTGATATTTTTATGAGATTGTTACATATTCCATTGATATACATAATATATGATAGTTAAGGATTTTAGCTTTAAGCTTTCCCAGTAAAACACCTTTTTGCGTGTGATTGATTTGCTTCATATGTGTTTTGCAATTGGCAATTCAAATTCCGCAAAGAATTAAGTGGAAGGATTTTGTACTTAACATAAGATTATTTTTTTAGATCAGGAGAATTTGGAAATAAATTATTTTGTTTATAAATTTATGCATGATATCAGAGTAGTGTTGATCATTGGATATTGCAATATTGAAGCAGTGTTGAGTTTTGTGCCGGTGGACAAATAGAATTTGTTGGAAGAATTTCTTGGTGCAACAGTTGAGTAAACATTGAAATGGATTTAAATGGGTTTCAGTTCGAGTATGAACTCGAGGGTAGCTCTAACTACATAGCCTGGAAGGATAGGATTGAGGCATTGCTTTATGATAATGGTTTGAAGGAGTTCATCGATAGCGATTTTCCTAAGCCCACTTCGACGAATGCTGCATTACTTGACACCTCGAAAAATAAAGTAGCGAAGACAAGAAAAATTCTATTGGAAGGTGTGAAATACCATATTGTATCAATGATTCATAAGAAATCCACTAAATTTGCAATGTGGAAGGCTTTGACAGATCTTTTCCAAAGCAGCAGCGACCATAGGAAGTTGGTGCTGAAAGATAAGCTCATAAAATCAAAATGGAGAAGGGTGATAGTATTTCAAAATATCTCACGAAGTTTGTCCAATGTAGGGATGAGCTGCGAAGTGTGGGAATCACAGTTGTGGATGATGAATTGGTGATATTGGCTCTCCTTAGGTTTCTAAAGAGTTGGCAAAGTTATCAAGACTTTGTCAATGGGCAGGAAAAATTTCCAAATTGGGAGCGACTTTGGTTGGATCTAGTGCAGGAGGAGATAAGGAGGAGTAAAGAGGATGAATCTCCATCAATACATTATTATGAAGAGGATTTTTCTTTGGCTGCCAAAGAAATGAAGGGAAGGGGAAGAAACCCCATTCAAAATCTGAGGCTAAAGGAAAGAAGCTAGATTTGTCCAAGGTGAAGTGTTTTCACTCACACGAACATGGGCATCTCACAGCTAACCACCCACAGAAAAAGAAGAACAAGAAGGTTGTTGGAGTTGCATATGGTGAGGCCCTTGCCTTGCAATTTGAACTTGATTTCTCTTTAATCACATGCTTGGTTTCAAGTGCAATGGGATCAGTATGGTATCTTGCTAGTGGTGCTTCCTTTCACATGATGCGAGACAAGGAGTTGTTTAGTGACATGGAGTAGAAAGATCTCCAGAAGCATATAGAGATGGGCGACGATGGTAGATATAGTGTGAATGTAATTGGAACCATTACCTTTGAGAGGGAGTGAGGTAAAACATTTTTGTTCAAAGATGTTATGCATGTTTCAGGTCTGAAAAAGAACTTGGTCTCGGTCGTGATGTTGGAGGACAGAGGTTATGACATTGTTTTCAGTGAGGGAAAAGCTTTCTTGCGACATAAGACAATGGTTCAAACCAAGAGGATAGGGTTTCGAGTGAGTAATCTCCACAATCTGGAGGTAGGTAGCTGCGGTGCAATGGTGGGAAAAGAAGAAGAAGTGGTGAGCTGGGATGAGGGTGAATTATGGCACAGAAGATTGGACCATCATCATCATGGGGCCTTGAATATTTTGTACCAGATTTCTACTGGAATTCCCAAAAGTACACTTGCGCAGATAGATCATTGCAAGAGATGGACGGTTGGTAATTTTTTGAAGACCACCTTTCATGAAAAGGAGAACCATGCCTCTGTGATTCTGGAGAGAATTCACACACACGTGTGTCGACCATTCTCGGTTGCTTCAACAACAAAACATAGGTATTATCTTATTTTTGTTGATGAGTATTCTCGTAGATGGTGAATATTCTTTATGTAGAAGAAGGATCAAACATTCTCAAAGTTTTGTGAGTTTAAAGCATCGGTGGAGAAGCAGTCGGGGAAGTAAGTGAAGGCTCTGCGAAGCGATGATTGTTATAGCATCATTTCTCACCTTCATATGATTCATGATTGCTTTTATGGCTTTGGGCACCCATTCCTACAGACTTGGAAAAATTCACTAAAAAACAGTGTAAAAATCCCCATACGCGATTATGCCCAGACTTTTCCGCATGTATACGCGAGTCCAACTGCACTTTTCCGCGTATGCCATTAAAATCATTAAAAAATATATAAAAATTCCCTATTTTTTAGCTAGGTTGATGGTTACTCAGGTAGTTCAACCACCCCAGCACATGGCCAACTATTTCCAACTGTTGAAACTACTTTCAGGGAATATAAAAGCCCCCCATGTGCATGGCCTAAGGGAGAGAGAATTATTGATATTATACTCTATTGGTATTCCCTATCCAAGTCTGCATTCCCGTGCCTCCTGCACTTCCCAGTTCATTTCAAGAAACCTTCGTTTCTTGAAGATGCTCATTCCTTTATATGTCATCTCGTATGCACCAGTTTGGAAGGAATCTTAGCGAGGCAAGGGTGGGACGGATCCGGACGACGATCTACTCGAAGATCGTGGGAGGATTCAGGTGATCTCTCCACTCGTTATTTCTATACATGCTACTTATAATACAGAAGTACCATCTTGTTCCCGAAATATACGTGTTAGTGTCTGCTTACATATATGAGAATATTGTTATTTAAGCATTCATTATGGTTTATCTGATGTTTTATATGGATTTCACTAACATTTAGAGTAGATATATGCTGTACAGCCAGTTCTTCGTGCTTGTTTCTTCTTGTCTTTCAGGTTAAGAAGGAAGAAAGGTTGCTGGGGGTTTGGACTCCGCGGGATCTGCTTCAACCGTAGGACCTACGGGTAAATTCCTCGATCTGCTCTATTTAGTTTTTCATGAACATGTATGGTTGTGTGATTCCTTCTTAAGTAGCATGCCCTTGCTCTGTGGAGGTTGTAACCCAACGAACCTCTAGGGTGATTTTCCCCGAAACAGAACTGATGACTCCGCTGGGGATCGCATTCTTGTGACTCCCCTGTTGGGTGGTTTCAACTATTTGATAGGTTGCCGACAGTTTTAACTTTCATTTGCAGTCCAGTTTACTTTTTTCAGTCGGTCTGAAGTCCTCGTTTCTTATCCAGGCTTGATCCTTTTTGTTTTTTCACTATTTACCTTTATATACGAGCTCTTTTACGCACACAGTCGCGTATACATGCAAGTTTGTCTAAAGGAAGTCGCGTATACGCGTGTTTCCTTTAGCACAGTCGCGTATGCACGCTTGTTGTTAAACTGTGAAGTAGCGTATACCTAGGCAGATTTTGAATTTTTGAATTTCTTGACTTTTTAGTCCTTTCTGGCTGTGGAGACCTGTTCCTACAGTGTCTTTGTACTCTCTGGATTGTGAAGAAGGTGGTATTTTGTATTTTCTCTCTTTCGTTTGATTGAAAACTAGTCTTTTTGGAAAAGTATTGTTTCTGGTGCTGGCACTTCTCGTTTGAGTACCGAGATCACTTTCTGGGCATTCTTGGCTGTTCTACTTTATCATAACAGAGAGCTCCTGCTCATTTACTCTTTCCTATCTTTGTGTTTGCTTTTCACTACGATTTTTTCTCATTTCTTGATTGGTTTTCTCGAGTTCAGTTGGCTAGGTCTTGTTGCAACTTTTGAAGAGTCTTTTTTGGTTCTTTGGAGTTTTTGCTTGCGGCAGGATTGCACTATTATTTTAGGCTGAGTGGCTGAGTTTTCTTGTCTTCTTTTGCTTGTATTGATCTTGCTACTAGTTAGCCTTATAAGATTTGCAGCATTTTTGGAAGTATTTGCTTGAAATTCAGTATTGATTGGCTTGGAATTTTATAGTTTTACTTGGTCTTTTCGAACTCTTTTATAAAACACAAAAGCTCAAAAAACATTTTGCTTTGTTGTTTGCTTTTGTTTTTGCATTTTTTTTTTCGTTTCTTTGTATCTTTTGAAGCTTGGTTGAAGTTTCTTGCCTTTGGATTTTGGCTTAATAATTGTAAGGGAGTTGTCATTCATTTCTTCCTCTTGTTTTTAAGCATCTTTGGTGTCTTCATATTAAGAGTTCTTGATTTTGGGAACTAGCTTTCTGGACAACCAAGAAGAGTTAAAACTGAAGGAATTTTGGAAAATTTCACTCTGCTTCAGGATATTTTGCATCTTAGGATTTGCATGCTTCTAGTGATTTGCATTAGATGCATTTAATCATTTAGTCACTTTCATAGTTTTTGTGAGTGTGAGTTTGCTATCTGAAAAGGAAAAGTATAATTGTTAATCTCGTAGAACCCGTGTAGAAGTTGCTTTTCATCGAAAGACAATAACTGCATTTTGCATGTAGTTTGGTTTTTATTAATTTCTTTCTGCGTCAAAACACCATAAGTTTCATTTCCGCATCCTTGTGACTTAACATAACAGCCCATTAAAATAAGCGATATAATTTAAAATCAACTAGCAAGTTTTCTAAGTGTCATACACCAACTAGCTAAGTTGTAGGGCCTTGGATTAGGTGAGTGGAGAGTTAACTCTCCAAGGCCGCTCAAACAAAACATAGAAGTTGATTAATTGAGCGAAATCCAACTCCGTTAGGTGGACCGGGAAAGCTCTCCTCCAGAGAGTCAAGTGCGAGGGGAAGTGAAGGCTGAGAAGAGGGATACCCCCTCTCTGATTAGCTGAATCTAACCTCAAGACCATTCCGCCCGGCTTCTGACACGGATTGGTGCCCATAGTTGCCACTCCTAGGTTCCACACAGGTGACTGCGGGGGGGAATACCCGTGGTACCTGAGGCAGACGTCGCATCACTTTCAGCAGTACTTCTCGGGGGTGCCCTTGCGAAGCTTGGGTGCTTGAGCCGGCAAAGGCTGTCGTTAGGAGGTCGACGTAACTGTTTCTGATACCTTCGCTAGTTGTTCTGGGCCCTAATCATCCCAGACTGCTTTCGGGAGGTCCTATATTTCGCTTTCCTGTATTTTGGTGTCCGGTCCTCATCACCCGAAGCGGAAATACTTGGAGGTTGTTTGCTTGATTGTATCTCAGGGATTTTTCTTATAGTGAGTGCTCTTTGCTCCTAGCTTGCCTAGCTTTTCACTTTTTTTGAGTCTAATTTAAAATCTATAAAAGTGGCTGATCAAGCGCCTCGTCGATCGAGGAGAATCTGGGGGTTATCTCCCGAGAGTCCAGAGCCTTCTTCGAGAAGGCGTAGGAGTGATTTAGCAGGTGGTTACCACCCGGTGACATCTGACGCAGTGGAGAGAGATCCTCCACAAGGGTCTGAAGGTTTCATAGCTGATTCTGGTGTCGGTTCCGAGAGGAGCGTTTCGCTCACCTCGCGAGTTTTATTTCCTCAGGAAGAAGATTTTCAAATTGAAGAAGTACCTGAACCTCCTGTGTCAGGTCCATCTCCTCTTCCTCCTGATTATCTGTTCGTTGTTCAATACATCGAACCTGAGTCAGAGAGACCGGAAGATCTTCCGTATCATTCATACCTTTCGATGGCCACGACTGGGAACGCGGCTTCTGCTGTGAGTGCTGCAGGCATTCAGACTCCTGCTTCTGTTGAAGGAGGGGGCACTATTGCTTTATCTTTGATTGCTTCTAGTGCTGCTATGTTTGGCTCTGGTTTCACCCAAGCACATGCTTCTCATTCTGGTCCCTTCTGTTTCGGAATGCCCACTAGTGGGATTCCTTCTTTTTCCTTTTCCGCTGCTGCAGCTGGATCTACACCCATGTCTTCCATGGCTAGTGGATCAGCTTCTTTTCAGGGTTTCCCCTTTGGAACTGGGCACATTCCTAGTTCCAATCCTTCTTTAGGGTCCTTTCTGTTTACATCCCAGACCCAGAGTTTTAACCCTTGGTCTGGAGGTCAGAATTCGACCACTTTTACAGGATGGAACCCTGTATTCACTACAGTGGGGGCTTGGAATTAGTTTTACGCAGGTCATCAAGGGAATACTTCTTTCCCTTCGTTGAGTGCTTATCAGACCTTTTCTCCTCTTTCTAATGCCTGGAACCCCTATCAGGGGCTCTCCTCTTCATTTCATACTTCAGCGGGGGGAACTGGTCTGGGCTTTGGTAACTCTGTGTTGGGGGGAGGTTCTTCTCCTTTTTCTATGAGTCCTTTCTGGCAACCTGGTGCCTCATCAAATCCAGGCTATTCTTTTCACAATGTTGGGAATCCATCCCATCAAGGATGGAATCCTCAGGCTCCGCCTCGCTTACCTTTTCTGGCAACGTTAAACTTTCCATATCTGTCGAAGTTGACTAATGATCCAATTCGTTATAGTCCGGGGTGGCCTCCGGTCCCGACCAAACTTCCTTCATATATTCGAAAGTTTGAAGGTAAGAATGGAGAGGATCCAGCTAACCACATCACCACTTTCCACTTATGGTGTTCTTCGAACTCCCTGATCGATGATTCGATTAGGTTGAGATTGTTTCAATGCACCCTAACTGGAAACACTGCAAAATGGTATATTGAGTTAACTGGGGGCAATTTTGCTACATTTGGAGAACTGGTTGTCACATTTCTAAACCATTTTCAGTTGCATGTCCGATATGAGGCGGGGACAGAACTCCTGGCTAATTTTAAGCAGGACGAAGCAACCCACATTTCTGATCACATTCAGGAATGGAGGAGAAGGAAAAGGCTTATTAAAGCTCATATTCCAGGAGAATTCCTTCTCGAATGGTTTCTGAAATCTCTGCAGTCAGACATTTCAAAAGATGTATCCCTATCTGGGGTATTTTCTGAGGAACAGGCCATTTTTAGGGCCCAGCAGCTGGAACTGATCTATTCTCAGCCTGGGGTCCTTTATAAATATTTTCCCAATGCTCCTTGCTCCAAATTAGATTTATCAAAAACTAAGCCCGGTCCTCATGGTAACGGGCTTGTCAGATCGATCAATAGTGGTGCAGCCAGCCTGCTTACTCAACTGCAATAGTTGTCTTTGCAATCTGCTCCTTCTAGTCAGGCTGTGCCTGCTGAGTCATCGCCTTCCCAGTCTTTGTCCATAAATGTTGTCCAAGCTTCTGATCCCAAAGGAAATCAAGAATCCGATGGGAAGAAGAAGGGACGAAATAACAAGAAGAAAGGCAAGAACGGGAAGGGGAATGCAAATAAAACCAACGAGTCTGTTGGTGAGGGTCCAAAGGAGAAAAAGAGTGTGAAGTTTCCATGCAAGTTGTGTACTGGAGACCATCTCACACACCTTTACCCTAAAATTCAGGATTTGCAGCGCTTATTAGCCCAGTAGGGTTCTTCTAGTTCCCAAGCTGTGTTAACTAACCCTTTTCCCCAAGGGAAACAAGCAATTGTTGGCGCGAACCAAAATTCTGGGGCTTCCTCTGGGGGCACCCAGGAAGGGGAAATTCCATCGAACATTTTCATGATGAGTGCTCACGCGGATATCGCTACGAGATCCTGTGATTATGGCGGAGAAGAGTCTTCGAAAGCTAAGGAAGTTCCTGATGCTACTGAGCCGCTTCACATTACGAAGCCTACTGTTGAGTCTATGCCTCGGATGCCCAAAGCATCTTCTAAGCGATCAACGATTAATCCAAATGCAAGGGCTGCCCAGAACTACTCGATTGTGGAAGATATGGCACAGAGTCCTTGTGTTATGTCAGCTTTAGAGGTACTCCAGTCTTGTCCGGCTCAGCGCAGTGCTTTGCTCACTGTGATTGGGGCTATTGATCCGAAAAATTCTCTTCTGATTACTTTTGATATGACTAATTTTAAGAAGAGACTTCCTCATCACATGGCTTTTCATATTAAATCGTCGTACCAGAAGTGCAATATCTTTCGGACGGTTGTTGATGAGGGTGCTTCCACATGCGTGATGTCTCTCGCATGCTGGAAGACACTTGGATCTCCCAAAGCTGTTCCATCTAGCACCATCCTGACTGCGTTCGACGGTCATTCTCACAGACCCCGTGGTATTGTCTCAGCTTTGCCCATCTGTGTTGGGGGCAAAACTGTCAACATAGAGGTTGAGGTAGTGGATGCAAGCTTGGATTACAACCTTTTGTTGGGGAGAAATTGGATTTATGAGATGGATGCCATTGCATCCTCATTATTTGGCATTATATGTTTCCCCCACGAAGGGAGGATTGTTACAGTGGATCAACTGGACTATCCTCCTGTAGACCCAAATGCGTCTTCTGACTCATCTGTTCCTAAGTTGGATAATTCTAAGGCGCCTATTGAGAATTTAGGAGTTGGAATGTATTCTTCCTTGATGGGTACTTTTGATATTCTTCCTCCTACGATTCATATTAATGCTATTTCATCCTCCAAGTCTCCTCTTCGAAGAGAGTTCTTCAGAACTCATTATTTTTCAGACCCTTGGAACTTACCTTCCCCTACTGCCACATTAGCGGAAGGTCAAGTGGGTGGAATGGCATTTCCTATTTCTGCAACTGAGATTTCCTATCAATCTGTTGTTGACTCTGCAGAATCCATTCCAGCTCCTCTTTCACCGGAAGAGTTGGATGGAGATGTGGCTCCAGCTTGGAAACTTAGTTCTTCTTCTACCCAGGATTGTCTTGATACCACTCTTCCATCTCAAGAGGCCATCCCGGAAGCCATGACTGGTACAGATAGACAGTGGGATGATTTGCATCATCGGTCTTACTTCTTACCTGATTTGAGCGAAGTTGAAACAAGTTTTCCAAGTCCTCAGTCTCCTGGTCCTATTCACCCAGTCTTGAACCCTTTAGCACCAACACATGTTTATGCTAAAGGGAACATGGTTGTGATATCTTCTACTATCCTGGTGAACATTTCCAGGGATCCCAATATTATTGAGAATGTCTTCATTGGAGCTGAATGTTCCCATGAAGAGGTTCAAATTTACACTGAGCTCTTTAAAGAGTATAGGGATGTATTCGCTTGGTATTATGAGGAAATGCCTGGAATAGACCCATCTATTGTCCAACATGAGATCAAGACGTATGAAAACGCTAAGCCGGTGAGGAAAAAACTTCGTCCGGTCAATCCTAGGAAGGCAGCAGCTATCAAAGCTGAAGTTGAGAAGCTGCTTAAGGTGGGATTCATTTTCCCTGTTCCTTTGACTAAATGGGTTTCAAATACCGTTCCCATAGATAAAAAGCAAGGAACGATTCGAGTGTGCATTGATTTCAGAGACCTAAATAAAGCATGTCCTAAAGATAATTACCCCACACCATTTATCGATCATATCATTGATGAGTGTGCCGGTAATGAGATTTTCTCCTTCATGGACGGTTTCTCCGGATATAATCAAATTACTATCCGTCGTGAAGATCAACATAATACTGCCTTTATCTGTCCCTGGGGTACATTTTCATACAAGAAGATGCCTTTTGGTCTTAAAAATGCTCGGGCTACCTTTCATCGGGCCATGTCATATGCCTTTCACGACATCAAAAATATTATCAAGGCATACTTAGATGATTTAGCTGCTCATTCTCGAAAGAGGATGGATCATCCTGGTCACCTCCGGCAAATATTTGAACGATGTCGGTTCTATAAGATTAGATTGAATCCGAACAAGTGCGTTTTCGCGGTTACATCCGGTCGGCTATTGGGATTCATTGTGTCTAGGGAAGAGATAAGGGTAGATCCCTTCAAGGTTGAGGCAATACTTCGGTTGCCTCCCCCGTCCTCAATCCGTTAGCTTCAAAGTCTACAAGGAAAGTCTAATTTTCTTAGAAGGTTTATCGCCAATTATGCTGAAGTTACAAAGTGATTTATGAGATTGTTGAAGAAAGGAGTTCCTTTTCTTTTGGACGACTACGCTGAACGCTCATTCGATGCTTTGAAGAAAGCATTGACCTCTGCTCCTTTACTGAGTCCACCTGATTATAGCAGGGATTTCCTTTTGTATCTGGCAGCAGCAGAATCTACTATAGGTATGGTTCTGGTTCAGGAGGATGATGCTCTTGCAGAGCATGTTATTTACTACCTTAGTCGAGGCTTGGTAGGACCTGAACTCCAATACACTCCGATAGAAAAATTAGCCTTAGCAGCAATTCATGCTGTGCAACGACTCCAGCATTACATTATTCTTCGCAAAACCTATGTTTTGGCAGCTGCCAATCCATTTCAGTTTGTCCTCAGTAGGTGAGTGATTGGGGGCAAATATAATAGATGGATTGTGATTTTACAGGAATTTGATCTTGAGTTCATGTCTACCAAGTCTAAGAAATCATTGGTTTTTGCGGAATTGATCTCCGAGTTTCCCTGTGGGGAAGAGATGATTTATGATGAGTCATTTCCGGATGAACACTTGTTTCTTATCTCTTCGCAGGATCCTTGGTACGGGGATATCATTGTGTATCTCCAGACTGCGAAGTTTCCCTCTACTTTTTCGAAAGATGAGAGTCGTAAGCTGCGTCACTTGGCCAAGAATTATTTGATTATTGGTGATGCTTTATACCGTCGAGGGGTTGATTCAATCCTAAGACGCTGCTTAACTCTCGAAGAAGTTGAGGCTGTGCTAAATGATTCCCAAAGTGGAGCTTGTGGGGATCATTTATCTGGGCTTGCTACAGCCCTAAAAGTTTTGCGTGCTGGGTACTTTTGGCCCTCGATTTTCAAAGATTGTATTGAATCAGTCAAAAAGTGTCATCCGTGTCAAGTTTATACTCGAAAAATGCGCGCTCATCCAGCTCCGCTTTTTCCAGTCATTACTGTCAGTCCCTTTACAAAGTGGGGTATTGATTATACTACTTGTAACCCACCTTCGGCTAAGGGTCACAAGTACATTATTGTAGCAGTAGACTACTTTACGAAGTGGGTCGAGGCTATGCCCACTTTTGGGAATGATGGTGAGACTGCAGCTCTTTTTCTTTTCAACCAGGTTATTGCTCGTTTTGGTATTCCTAGAGAGATTGTCACTGATCATGGTAGTCATTTTCAGAATAGCATGATGGCTGAGTTGGCTCTCAAATTGGGTTTCCGGCAGGAGCATTCATCTCCGTATTATCCTCAAGCCAATGGGCAAGTGGAAGCCGTGAATAAATCCTTGAAGAAAATTCTTCAAAGGAAAATTGATAAAGCTAGATCCAACTGGCATATTATGCTATATCTTGCACTTTGGGCATACAGGACATCAGTGAAAACTGCAACTGGCTTTACTCCGTTTCAGCTAGTGCACGGGGTTGAATCCGTATTTCCTATTGAATGCGAGATTCCTTCTCTTAAATTAGCTGTTGAACTTCTTCCTGACACTTCTAGTCTGGCAGAACGGCTTCTTCATCTGGAACATCTCGATGAGCAGCGTCGAGATGCCGCCACGATGAATGAAGCACATAAAAACTGAGTTAAAGTTCAGTACGATAAGGCGGTCAAACCCAGGGTTTTTTCAGAAGGTGACCTTGTTTTGGTCTATGCCCAAGAAAAAGATGCCCTGGGGGCAGGAAAGTTTAAGTCTATGTGGTATGGCCCCTTTATCGTTAAAAAATTCCTTAAGAAAGGGGCATATACCTTGGTTGATTTTGAAGGGAACGAGTTGTCGGAGCCCAGAAATGGGCTCTATTTGAAGAATTATTATGCCTAGGCTTCGGCCTGGCATGTTGCTTTTGTATATAGTAGTTTTGCTTTGTACATATCTGGTTGTTCTTCGATCTTTGATGGGATGGTGATGTTTTTGATCTGCTTTGGCAGGTTGTGTCGGATGTCATGAGTCATTTTGGTTTCGCCGATGGTGCTAGTAGACACACCCGGAACTTAGCTTCCGCGGCTTGGGTGCTTCATTATCCATCCGGTCAGCTGTTAGTATCAAGAGGGGTCTGCATTGGTCCTGCTTCCAATAATATAACAGAATACACTGCAGTTGTTCATCTACTCTCGGAGGCAATATCTTTGGGTGTTGATTCGTTGGTAGTTTTCTTGGACTCTCAGCTGGTGGTGTCACAGTTGAACAATACTTATCGGGTACGAGATCCATTTTTATTATGATTGTTCTTGAGGGCACGTTTGTTACAAAGGTCATTTCAATTTTTAACTTTCATTCATATTCCTCGAGCTGACAATTGGTTTGCTGACTCATTAGCTAATCAAGCATTGGATTGGCATATTAATCATTCCATACAATCATGGAAAATTTTAGGGGCTAATATTCGCAGGTGGGCTAATTTTCCATGGTTTTTCCAAACAAAAGATTTGCCAATTTCCATTTTTTTATAAAAATGATTCGCCAAAATTTTAGAACATAAAATTATTTTACCTTAAAAATCGCCAACATTATATAGAAAATATATATAATATCATTATAAATTTGAATAATTTTACAAATACATTTATAAAAATTTTATAGTTTTCATATTAGGGACTAGTGAGATTCGCCAATTTTTTAAACTTCAAGATAATTTTCCATCCTTAAAATTATCCCTGCATACAATTAAATTTAATCATCAAAAACATCATACATTTTGATACATTTATCACATCACATCAAATATCGCTGTATATATATCATCAGAGTGTTCAAAAACTTTACAAAATTTGGATCCATAAGGTCATACAAAACTTGGGCTTATGCCCGATCATGTTCAGTCTCAAAAAAGAATATACAGTCATCTAATACATAATATCTGTCTACTCCTGAGGTCCCTGCCCAGAAGTCATGTTCCTATAGAACGTGACCGCAATGGCAACTCGGCAGAATAATCGTACCCAGTCTCGAGGCACTCCTACCACCCATCTCTGGATGGCTTCTAGCAGGTCTTCCATGGCAGCCATAGGTATTTGGCGAGTTAACCCCTCAAAATTCCTCTGAATAGCCTGGAGGGTCCTATTTGAATCCACTGTATCTGCTTCGCCCCTGTGGCACTTGTGGCGCGGGAAACCCTCAGGACGCACTGGTCCAATATCTGTATCATGATCATGTTTACATTGTCAGTCATTATGAATCCAATCAAAAACATGTTTTTTTCATTTTTTCATACATATTTGAAAAAATCCAAAAAAAATATATAAGTCAAAAACTTTTTGTAAACTTACCGACTGTGCCCCATGCTATGCCTGGTGGAAGAACTAGATCTGGATCTCCACGGAAGTCCATCCCGGCATAGGGATATTCGTCCACTGCGATGATTTGTTCTCCCCACCAAAGGAAGAACTCATCGTCCCAAGTAGTCCGGGGAACTTCACTTTCCCCTAATCTCTTCATCGTGTCCGCCCAATGAGCAATTCTTGGGTCCCGCGGGTTACTGATGGTAGAGATAACTCTGGGTCTCAATGCTGGTATCTTCTCAAAGAAGAATGTTCTCAAAATTGTACCGTAGCCAAAGTGTTTGGTCTTTGCTTGGCGGATTGAGGTCAACTGTTGTTTCATGTTTAGTAAAAGGGCTGTGCACCAATCACACACATGAGTCAAGCATTCTACTGCTATGCTCATTTGCGTCCTGGACGCCTGATGTAGGGAGGCAGATCCTGCCACTCTGCCGATGGTTAAAAGGAAGATTTTCATATGCAAATCCCATAAATCTTTAACTGCAATCTGAGTTCCAACCTTTTTGGAACCCTCTACGCAATACAATTGGACATAGTCTTCCACGGTTAGCCCTCCCAAGGCCTTCCCGTGCAAGTCTACTGGTTCTCCCCTCCGGGAGAGTCCAGTAATAAATTATATGTGTTCCACTTCAAGGCGTACTGGCATCTGATCTATCACGAAGCAATCTTGGTCTGGTTCCCAGTAATTGACGAGCATTTCTAGCAACTGAGGATTGCTTTTCATATTTGGCATTTTGAAGAATTTGAACAATCCGCAATTCCAAAGGATATTTTGTGCTTCTCGATCTTGCATGACCTCTTGATCAATTGCGCTATGTTCACTCTCCCTCCATGAGATTGTCATCCTGTCAAATTTCATTAAATCATGCATTAGCCATGCATTTTTTGATTCGGACCTGTGCATACGTGACTTTTTCTTTGCACAGTCGTGTGTATACGCGACTTTCCTGTTATGAACCCGCGTATGCGCAAGTCTGCATTTTCTAGCAAGGGTTTTAATGGTAAAATTCACTAAATTTTAATTTCTAAACGGAAAAAATGATTTGCAAGGATGATTGAGCAGCCTACCTAAAAATTCGGTGTGTTTCAACGGTCGGTTGTTCCTGATTTGACGAAATAATTTTTTTGCTCCAGAGCACTTTTTTCCAAATCAGCAATGCAATAATGAACCAAATATGAGGTAATTTGTCTATTTATGCCTAAAAAGTTGAAAATTTTCGCAAAAATTTGTTATGCTCATTTTTTCGATCTATCTTAAGCTCCATAACCCAGATGCTTGGAAGTGCCCAGTTTGGTATGTTTTCAGGTACATTTTGACGATTTTGAGATTTTTCCTAGTTTTTGATCCATGATTACCGACTCGTCACGGCAGGTATATGATCTTCACTAGCATATAGGTTAGGGAAATCAATTTCCGTTGCATCTTGCATACTAGCCTCCATACTGATCACTTGCCTTAGGGTCGATCCCATCAGGTCATGAGTATTACACCCATTTCACTCGCCGATTATTTAATCATGACTTGGTGGTAGAGCCTTCCTTTACATGGGCTTCATAGTTAGTTCCTCGCTATCACTTGTTGCCCATGCTGCGTTTTGTGTAGGCTCGGGAGTCCTCTTTAGTCCTGCCATGTCTTATGTGTTGAAGCTTCATTCTTCTTCTTCATCACTATCATTTTTTCTGGCTTTTACCCTAGAGGCTCCCTGGTGTCGTTAAGTTGTATTACTGCATTGCATATTGGCTACTTGTTTATCCTGGCCTTTAGCTGGCTTCATTTGGATTCGATGTTTAAGCCAACTTTTGACCTTGACTATTTGTACAAGTTAACCATTGCATGCACTTAGCTATCACGACTTGACACCTTTTTACCCATGGATGGAACGTTCCTCTGAGTATCACTTACCAGTTTTCGCCACCTTGCATTGAGCATAGGATTGTTCCAATCCCAGGAAGTAGTGCATCTGATTTTTTGATACTCGTTCTATCCATTGTACCATAGTATTCTTTTATTCCTTTTTAGGCTTATTATATGAAAAAGACAAAAAAACATTAAATATAACAAAAAGAGCGGGAACGGGATGTATCTTCATTGTTTTGATGGTAGTAGAGAGTCAATTTGTCGCCCTTGAACAAAGCACATATACTTATATATATTTCCTACATTTGGGATGGTTTTAGTTTTTGACCTAGGTTCAGCCTTTACCATGTTTCACTTGTCAGTTCCCCCCCGGTTGGTTATCTCTTCCAATCATATGGAGAGTTTGTTTTGCCTCCTGCATAACAGACTTATACAGTGTCAATTTTACTCCCATGGTCATCATGAGTCGTGCTTTTTTTCAAGGGAAGTTTAACCAGAGTCAGCCATTCTGCGGTGTCTCCTGACTCATTATTCAGTCGGCCTTCCCGGTCTTGTCAGTATCTTGTTCTATCACATCAGATGTTTTGGTCTTCTGCTCATGCTGGTTTGAGAAGGTCCCCATTGACTTCTTGCTGGCGGGTTTGTCTCTTATCAACTACGACATATTTCTCTAAGAGCAAACCTAGAGCCGCACCCTGGGCCTATTTCCATCATTGATAGGTGACATTGTGCTCATCATTTGATCATCATTATGGGTCTTTGACTGAGTGGTTTCCCCTGTGTTCGACGTCAGCACACATTATCACACTTGGGATTCGTGCAGTACCTTGATTTCCATTTGACCCTATCGGTGGATTTCCCACCTCTGTGTCAGCTTTCATTATTGGTTGGTTCAGAGGGTTTCTTCCATGCGCTAGCTTCATCTTGTGCATGTTGGAAACATACTTCGGTTTTGGTTCTATCACTCTACTTCGTCTGATTCCTTCCAAATCTTCGCCTGCGGGTTACACTCGCGCTGGACTGATGTGGGATGCCTTAATGCCTTCCTTCCAGCAGACCTTTTCACATCGACTCCGACTCATTGCTCTGGGAATAAGTTCTAGAGTCTTTTTGTCAGTACCTTAAGGTTTGCAGTCATCAGTGGCAGACTCTTCGCTATCGACAGTGGGGATTCATTATTGCCTCCTGATTGGTAGATTCTTTCAAGTGTTCGACTTCAACTCATTCATTTGCACTTGTTAGTTTGTACCGGGGCACCTTGACACTCATTTTCATTATCGGTGGGTTGTCTCACGTTGGTTAACATTATACATCATTGACCGGTAATCCAACGATTTCTCACATGGTCGACTTCAGCTCATTTATTCCCATTGTGTAGAATTGTGCCATAGTGATTAGTGAAGACCTCAGGTTGCATCAGCATTTCTCGGTTCACTTTTGACATTCCATTCAGTTTCTGCCAGTGATGCCGTCCACTCTTATATGTTGCAGTTCAGTACAGCAGCATCCTATATGTTGGCTCCTGAGTTGCGTGATAGTACCGTTTGTTCCACCCCTTATGATTTGGTACTTGGAGATTCAGTTACTTATTTGATCATACATCCAGTTGCAGCATCCTTGATCAGCTTTTTATATGTGATACTTGGACATTGATTCCGACTTATATTTCCGGACCATGCTCAGATGATTCATTGTGTACTTTCAGTTCAGTTATACTTGTATACATATTGGATCTATTCAGTACTTTCTATATGATGTATTTTTGAATGAGCATGGGTATGCCCGCCTCAGCATGAGTTGACTCTCTGTTTTCTTTCATTGGTTTTTGGCAGGCTGAAATCTGGTGAAGTCCTCTCTTGTCCTTGCGAAGTTCTTTCTATGTGCATAATACATTTCAGCCATCATGTACCCCTTCTAACCTCATATATTAGGGGGCATCTGTTATAGCATCATTTCTCATCTTCATATGATTCATGATTGCTTTTATGGCTTTGGGCACCCATTCCTACAGACTTGGACAAATTCACTAAAAAACAGTGTAAAAATCCCCATACGCGATTATGCCCAGAATTTTCTGCATGTATACGCGAGTCGAACTGCACTTTTCCGCGTATGCCATTAAAATCATTAAAAAATATATAAAAAATACCTATTTTCGGGCTAGGTTGATGGTTACTCAGGTAGTTCAACCACCCTAGCACGTGTCCAACTGTTTCCAACTGTTGAAACTACTTTGAGGGAACATAAAATCCCCTCATGTGCATGGCCTAAGGGAGAGAGAGAATTATTGATATTATACTATGTTGGTATTCCCTATCCAAGTCTGAATTCCCGTGCCTCCTGCACTTCCCAGTTCATTTCAAGAAACCTTTTCTTCATGGAGATGCTCATTCCTTTATATGTCATCCCGTATGCACCAGTTTGGAAGGAATCTTAGCGAGGTAAGGGTGGGACGGATCCGGACGACGATCTGCTCGAAGATCGTGGGAGGATTTAGGTGATCTCTCCACTCGTTATTTCTATACATGCTATTTATAATACAGAAGTACCATCTTGTTCCTGAAACATATGTGTTAGTGTCTGCTTACATATATGATAATATTGTTATTTAAGCATTCATTATGGTTTATCTGATGTTTTATATGGATTTCACTAACATTTAGAGTAGATATATGTTGTACAACCAGTTCTTCGTGCTTGTTTCTTCTTATCTTTCAGGTTAAGAAGGAAGAAATGTCACTGGGGGTTTGGACCCCGCGGGATCTGCTTCAACCGTAGGACCTACGGGTAACTTCCTCGATCTACTCTATTTAGTTTTTCATGAACATGTATGGTTGTGTGAGTCCTTCTTAAGTAGCATGCCCCTGCTCTGTGGAGGTTGTAACCCAACGAACCTCTAGGGTGATTTTCCCCGAAACAATGATGGTGGTGAATATATCTTGAACGAATTCAAATACTTTTGTAGAAAAGAAGGAATTCAAAGAGAACTCATAAAGCCTCATAACTCACAGTAGAATGGGGTCACGGATAGGAAGAATAGAATTATCGTGGGTGTTGCACGAGCTATGCTGCATGATGAGGGCCTACCAATGCACTTGTGGGTGGAATCATTCAACACTGCGGTTTATGTGCAAAATCGTTGTCCTCATAGAGTACTTGGCATGAGTACACCTAAAGAAGCTTTTATTGGTAAGAAGGCAAATATTTCTGATTTAAAGATTTTTGGCTCATTTCTTTACATTCATGTGATCAAGGATTCCAGGAAAAATCTATATCTGAATTCCGAAGTTGGGATATTTGTGGGGTACAAAGAAACACCCCATAATTATTTTGTGTATTTTCCAAATAGTCAGATTAATATTGCACGATGGGATATAAAATTAAATGAGGAGAAAGCCATGAAGTTGTCGCTTGAGAGGGAGCTACACTTGCATGCAGAGGAGGAACTACTTGTTCCCAAAGATGAGCCTATACATGTGGATCAGCCATAGGAGGAGGATCATGGAGTGGAGGAGTCCACTCACGTAGAGCCAAACATCATAACTAGTAGAAGGTATGCCACAAAAGCTGAGAGGCTAAAGCTTGATGCAACAAAGAATGTAGGAGTCCTTGCTTTACAACGTAGACAAAGATAGTCACTTGATCGATATAGTAGATACATGGCTCTCTTGTGAAAGTGTATCATGGCAGAGCCATCTTCCTTTGACGAAGTAGTGTAGAAGCCCACATGGGTAGATGCCATGGTGGAGTATGACTGGATTGTCAGAAAGAATGCTTAGGAGATTCTTCCAAGGCCAGTTGGTAAATTAGTGGTAGGTTCAAGATGGATGTACAAGGTAAAGAAAGCTACATATGGGAGCGTCAAGAAGTACAAGGTAGGATTTGTTACCTGGGGCTTCTCACAGATCAAGGGGATTGATTATGAAGAAATAATTGCACCTATCGCACGGTATTCTTCCATAAGGACCATCCTTGCTCTCTCAATGTAGATGGCTTGGGACATTCATCAGATGGATGTGAAGACTGTATTCCTTAATGGGATCATTGAGGAAGAAGTGTACATTTATCAGCCTAAAGGACTTGAGATCTTTATTAGCGAGTCACTTGTGTGCAAATTGAATAGAGCATTGTATGGGCTGAAGCAAGCATCCCATGCTTGGTACACACTGATCGGCAACTATTTCAATGGAATTGGCTTCACCAAGAGTGAGGCAGATGAAAAACTATAAGAAATCATGGTGGAGGGTAAGATTTTAATCATCTTTCTTTACGTTGATGATTTAATACTGACTAGTGATGAGCAACTAATACACTCATGTAAGGAGGATCTTGCAAAGGAGTTTGAGATGAAGGATTTGTGCCTCCATTATTTCCTTGGATTGGAAATTTTTAGAAAATTATATATTATAGAGAAATGTAACAGATAAAATATGCAGAAAACACAAGCACACAAAACACACAAAACCAAACAGACAAACATATACATGGTTCACCCAGTTTGGGCTACATCCACCCTGAAAAACTAGTCCTTCCTTTCTATTATCCAGCAAAATGAAAAGACACAGCCTACAACAGATCCATTGTAATATACTCTATTCTCTCTCACAGTCTCCCTATTTGTTTCTCGCTCTGAGAATACACATACAATGCACAGCCGCAATACAATGCCCTCATACAAGCCGAGGGTTGCCTTCAAAGGAAGAATACCCTAAACTAAACATAACTTCTACTGTTAAATCATCAACATAATGAATGGCCCAGATTTACAAGAAATTACTATACTTTTACAAGGAAATTTTACATATGTTTTTAGCTTTGGGGGTGTTTCCCCCAAAACCCTCCGCCAGGGGGAGCTCCATAAATTCGTAGTCACCCCCCTTGGACCCCCCATGAATCATTTAATTATGAGCATCATTGACGCCCCATTAAGGTACAGGGGTCCAACGCTGTGATACAGAATAAACAAGATAATCAGGCTCCACAACCTATAGAAATATGGCAACGAGAAGGTGAACTGTTTGTGTATCAAGGCAAGTATGCTTGGGAGATACTTGGTAAGTTTCACTTGTAGGACTGAAAGCCCATGGATACTCATCTTCCAAGAAATTGGAGGAAAGAGGATGCTACATCGGCAGAGGTAGTGGATGCCACTGTTTATCAACAGTTGGTGGGTTTGCTCATGTATTTAGTTAATACAATACCGGAAATATGCTATGCGGTGAACCAACTTAGTCAAGCGATGGTTAAGCCTAACAAGATCTTTTGGAAGGCATGCAAGCATGTCCTGAGTTATCTCAGGGGTACATCGGAGTATGGCTTATGGTACAGATAGATAGATGAGTTGAAGTTGCATGGCTTCACGGATGCAGATTGGGAAGGCTGCCCAATTGATAGAAAGAGAAAATCAGTAGGGGTTTTCAGTACCGCATCTACAGTTTTTTCTTGGTACAACAGAAAACAGGGATTTATGGAACTCGGTTCAGTAGAATCAGAACACATGGTAGCAAGTCAAGCTGCATGTGAGGCTATCTGGATGAGGAAGATCCTGGTCAGTTTGTTCGGTTCTCATTTAGATCCTATAGTGATTCATTTTGATAATCAGAGTTGCATTAAACTATCGATTAATCCTATTTTTCATGATAGATCTAAGAATATTATAGATATCCGGTATCATCATCTTAGAGATTGTGTGCAATGGAGTATCACGTTGCTTTAGTACATTCCTATGTAAGATGTTGATGCAGATATTCTGACAAAGGCGCTCACCAGGAGAAAATTTGAATACCATAGAGATAGGATTGGGGTGAAGGATAATCCCTCTCTTGTTGAGAGGGAGTGTTTAGATACAGCAAGATGATGAGCTTAGTCAAAATTAAGCACCTTCACTAAGTGGGGCCTGGATGCTATTTTTAGGTGTATGTCTATTTTTAGAATGGTGAGCATATTCTAAAGTTAGAAGGATGTTGATTCTATATGGTTGAGCAAATTCTATCTTTGGATGAATTTCTATTTTTAGAAGATTGGGTAAAGTCTATTTATAGATCGCTAATCTATAAATAGATGCATTTCAATTATTATTAGCCCTTAATAATAATCAAACAAGAAATAGTAACTTATTCTCTAGGAGCACTTTATTTCATTGAATATATGTGGCACATTAGTGGGTTGAAGGAATTACAAAATTCCTATGGTGGTTGGTGACTCATGCACGGAGGTATTCATTATAAATGACAGTGGGATGTTGTAACAGAATTGGAAGAGTAGTTATGTGAGATGTTATCTAGTTTACCTCAGTTAAGTGAGTTAAAGTTAGTTGTACTAGTTCTAACTAAGGATACACTAGTGAAAGATGAGTGAATTAATTATTTAATTAATTCACAGGTAGTGTCTTACTTGCAACTGAACAAATACAACAGTTAACTACTTGCATGTCAGATCCAGCGGAGACCCAGTGGAGAGATAGGTTAAAGGGTGAGATGGAATATAAGTTGTGACTATAGTGATGAATTCAATGCATCTACACTAACATTGTAGATGGAAATGAGGATTGTGAAGTGCAATAAAGGAAATATTGAATTCATTCAGGGATCTTCTTCAGTAGGGATCGCATAGTGGAGGGAGGCTGTCAGGAGGCAATAAATTGGTGCATAGATATGAAAATTTTTGCATGACAGTTTCTGATGATTGTATATTGTACTCAGAGCTCTCTGAGCTGGGATTTGTATGAGATTATTACATTTTCCATTGATATACATAATATATTATAGTTGGGGCTTTTAGCTTTAATATTTCCCTGTAAAACATCTCGTTATGTGCAATTTATTTGCTTCATATGTGTTTTTAAATTGGAGATTTAATTTCTGCAAAGAATTAAGTGGAAGGATTTTGTATTTAACACAATATTAATTTTTTGGATCAGGAGAATCAAGAAATACATTATTGTGTTTATAAATTTCTAAATTAATATTTAAAGATTTTATAGGGAAAATTTCCATTACCTTACTCTCCCATTCAGTCATTGAATATGCATAAAATTCAAATAAGAGGGTTGAATGTAATTCAAAAGCTATACTATGTTAATAAAAATCTTGCAGATCGCTAACGATATCTAAATTATCACTAGACTATTGTTCTAAATGTTGTGGAAAATCAGGATTAGAAATACAACAATTTATCACATTTTCCTCAGAATTTTCCATAAGACTCATGGCTGGGCTATTGCTAAAATTGGCTGGGTACACTAAGAATCATGCTCTTATTCCTCAACCCAATGTGTATTCTCTGATCTTGAGAGGGTTTAGCGAGGTTATAAAAATTTATGCTCTTTTTTTAAGCCCCATGAGTGATGGTCATGTTTCCAGATCTACATCCTATGTAGGCATGAGCCGTGGCTAACCATGGCCTCCCCAAGATCAATGAATGCCCTCCCAAGTTGGTTTTAGGCTAAATAACATAAAATTCTGTAGGGTACTCACAAGAATCTAGTGAGATGAAAATGTCTTCTAATACCCCCTCTAGCTTCACCTTATACCTATCTGTTAATTCTAACATGGTATGAGTGGGTAATAAGTCATAGGATCCTATATGAGATAAATTCTCTATTTTCATGATGTTAATGGTTGCACCTAAATCAATCAAAGTGGTAGCCATGAGAATTCCATGGTCGGCATATTTTTTAGTAACAAATCCGGTGGACATTAAACCTGCAAGCTTTCCACCTACTTAAACTGTGGAGGTTTATTTCTTTTGTCTTCATGTTTTCTTAGTACATAGTTCCTTCACTATTTTGGCATGTATTGGGATATATTTGATTGCTTGTAGCAATGCGATATTGACGCACATATTTCTCAGTTTATACACAAGATCAAACTTGAGCTGTTTATTTTTTATTTCCATTTCAAACCTCTCTAGAAAAGGATGTTGGACTGTATGGGATGAGGAATATTCTTGTGGCCTTGATGATTTTTTTGGCTTAGGTGTGGTTTCATCTTGAGGTATTTCCAGGCTATATTCCTCTACAATCTCTTCAATTATTGCAAGATGAGTCACCAATTTTCCCAATCTAAATTTAATTTCTTGTAGTGGAACAAGGAATTTTTGTAGCGGCACAGAGAATTCCTGTAGTGCAAGACAGAGACTTGTTGTAGTGGCATGGGGTATTCTTGCATCAAATGAAAAAAAAATTCCTGTAGCTGCTACGGTGCAATACAATAGGTATGAAAAGTGGGATAAGTGACCAATCCAATGTTGTGAGTAGATTGGATGGTTTTATTATTGGGATTAGACACTGGCTAAGAAAATAGATGTGTGGGACGAGGTTGATTTGGTGGGGTAGTCGGTGAGGCTATTTTTGTTTTTGTATCATTTGTTGTGGTGTGGCCTATGGAGGATTAAGGTTTTGAGTTGGGAAAATTTTTGCAACAAGGTAAGAATAGTTCCCCTGCCAAGGTTGTTGATGGGGCCAAGGCTACCAGGGCATTGGAAAATTCCACATATGATTTTGAGCATAATTAAATTGAAAACATGATTGTGACATACCTGTAGGATGTGAATACCATGTTTTTTAAAGTGCCATTGCGTAAAGTGAATTGAAAAATTCTTGATCTGCTATATATGTTGCTTTGATTTTAGGCAGAGAAGGATATTGATCAGTGGAATGCTCAACTTCAAAAATTTGACATACCTCTATATTGTCAGTAGGGAATTCCCTTAGAGCATGTTTCTTCCTGCATTTGGAGTAGAACATATCCAAGGCGTTCTCGATTTCATCTTGTTTTTCATGTTTCTTCTTATCCTGCAAAACATCCAATTGTGAAGACAAAGTACTAAGAATATCATTTTTCAAGTTTTCAAATAAATTACCCATTTTAGCACGGGTTAATCCAGCTCTGAGAGTTGATTTAACAAGCCTAAAAGAAGTGTCTCTTGACCCTCCTTCAACTTTATAATTTCCTTTAGAATATATTTTACAAAGCTCACACACATCATCATAGCTCAGCTTTGATACATCACTTACTCCCATTAAATTTAAGACCTCTAGATAGTATGATCTAATTTCATTAATAAAAATGGTTCTCTTGGTATCTTGATCCAATTTAATCATCTTAGATATTTCTAGGTTATATTGGAATCTTTCCACCAAATCTTCAAGGATCTCCCCTTCCTTTTTAGTCATGCCAAATATTTATTCCCTGAGATCCCTAGTGTTACAATATTCTTGGTACTTTTTTAGGAATACCTTCTTCGTTTCATCCGAAGTTGAAATGGAGTGTGATGCCAACCCCATAAACCACCTGAGAGCTGCATCCTTCAATGCATTAGAAAATAGCTTCAACTTCTCGGCATTGGAGGAATAGTAATAGCTTCTGCATAGTACATCTAATTCAAATAGTAAGGCATCGGGTTCTTCACTAAAGGCACCACGAAAGTTAGGCAAAGCTGAGGGAGGAATTTCTTTCATCTGAGTAGCTCCAACAGTCTCCTTAATAGGACATTCAAATGTGACTAGCTTCTCCTCATTCTCTTCGGTGCCTTCTAGATGAGCCATATCAGTGCAAGAAAAAGTGGGACCTTGGAAGGCTAAAAATTCTTCATAATCAATGGTCTGGAGTTCTAGTTCTATGAAAGGGTTCATGAAGAATCCCTCTTCAAGCTGACCACTAATTACAGACAATATCTTTCGTGTAAGGGGAGACTCAAGATGTGCAGCAATAGAAGACTTTCCAACATAGGATTATGCTATGGAAGGATTAACCTGCTCTGAACTACAAACCTCCTGTTCAAATTTTTCTTTCTTCACTACCCTCTTTCTTGTTGACTTCCTTGTTTTGATCAGTGTATTAGTAAATGAAGTGGTTCTCACACCACCACGAAAAACATTTCAAAGTATTGGAACCTATTCTTCTATCATATAAAAAAATTAAAAAAAAATCTACTTACCAAAAAATTAGGACATGGCTTTGGCGAATTTAAGACCTATGTGGGTGCGTGGGATTTTCCATTCCTCTTGTCATTTCATCTCCCACAGTCCTACAAAGAAGAATAAAAAAATAAAAATAAAACACTTTCAGTAGCATTTCTTACCACCTCTCTGACAATGACGCTAAAATGTTGAGTCAAATTATACACTTATAATTTTCCAATCGTAAATTGTAAACCGAGGGTAGGTAATCTTGTGAGATATTATGAAAAATATATGCATGCTGATTACTACAAGTGTTCATAGAATAATTATTCATACACACACAAACTAATTCCTCTTTCCTGCATCAATACTCTAGCAACAAAGACTATGGATTGGAATATAACATCCGTCTACATCTCTCGATATTGCTGATATTGAACATAAAATGTTAAAATATAAAATTACAATGATCAAGAAATAAACTTAGAAAATCATAATTCCAAGCTTTGATTAAATGGAATTAACGCATTAACATAAGAAACTTAATCATTTAATCAATTAACAATCTACTGTTGAAACTTTAGAAAGAATGCATTTTTTCTGTAAAATAACTATTGCTACATAAAAAGAAATTAAACACACACACACATGCTGCACTACAGGAGTTTTGAGTGAAGGGGGCCCTCCCTCACTCACAACCCCTCAAAACTTGAATATGATACTCAGAAAAGTAGATAAAACATAAAATTTGTATTAATATGAAAATATACAACCAGGTACAATCTGATATATTGCTTATCAGTCAAAATCCCAACCCAAAAACCCTTTACAATATGAAATATGTCTCCTTTTACACAATCTCTAAAGCCCATATTTGGCTCGAATGACTAATCTAAGTTGTCAGCCAACAATACAGGTCTACGATATCAAATTTAGCTTATTTTGAGTCTAATACATGGCTAAAACCATAGATTAGACAATTTCTGGTACACAACGGAAGCTACAGGAAATATGGTTACGACGGTAAATCTATAAGTTCGGGTTGTTCAAAAAAGAGGTTCAAAGCAACCAATGGAATATTATTTATGTGCAATGAATTCCCCACAAAACCCATGTCTTCCTTGGATCTGGAAATAAGTAGAAAATAGTCAACCGCTGAAGTTGTAGTAGGAAATCTATGGCTGCAAGAAATATGGAACTGTTGAGGGAAATTCGAATCTACTGCCAGAAATCTGGAACTACTACAGGATACCCGGAACGACTGTAGGAAATGTGGTTGCATGAGCTATCTTCAAGATTTTGTAGAGCTACTTCAAAACAAATAAAATCTGTACATAAGTTCTAGATCAGTGGGAGAAGTAATTCAGTAAAGTTACAGCTAGATCAAATAATTAATTCAGTCTAAGGAAAAATAACACTTATTATGTTAATTTGATATAGCTTATGCTTATTATACCCTTTTATCCAAAACTAGACAATATAGCTGAAATAATCATAATTAAGAGTGGAAGGAGTTCGAAAATAGGAGATTTAAGGCTTGGGAAGGGTGTGAAAAATGGGAAAAATGGAGACTTAACAGATCCTAGCTCACAATAGGAGTCAACGGAGAGCCTTCACTTAGCAGTGCCCATGGATGTCTCCCCGATTCTGTTCACTGGAGACATTGAGGTGCAAGTCACCCTTGACGCCATATCCACCCATCTACACTAGATTCAACTCAACTTTGACACACTGTGTAAGTAGAGGTATGAGGATCATAATGAAATCGAGGCTTACATTCACACTGTTCAAAGCCTGCAGAAGGATACTATTGAGGCCTTGGAGAGTCTCCACCACATCCTAAGATGTTCTCAAGACCACCTCTGTGCCCTCGAGTCTCAAATGGATCAAATCAACTACCACCTGCACCAACAGGAACATTTCTTTGTCACTCCTTCCCTAGATCCACTGCATCCTCCTCCTTGAGGATAAGTTTGTTTTGTTTGTTTTTTTTTTTAATTTTGTGGCTAATAACCAAGTGCTTTGAATGACTTGGCTAGCACCCCAGATCGATGGGCATTATTTTTAGGTGAGGGTGACTGAATTGAATGAAGCCATGGTGGTTCCTGTTGTAAATTCTGTTTTTATGACGATAATATAATACAAGTTTTTTACCGACAAAAAAAATAAATTGAAATTAGACAAAAAAATAACATGAATAAAATTTGAAACTAAAACTGGCATGGATGTTGAAACCATTGTGTTATAAATTTCATGTACATTGGAATCAACACATTTATTTCATTGGAAGAATTTCTCCATTAAAATGTTAGTGATTTTCATGCTGATGTTGAAAATTGTTGATGCAACATCAACCATTTTCGTTTAGAGGGGTTATTTCTTACACATTAAATTTTGTAATGTATGAAGTGTAGATATTTTTTTTTTAAACATTGGTGATTTTCATGTTGATAATAAAACACAAAAAAAAATTAAAAATGTGACCAAAAAAAATCAAATGTAAAAATTATATATATAAAAAGACAAAAAAAATGTAAAAAAAAAACAAATCAACTTGTAAAAAAGAAAAATAAAAATAAATAAATATACAATATTAGAAAATAAAACAAAATAATTTAAAAACTTGACCGAAAAAAATCAAATATAAAAATTATATATATAAAAAAAAAAACAAAAAAAATGTAAAAAAAAAAAAGCTAACTTGTAAGAACTAAGAATTAAAAATTAAAAAATAAAATAAATAAATAAGTATAAAATATCAAAAAATCAAATATTTCCAAAAACACATAATTTAAGAACTTTTCTTAAATTTAGCATGCAAATGTTTATGTAGATTTTCTCCCTCTATTGTGAAACCTTGAATCAAATTTGGTGAGTAATTTTGCCAATTTTCTTCATTAAACAATTCATTATTCCCCAATTGTTTCTCTAACAATTTAATTTTCTATAGACTACTGACATATGAGGTTGCAAGCTCATTATATGATATTAGTTATAATTTACCGAAGCTCCTAAGGCCAGGGAGGATTCTTGCACCTTATCTTTTACATCTCCTTGAGCTTGCGAGTTGAATTTCGATACACACTCTAAAGAATCATGCTTTATTTTCATTGTTATCCTCACTACTCACTTTGCATGAAAATTGAAATAGTAAAATGTTAAAGAAGGAAATGTATCTAGAATTATTTCTAATTTAGAAATTGTTTTGAAAAAAAAGGATTTCCAAGGGATCTTGGTACAAATATGTGTCATTTAGGACTTGAGAGATGTAGTGAAAATATTCTAATCTCTCTTTACTTTTCTTAGTGACATTTTCATTAGATATTTTTTTTTCCTTTTCCTTAATGACTTCCATTTCTAGACTTGCCTAATTTTCTTCTTTCTTCTTCTCTGTCTCTGTAGGGGAATTAATTATAATAATTTCTTGTATAGTTTCTATTTTCTTTTCAGCTGCTTTGGTTATCACTGGATTTTAATTTAATTTTTCTTTAAAATCTCTCATAGTTGCAACCTATATTTTCACATTGTGATTTTTCCTCATTTCTTCATAGATTTCTTGTTATTTACCTATAACAACAACATATTCCATTTTTGAAATTTGAGTTTTTATTCAAGCTAAGATACAAAAGAAGGACCTAAGCGATTTGGTTGAAATTAAATTGAAAGAATTCATAAGCCTTTAATTCCTCAAAAAAAATATTGGGTTGAGGACTTTTTTCTGTTAAGAAATTTCCAAAAATATTTTATCTAATCTTTTGTAATTGGTCTCTTGTTCAATATCTAAAATCCTTTCTCTATTAATGAAATGCTAAAAATAATCAATATCTATGAAAGTCTCATCAAAGGGGGCTTCTGATCAGCAAATATTTTCATAAAGCTATCTGTTGTATAATGTCTACTAATAATACCATTAGTATCATATTCATATTGAGGTGGAGAATGTAGCCAAAAATTTATTGAATATATTATTATTCCTTGAATCCATATCCTTTTTCCCTGATATTTGTTTCACCAACCTCAATTGGAAACCCAAACCAAATTTTCTTCTATAACTTACATAACTTTCTGGTCTAGAGATTCAAAATGGAATGATTTGCAACTTTTCTTAGGTTGAGCCTTTCAGGGATATAACAGGGTAGATGTTCAGGGCCATCCTTACTATCATAAACATTTATACAAGACAATAAATCTTCAACAGACCAATGACCAATGCACTCTAGGCCTTGTTTTAGGTTTCAACTAATTCTTTGAGGTGTCTTAAGAAAAAAGAAATTCATAAAACGGAATCACGACATAATAGAAAATATCATAAAAACTAAATTTTAAATTGGGCTTCAACAACATTGTGGCATAGTTATGGATAGGGAGTTTCTAGGTAGAGTGGTAGTTCCAATTGATTGTGAGAATAATATAGATTAATGCAGAAATAGATTTAGTTTTGAGTTGTTGAATGAGAGTGTTTATTTAGAAATTGGTTCCATGTATTTAGGTTTGTTTCCTCTTCTTCAGGAAGATGAGGTGAGTGCAATCTGCTATATAAATGTAATTTAATTGTGTAGAGTAATTCAATTATTCAGTGAGATTTGTCTCACGATAGATATGTTATGTTGTTTGTTTAATTTAAGTTGGTATCAGAGCTGAGTTAAGCTGTGTTTGGGTATTGGAGTGAGCTCTGGCTCATCCGCTTTCGAAACCCATCGGAAGGCCGGGCTGAGAGCCTGTGTGATTGGTCTTGTTCGCTGGTGAGAGTGTATGACCTTTCACTGCTGAGACAGTGCATTGTTGATTTGGTAATTTTTGCAGTCAGTCTAACAGAATGAAGGCACTGACCATCCCCTCCTTCATGGACGCTAATCAGATCTAAATACGAAGGATCTATCCTTCCAGCTGAGATATCAGACATCGTGTCCAGCAATTTGACACCACTATGGTCTTTGCTGACATACTATCCTGCGTGAATTTCACATACTTCATCTGCCATTGTGAAGCTTGCTGTTCGTGCCAGCGCGGGGTTTGTGAACGTTGCTGCTCGAGCTTGCTTTCGTGCCAGCGCATGGAGTTTTTGAAGATTGCGTCCGTTTTTCATTTAAGTTGTTGGGTGCAGATTTATACATCGATGCCCTCTCATTTAACGATCTCTCTATATCGTCACAAGTATTCATACATCCTTTTATATGCGCTATTCTCATAAGTACAGTGCCAATTTTATTATAAGTTTTGAGTGTTTTCCAAAATCGACTTGTGAACCACACTTTTATGACTTTTGTCTCAGCGCTTAGCCTGTCCTAAAAATTATATCTGTTCTCGAGTTCCACATTGTTGGTTGGGCATCATTCCACATGCTTAGAAGGCCCATCATTGTAGCCAACCCTGTCATTATTTGTGTGGATCCTCTGAAAAGGTGTATAACTCAAATTTTCTGCAAGATCATTGCAGTAAATTAATCTCTTGCAAATTAAATTTGATCATTATTGTTGAAATGGCTAATCCTCTTGCAGATTCATATTTAAATGAATCCACAAAACTTGATGGTGAAAATTATGTAAATTGGAAATTTAAGCTAATCACAGTACTGGAGGCATACAATCTCTGGACAATTGTTAAAGGTGACGAGCCCAAGCCTACACCTCCTGCTGCAAGTCCAGATTGGGATAAGTGAGAAATGAAAGCAAAGGTGCTGCTACGCATGTCAGTGAAGGACAATATTATTCCTCACATTCGGGACTATGAAACTTCAAAGGAAACATGGGACACTCTCAAAGGTTTGTATGAAACTACTAATGCAAACCGCATTTTATTCTTAAAAACAAAGCTACTATCTATCAAAATGGAAGCCAATGAAAGCATTAGCAACTTTTTTTCTATAATTAAAGACTTGAGTGATAAGCTTGGTGATATTGGTGAAAAAGTGTCTAGTAGCGATTTGGTAACTGTTGCTTTGAAGGGGTTAGTCCAAGACTATAATGTCTTTATTTCAGCACTCTCAGCTAGACCAACACCTCCTACATTTGAAGAATTGGCTGGAATTCTTCTTCAAGAAGAAGAGCGAATGAAAAATTTTGAACTCGAGTCAAATGGTTCTGATTTGGCTTTGAATGCAAGAGGTAAAAGATCATTCCGAGGGAGACCATGGGACAGGAACAGAGGCCGGTTTCAAGCAAAACAGAAAGGTATGACACCTCCTGATTCTTATGTTAGGAGACACATTGAGTATGATTATTGTGGAAAACCTGGACATCTAGCTAAATATTTCTATAGAAGAAAGAATCATGAATAAAATCAAAGACATAGGAGGCATAATGGAAATTTCATAAATAGAGACACCTTAGTTACTGATGGATTTAAAAATCTTAAGTTGTTTCTTTCTGATGCTGCATTGTTTGCTGAAACTGATGATGAGAATGCTTGGTTCATAGATTCTATTGCATTGGCACACATGACTTGTAATAAAGAATGGTATGATAAATATTATGAGAAATCTGATGGCACACACATTTACCTAGGAGATGACAGGTCACTTAAAGTCCAAGGCTATGGCATAATAAATGTGTACTTACCTAATGGACAAATGCGACAGATTCATAATGTGATGTATGTACCTGCTATCAAAAATAATTTGATATCTGTTTCCACTATTATTGATAATCATTTAAAAGTGGAATTTTGTAAATTGGGGTGTATTGTGAAAGATGTTCAGGACCACTACAGGGTTGTTTCTACAGGTACCAGGGTTGGAGGATTATATAAATTGTATGTGACAGTGAAGCGCCATGTTGCATTGACATCCAAAGAGACATCAACAGTAGAGTTATGGCATCATAGGTATGGGCACCTAAATTACAATGATTTATCATTGTTGCAAAGAAAATCAATGGTTGAAGGTCTTCCTATTATGAAGTGTGAAAATTTACCATGTGAATCTTGTGCACTTGGTAAGCAGCATAGAGAAGAGTTTCCTGTTCATACCAAGAAACGACAATATGATATAATTTGACTTGAGTGATAAGCTTGGTGATATTGGTGAAAAAGTGTCTAGTAGCGATTTGGTAACTGTTGCTTTCAAGGGGTTAGTCCAAGACTATAAAGTCTTTATTTCAGCACTCTCAGCTAGACCAACACCTCCTACATTTGAAGAATTGGCTGGAATTCTTGTTCAAGAAGAAGAGCGAATGAAAAATTTTGAACTCGAGTCAAATGGTTCTGATTTGGCTTTGACTGCAAGAGGTAAAATATCATTTTGAGGGAGACCATGGGACAGGAATAGAGGCCAGTTTCAAGCAAAAAAGAAAGGTATGAAACCTCCTGATTCTTATGTTAGGAGACACATTGAGTGTGATTATTGTGGAAAACCTGGACATCTAGCTAAAGATTGCTATAGAAGAAAGAATCATGAATCAAATCAAAGACATAGGAGGCATAATGGAAATTTCATAAACAGAGACACCTTAGTTACTGATGGATTTAAAAATCCTAAGTTGTTTCTTACTACTCCAAGATACAACCCCTGATCCTATATGAAATGCATAGCTAGAGGTAGATCGTTTGTCATCTGGATTTCCTGCCCAATCTGAATCAGAAAAACCTGTTAGTGCAACATCAGATTCATCAGTATACATAATACCTAAATTCACTATTCCCTTTAAGTATCAAAGAACTTTATTTGTGGCATTCCAGTGATTTCCTAAAGGCTTAGCCATGAAATCACTAAGGATACTGATTGAGTATGCAATGTCTGGTCTGGTAGTGGTGAGATAGTTCAGAATTCCCACCAACTGACGATATAATGTTCCATCTGCCTCTTTAGTTCCATCGTCTCTGTACGACTTTGAATTATGTTCTAACGGAGTTGACATAGCTTTGCAATCATTCATATTGAACTTTTTAAGAATTTCCTTTGTATATTTTCTTTGAACTCGAGTCAAATGGTTCGAGTTCAACAGGAGGGAATTGATTATGAAGATACTTTTGCACCAGTAGCTAAATTGAATACAATTAGATTACTGATTGCCTTAGCTACAAAACATAATTGGAATATACATCAATTGGATGTCAAATCTACTTTTCTAAATGGTGATTTAAAGGAAGAAGTTTATTTGGTTCAACCAGAAGGGTTTGTCAAACAAGGACAGGAGCATATAGTCTGCAGGTTAAGAAAAGCATTATATGGTTTGAAACAGGCGTCGAGATCATGGTATCTAAGGATTGATACCTTCTTTCTTCGGAATGGATTTGTGAAAAGAAAAAATGATCCTACCTTGTATGTTAAGAAAGATGAAAAAGGAAATGTTGCTTTAATATCTTTGTATGTGGATGATCTCATTATCATAGGCAGTGCTTGCAAGTTAATTGAAGAAATTAAGGTTCAGTTGTCGCAGGAATTTGAAATGAAAGATTTGGGTGAATTGAATTACTGTTTAGGGATTGAGCTATGGAGAGAGAATGGTAAAAAATTGATCACTCAAAGCAAATATACAAAGGAAATTCTTAAAATTTTTAATATGAATGATTGCAAAGCTATGTCAACTCCCTTAGAACAGAATGCAAAGTTGTACAGAGACGATGGAACTAAAGAGGCAGATGGAACATTATATCATCAGTTGGTGGGAAGTCTGAACTATCTCACCACTACCAGACCAGACATTGCATACTCAGTCAACATCCTTATGTAACACCCCCAATTCATGTGATTGCATTTTAAAGTTAGATACTTGAACTTTAAATCCTAAGGGGAGTGGACCCCAAAGGATAATTATTTTGTGAATGTAATTAAACCTTTAAATGAGGAAATGAATAAATTATTGTGGTGCATATTGACCAAAAGGAGATAATGAGATCACTTGCTAAATCTGTCAGGATGGATGAGGCAAATATTTCCCCACAGCCTTTCAAAAATCCTTGAAAGACAGTAAGTTTTAAATTTAGATTTTTGAGGAAAAATCTGAATTTCCCCAATGATGAGGAAAGTAGTTGGGAAGAGGTAAAAAGTTGGAAAAGCTGAGGAAAAGCATAAAACAGCTTTAAAGAATCCCTAAATTGGGAAGCCTAGGCAAACAGGAAGAAAATCATCCTGAGATTCTGGACGCAGAATTAGAAACATGCTTTGGGGAACAATAGCTTAAATAAGCTGCTCTTGTACAGATTAGGGGTTGATCTGTTCCAGGAGGTGATCTTAGCTCGGGGGTGAGTTGTGGGAGAAAGAAGAACTCTAAGGTTGGGAGGTTGGTCTACTGCACGAGTGGTATGTCTCTGAGTTAAATTGTCTTCCTGTTTATTATGGCATGAATTGGCTACATATAAGAACAAAATTTGTCTCTAAGGTATTAAATTTTAGTAGTCTACATTTAACAGAACTTAATCATCAGGCAGTAACCTGATAATTCTGTATAGTTGTAGAGGAAGATACTGTAAAGTAGAATTCCATAGAAATTCTAAACCAAGATTAGCTTAAATCTGAGGAAAACTTGTTCTTTCAGGAAAAAGTTGTGAAATTGATTTAATCTGCTTCTGTTTCCTAGCATAATTTTTATATAGCTACAAGAGAGACAGAAATTGAATTCACTATAGTATACTGTATTAACAGCAGGAAATGAATTAAAATTTATAATGTGTATGAAAGCACGGAATGAGAGACTTTATAAACTGACCTCAGGGTCAGCTAACCATTCCATTATAATTCTAGAAAATTAAATGGTCTAAATCAACAAGGTTGTATATAAGCCACACTTAGTCTAGTGGAGAAAAGGAGTAAATATTTATAAAAAAAAAACAAAAGAGTTATCAGAGACAATGGCCTTGTGAAACTACTCTAATATTATAGCACTGAAAATGATTACATAGAGTGCAGAAATTATGATTAAACAGTTGGGAGGTATAGGAGCAAAGAGTAAATTATTTTCAATAGTATATAACAGTAACATATATGTGACCACTATTTCCCTTGAACAAGAGGAAAAAGGGAATGAATTCCAATCCCATAACCAGCTCTACAGAAACACCTACCACCAAACACATAGGTAGACAAGACCTATATATAGATATAAGTAAATGGGAAGAAACTGGCAAATAGAAATATATATATACAACTTTGGAAAATAGCAGAATATAAATTCTAGAATTTTATACATATTAACCATATGTTTATAAATGAGAATGGACTCATAATTCCCCGCATGCCATTCATATGTCTAGACAGATAATGGTAAAACAAGTTCAATGTAACCATGAACAGAGGAAACTGTAATTATGATACAAGTACCAGAGTGGAGATTTCTACCCGCAGACAAGAATAAACGAAGTACATCAGAAGAAGAGATAAAAATCACATATAACTATCTGGAAATTCTGATGAATGCCACTAAGAAATCTGGAACAACATTAGTATTACCGAGAACCAGATATTGTTCAGACGAGAAAACTAAACGAAGAAAAATTCCATGGTATGAAATCATACACATGATTCATACAGTCCATGTACATTTATACTATGGCATAGTATATCGAATTCGACCTACGACAATAGGGAATACATATATGTCCAAAATTATCGAAATACATGCTGAGCCTATCAGGCTGGGGTATAAAACTCACAACCCCTATCTCAACAGAACAAATTTAAACGAGCGCATCCAGGAGTGACAACGATAACAAGAAAAAAAAACAAAATCACGACTCTGATAGAGTCTCGTTCCTCAAGGAACACTGCGCAACTTCACAAGAGAACAATGTTTCGACGCCCACGAAACAACGCAACAAAATATGGGAAGTAATCCCATAAGTATACCGACCTGGACGGCCAAGAGACCGATGTTAGCATCCATAACGATTGAAAGGGTTACTAACTGCTTTCATAAGCATGCAAGAGCTCTCTGGTTACCTGTAGAAAACAAATTCAAACCCAAAATGGGAATTAGCCATTTGCGCCATCATGGGGAAACAAGTGAATGAAGAAAATACTCATGGTGTTAAAAACACTACCTGTGAAATGCAAATCTCAGATGCGCCGAGCCCTGGAATCGAAAATTAAACAGAGAGGGATTAATACGAAACACCCTCGAATATAATATGGAGGAATCAACAATTATATGCAGAGACGGGACGAACAAGACCCCACCTCATAAAGCTCCACTGAACAGTAGACGTCCGCCTGAAGAGATGCGAAGCACGCTACACAGGAGGCATAAAAAAAATTAGTCTCATTTTATGAAATCGCCAGAGTAGGGTCGACGATAACCCTGAAAATGGAAACCAACCACACTTTGCGCTGAGAGTATAACTTGAAAATCATAAAACAAGATGCATTCACCTTACTGATGATTGAATATATACTCAGAACCGGCGTATGGCCAGTTACGAGCAACTTTCTGAATCATTCAAACCTACAATAGGAAAAAAATGAGCGCGGAGGTAATTACCTGACATCGTGTTGGTGAAACAGGGGCGCCATAATTCTTCTCTGCAACGGAGAATCGCGAACCCTCGGCAGAAGTAGAATTGTGCAGACGCAGAGGAGCACAAAAAATTGATGAACGCGGAAAACCGACTTAACTCTACACCTAGGGCTTATATAATTCTTTGAAAACCACCTGAACCCTAACCGGAATTGATTGCCATCGTCCACTTGGCAGAATCGTAGAAGCTAAGTCACGGATCGAAGGGTAGCAGTGGAGAGTTAAGACCGTCGTATAACATTAATGGGGGTGGATCCGAATTGAATTCATATGTCCTGTGCATATACCGGCATGAGTGTTGTACACCACGTAGGCCGAGCATGCCAGCGACGTGGATGCACCATGTAAGAAAACAAAGGGGTATGGAGAACCACATAAACCATACAATACTCATTTAATTATCATGACGCTTGACGTGGATAAAAAATTCACCGCGGCGATGCACAGAGAAACCCAAATCAATTGTGACTATACGCTCTACGTGCAGAATGATCCCAATGCCCAGTACCATATCTTAAATCGATTAAAAATCTTATGTACAATGATGTGTGGTCATATCAACCCAGGCGTATATACATGTTAATGCCAAACGCATGAAAAAGTCAATTCATAATATTATGTACATCGAATTATATGAAAAATCGATACCCCAAAGTCTATACCAATATACATGGCATAAAAATCGTAGCTATGGATAGTGGAAGGGTCGAAAATGCCTTGGGCAAAGGCCCATTCAAATCATGTTATATAATACATGTTCATGGTCCATATGGTTGAGTTTAGATTCAATAATTAAATGAGATATGTGACCCTTAAGTCAAAGGTGAGTTCTCGAGGTTATGCGAGACTTGTATAAAGAATAAAGTCATATAAAATTTTCCTCACACTTGGAGTAAAACCAACATAAGGTAAGAAGTAGTGGTAGAAGGTTTACTTGCGACATGATGTGATGATGAAAAGTATCATGGTGAAAATATTTGAAATGTCATAATAAACCTATGCTTAAAAGCCTGAATTCGTGAAGGAAATTTTTTTTTTCTGTGTGAAATTTGGAGGTGTGACAAATGGTATCAGAGCCCAAGTTATAAAACTGGGCTGGTGACATTGTGCTCACAATTGCTGTGTACTCACTGTGTAATTTTATTGCTGTAACAAAAGGTTGTTTTTTTTGTTGTTCTTTTATTTTCACTCACCTGTGCTATGTAGTGTACAGTGGGTAGTGGGGTGATAGAATGGAAGAAGGTGGCGAAATTTATGTAGATCTACGTGGTGAGCCGGATCCCAATGCGGCCATGATGGCTATGTTGCAAAAATTGCAACAAGAATTGGCTGAGATAAAAAGCCAGAATGACAGATTGTCATTAGCCAGTGAGGAGCAGGAAAAGCTCATCAGGGAATTAACCTCACGGAACAGCCAAGAAGGCGAAGGTTCCAGAAAGAGGAAAACTGATGAATCTGATGAGGAAGATGCTATTAGGCATCAGAATAAGCAGAAAAAGGAATTACAAGGGGAATTCCGAAAAATCAAACCTCCCTCCTATGATGGGGAGAAGGAGGAAGATGCTGAAGCCTGGTTGCTAAATATGATTAAGTATTTCCAGGTTTATGAATATGAAAGCAATCTGAAGGCCAGATTAGCTGTTTACCAGCTACAAGGTAAGGCTACCTTGTGGTGGGAGGAGAAAAAGATGGTGCATGCCATAGATGAAAAGACAGTTACTTGGGAAGATTTCCAGGCTAAATTCAAGAATCGCTACTTGAATGAGCGGTACTATGATGACAAAGCAAAAGAATTTCATGAGCTTAGATTGGGATAGCTCACTATCGATGAGTTTGTTACTAAATTTACCAATCTATTAAGATATGTACCTTACATAAGGGAAGAAAAGGCAAAGGTACAGAGGTTTCTAAATTGTTTGCCTATGGTATACAAAGAGAAAATTGAGTTTGACAACCCAAAAACAATGGACGAAGCTATTAGAAAAGCTAGATTGTGTTACCAACAGTTCAAAGGAAAAACTGATCAAGGGAAAAGTTGGGTAAATAAGAATGAATTCAAAGGGAGAAAACAGAAACCAGCCTATCTGAAGAATTTTGGCAGAGATCATCAGCGGAAAAGGTTTAGTAAACCCAAAGAAAGTCAAACTGCACAGTCTCAAGTGGCTTCAAAACCAATAGATGGAGACAGTAAAAAGGAGGGGACAGTCAGAATGAAGGAGCCCTTGAAATGTTGGGGCTGTGGAGAACCCCATATTTTGAGGGACTGCCCTCATCGAAACATTCATATGCTCATGAGGGATCAGGAAGCGACAACAGTAAATGATATAGCCAGAAACATACCAACTATCAGTGCAGCCCTGGAAAATCGGCAAGCAGAACATCAAGCAACCATGGTGGAAATGGAGGGTAAGATTTCTGACCTACCTGTTTCTGTTCTGATTGATCCGGGTGCTTCTTTGAGTTACATTAGTCCAAATATTGTAGAAAAATGTAACTTAAAAACTGAAAAATTTCAACAGTCATGGTTGGTACAGCTGGCCACTGGAACAAAAAGAAAGGTAACACATAAACTGCCCAGAACAGAAATCCAATTAAATGAGTTTCGAATAGAAGTGAATTTGAACATTCTACCCTTAGGGTCATATGATCTATTGATAGGAATGGACTGGCTGGAAAAGAAGAAAGATTTGATGAATTGCTGGGATAAGACTTTGCATTGTGTAGATGAGGAAGGGAAAACTTTTATTCTCAAAGGGAAATTAAAACCTATTTCTGTAAGACAAATTTCAGCATTGCAATTAAAAAGAACAGCTAGAAAAGGACACCAAGTTTATGCAGTGCATGTGGAAGAAACAGAACAGAAAACTGAAGAAGAATTACTGGATGCTGTACCAGTAATAAGAGAATTCAAGGAAGTTTTTCCAAAGGAAATCCCTCACCTTCCTCCCAAAAGAGAGATTGACTTCTCAATCGATCTGGTGCCGGGAGCAACACCTGTTTCACGAGCACCTTATCGAATGAGTCCTCCTGAACTTATGGAACTGAAAATGAAATTGCAAGAACTGCTAGATAAAGGGTATATCAGACCGAGTGTGTCTCCTTGGAGAGCACCAGTGTTGTTCGTGAAAAAGAAAGATGGAACTTTTAGGATGCGCATTTATTATCGGCAACTGAATAAGTTGACCATTAAAAATAGATATCCTTTGCCTAGAATTGATGATATTTTTGATCAAGTGAGAGGAGCTTCAGTATTCTCGAAAATTGACTTAAGAACTGGTTACCACCAGCTTAGAATTAAAGAGGAAGACATCAGCAAAACAGCCTTTCGAACCAGGTATGGCCACTACGAATTTGTAGTCCTACCTTTTGGGTTGACAAACGCCCCTGCCACATTCATGTGCCTAATGAACAATGTGTTAAACAAGTACTTGGATAAATTTGTCCTTGTTTTCATAGATGATATTTTAGTTTACTCAAATAGTGAGGAGGAACACAAAGAACACCTGAGGATAGTATTGTAAACTCTAAAGGAAAATCAGCTATACGCTAAATTTAGCAAATGTGAGTTTTATAGGGACAAGATCTAATACTTGGGTCATATTATTTCTGAACAAGGCCTTGCTGTGGACCCGGAGAAGATAAAGGCTATAAAAGAATGGCCAGTACCTGCTGATGTTTCAGCAGTTAGATCATTCATGGGGATTGCCGGCTATTATCGCAGATTTGTGGAGAGATTTTCTGCCATAGCACATCCCATCACTTCCTTACAAAGGAAAGGTGTCAAGTTTGAATGGACTGAAAAATGCCAAAACAGTTTCGACCAATTAAAACTGAAACTTACTACAACCCCTATACTGAAGATTGCAGATCCTGATAAGGAATTTGTGGTATGTACGGATGCATGTAGAGAAGGATTGGGAGGAGTTCTTTTGCAGGAAAATTCAGTGATTGCCTATGAATCCAGGAAATTGAAGATACACGAACAGAATTATAGTGCCTATGATTTAGAATTAGCCGTTGTTATTCATGCTTTGAGAATGTGGCGGCACTATCTTCTTGGAAAAAAAATCACATTGATGACTGATCATATTAGTCTCAAATATTTATTTTCCCAAATTGATTTGAATGCCAGACAAGCTGGATGGTTGTCCTTTTTAAGTGAGTTTGACATGGACATAAAACATATTAGAGGGAAGGAAAATAAATTTGCTGATGCATTGAGAAGAAATGCTTGTCAGAATATCAATAATATTGGAAGTAGTGCTCAGATTGATGTAGAAGAATTGGTGAATAAGGCAGCAAACCAAGACCCAAATTATGAAACACTTCTAGTGCAATTACAGAAAAAGGAGAAAACTGATTTCACTCAAAACCAAAAAGGGCTGATCTGTTATAAAAACATATTGTATATTCCCAATGTAGAGTCCTTAAAAAGAGAAATTCTGGATGAGTACCACAAACAACCTTATGCAGGACATCCAGGGTATCAGAAAATGTTAACAACCCTGAAAAAGAAGTTGTTCTGGCCAGGAATGAAGAGAGATGTAGCAGAATATTTTAGTAGATGCATGGAATGTCAATTAGTTAAGGTTGAACATCAGCATCCTGCCGGCCTTCTGAACCCTTTTCCCATTGCAAAATGGAAATGGGACACCGTTTCCATGGATTTCATTACAGGTTTACCCAAAACCAAATACCAACATGATTCTGTAATGGTGGTAGTGGACACTTTAACCAAAGCTTCTCGCTTTATACCAGTGAAATCCACCTTTGGAACAGCTCAAGTAGTGAATGTGTTCCTGAAGGGGGTAGTAAGGCTCCATGAGGTTCCTAAAGTGATTGTTTCTGATAGGGATGCTAAGTTTACAGCAGCCTTTTGGAAGGGATTATTTGGAGGAATGGGCACTAAATTGAATTTTAGCACTGCCTACCACCCTCAGACTGATGGTCAAATGGAAAGAACTAATCAAATTTTGGAGGACATACTGAGAATTTATGTGATGGATAGACCCTCAAAGTGGGAATATTTCTTACATTTAGCTGAATTTTCCTATAATAACAGCTATCAATCCTCCATCAAAATGAGTCCGTTTGAGGCACTGTATGGAAGGAAGTGTCGTACTCCTTTGAGCTGGAGTCAACCAGAAGACAAACTAATGTTGGGACCAGATGCTTTACAAGAAATGGAAGGAATTGTCAAACAGATACAAAAGAACATCAAGACAGCACAAGATCGCCAGAAGAGTTATGCAGATAAGAAAAGAGTGCATAGAGAATTTAAAGTTGGGGAGCATGTATATTTGCGTATTAAACCCAAAAAGAGCACCCTTTATGCTGGGAGTTGTGAAAAATTGGCCCCTAGATACTGTGGTCCCTTTGAAGTATTAGAAAGGGTGGGACCAGTGGCTTACAAGCTGGCCTTACCACCCCATGTTAGAGTTCATGATGTATTTCATGTTTCATTGTTAAAAAGATATGTGCATGATGCATCTCACATAGTTGATTGGAATGTTGTACAGGTGGAACCAAAAGGGGAGTTTCTGCCAGAACCGCTTCAAATATTGGAGCGGGAAGAAATTGAATTGAGAAGCAAAATGGTAGCAAGAGTAAAGGTGTAGTGGAATCACTTTACTGCTGAAGAAGCTACCTGGGAATGAGAGACTGAAATGATGGAAAAATATCCATTTTTATTTGCAACATAAACTCTAGTAGTTGAATAACAACACCGAGGACGGTGTTTATTTTCAAAGGGGGAATATGTAACACCCCCAATTCATGTGATTTCATTTTAAAGTTATATACTTGAAGTTTAAATCCTAACGGGAGTGGACCCCAAAGGATAATTATTTTGTGAATGTAATTAAACATTTAAATGAGGAAATGAATAAATTATTGTGGTGCATATTGACCAAAATGAGATGATGAGATCGCTTGCTAAATTTTTCAGGATGGACGAGGAAAATATTTCCCCACAACCTTTCAAAAATCCTTGAAAGACAATAAGTTTTAAATTTAGATTTTTGAGGAAAAATCTGAATTTCCCCAATGATGAGGAAAGTAGTTGGGAAGAGGTAAAAAGCTGGAAAAGCTAAGGAAAAGAATAAAACAACTTTAAAGAATCCCTAAATTGGGAAGCCTAGGCAAACAGGAAGAAAAGCATCCTGAGATTCTGGATGCAGAATTAGAAACATGCTTTGGGGAACAATAGCTTAAATAAGCTGCTCTTGTACAAATTAGAGGTTGATCTGTTCCAGGAGGTGATCTTAGCTCGGGAGTGAGTTCTGGGAGACAGAAGGACTGTAAGGTTGGGAGGTTGGTCGACTGCATGAGTGGTATCTCTCTGAGTTAAATTGTCTTCCTACTTATTATGGCATGAATTGGCTACATATAAAAACAAAATTTGTCTCTAAGGTATTAAATTTTAGTAGTCTACATTTAACAGAACTTAATCATCAGGCAGTAACCTGATAATTCTGTATAGTTGTAGAGGAAGATCTTGTAAAGTAGAATTCCATAGAAAGTCTAAACTAAGATTGGCTTAAATCTGAGGAAAACTTGTTCTTTCAAGAAAAAAATGTGAAATTGGTTTAATCTGCTTCTGTTTCCTAGCATAATTTTTATATAGCTACAAGAGAGACAAAAATTGAATTCACTATAGTATACTGGATTAACGGCAGGAAATGAATTAAAATTTATACTGTGTATGAAAGGACAGAATGAGAGACTTTATAAACTGACCTCAGGGTCAGCCAACCATTCCATTATAATTCCAGAAAATTTAATGGTCTAAATCAACAAGGTTGTATATAAGCCACACTTATCCTAGTGGAGAAAAGGAGTAAATATTTATAAAAAAAATAAACAAAAGAGTTATCTGAGACAATGGCCTCATGAAACTACTCTAATATTCTAGCATTGAAAATGATTACATAGAGTGCAGAAATTATATTGAGCAGTTGGAAGGTATAGGAGCAAAGAAGAAATTATTTTCAACAGTATATGCAGTAACATATATGTGACTACTATTTCCCTTGAACAAGAAGAAAAAGGGAATGAATTCCAATCCCATAACCAGCTCTACAGAAACACCTACCACCAAACACATAGGTAGACAAGAGCTATATATAGATATAATTAATTGGGAAGAAACTGACAAATAGAAATATATATATATATATACAACTTTGGAAAATAGCAGAATATAAATTCTAAAATTTTATACATAGTAACCATATGTTTATAAATGAGAATGAACTCATAATTCCCCTCATGCCATTCATATGTCTAGACATATAATGGTAAAACAAGTTCAATGGAACTCTAAACAGAGGAAACTGTAAGTATGATACAAGTACCAGAGTGGAGATTTCTAACCGCTGACAAGAATGAACGAAGTACATCAGAAGAAGAGATAAAAATCACATATAACTATCTGGAAATTCTGACGAATGCAACTAAGCAATCTAGAACAACCTTAGTATTACCGAGAGCCAAATATTGTTCAGACGAGCAAACTAAACAAAGCAAAATTCCATGGTATGAAAACATATACATGATTCATACAGTCCATGTACAATTATACTGTGGCATAGTATATCGAATTTGACCTACGACAATAGGGAGTACATATATGTCCAAATTTTTTTTTATCGAAGTACATGCTCAGCCTATCAGGCTGGGGTATAAAACTCACAACCCCTATCTCGACAGAACAAATTTAAACGAGCGCCATCCCAGAGTGACGCGATAACAAGAAAAAAAAACAAAACCACGACTCTGATAGAGTCTCGTTCCTCAAGGAACAATGCGCAACTTCACAAGAGAACAATGTTTCAACGCCTACGAAACAACACAACAGGAGAGGGGAGGTAAGCCCATAAGTATTCCGACCTGCACGGCCAAGAGATCGATTGTTAGCATTCATAATGATTGAAAGGGTTACTAATTGCTTTCATAAGTATGCAAGAGCTCTCTGGTTACCTGTAGAAAACAAGTTCAAACCCAGAATGGGAATTAGCCATTTGCGTCATCGTGGGGAAACAAGCGAATGAAGAAAATATTTATGGTGTTAAAAACACTACCTACGAATCGCAAATCTCGAATGTGCCGAGCCCTGAAATCGAAAATTAAACAGAGAGGGATTAATACAAAACACCCTCGAATATAATACGGAGGAAGCAACAATTATATGCGGAGACTGGACGAACAAGACCCCACCTCATAAAGCTCCATTGAATAGTAGACATCTTCCTGAAGAGATGCGAAGCACGCTACATAGGAGGCATAAAACAAATTAGTCTCATGTTATGAAATCGCTAGAGTAGGGTCGACGATAACCCTGAAAATGGAAACCAACCACACTTTGTGCTGAGAGTATAACCTGAAAATCGTAAAACAAGATGCATTCACCGTACTGATGATTGAATATATATTCGGAACCGGCGTAGCGCCAGTTACGAGCAACTTTCTGAATCATTCAACCTACAATAGGAAAAATTGAGCGCGGTGGTAATTACCTGACATCATATTGGTGAAATAGAGGCGCCATAATTCTTCTCTGCAATGGAGAATCGCAAACCCTCGACAGAAGTAGAATTGTGTAGACGCAGAGGAGCACAACAAATTGATGAACGTGGAAAACCGACTTAAATCTACACCAAGGGCTTATATAACTCTTCGAAAACCACCTGAACCCTAACCGGAATTGATCGCCATCGTCCACTTGGCAGAATCGTAGAAGCTAAGTCATAGATCGATGGGTAGCAGTGAAGAGTTAAGACCGTCGTATAATATTAATGGGGGTAGATCCAAATTGAATTCATATTTCCGGTGCATATACCAGCGTGAGTGTTGTACACCACGTAGGTCGAGCATGTCAGTGACGTGGATTCACTACATAAGAAAACAAAGGGGTATGGAGCACCACATAAAACATACAATACTCATTTAATTATTATAACGCGTGACGTGGATAAAAATTTCACCGCGGCGATGCACAGAGAAACCCAAATGAATTGTGACTATACGCTCTACGTGCAGAATGATCCGAATGCCCAGTACCACATCTTAAATCGATTAAAAATATTATGTACAATGATGTGTGGTCATATCAACCCAGGCGTATATACATGTTAATGCCAAACGCATGAAAAGTCAATTCATAATATTATGTACATCAAATTATATGAAAAATCGATACCCCTAAGTCTATACCCATATACATGGCGTAAAAATCGTAACGAGGGATAGTGGAAGGGTAGAAAATGCCCTTGGGAAAAGGCTCATTCAAATCATGTTATATAATACATGTTCATGGTACATATGGTTGATTTTAGACTCAATAATTAAATGAGATATGTGACCATTAAGTCAAAGGTGAGTTCTCGAGGTTATGCGAGACCTATATAAAGAATAAAGTCATATAAAATTATCCTCACACTTGGAGTAAAAACAACATAAGGTAAGAAGTAGTGGTAGGAGGTTTACTTGCAACATGATGTGATGATGAAATGTATCATGATAAAAACAATTTGAAATATCATAATAAACCTATGCTTAAAAGCCTGAATTCGTAAAAAAAAAAAAAAAAAATTCTGTGTGAAATTTGGAGGTGTGACACCTTAGTCAATTCATGGCTAAGCCTTCAGGAAATCACTGGAATGCTGCAAAGAAAGTTCTCTGATACTTAAAGGGAACGGTGAATTTAGGTATTATGTATACTGATGAATCTGATGTTGCACTCACAGGTTTTTCTGATTCAGATTGGGCAGGAAATCTAGATGACAGAAGACCTACTTCTGGCTATGCATTTCATATAGGATCAGGGGTTGTATCTTGGAGTAGTAAGAAACAGCCAATTTCTTTATCATCAACAGAATCTGAGTACAAAGCTTTGACCAATGCCACCTGTGAAGCTATTTGGTTGCGGAGAATTCTTGCAGATCTTTAAGAGGTGCAAAGTTGTTCAACATGCATCAATTGTGATAATTAGAGTGCTATCAAATTAGCACATAATCCAATTTACCATGCTAGAACAAAACATGTTGAGTTGCAATACCACTTTGTACATGAGAAAATTGAGTCAAATGAAATTGAATTAAAATTTTGTAATACCAAGGATAATATGGTTGATATATTTACTAAGCCTCTTGGTAAAATCAAATTTGAAGTTTTTAGAAGTCAATTAGGTATTGTAGAAAATCCATTTCTCCATTAAGGGAGGATGTGAGAATAATCTAGATTAATGCAGAAATATATTTAGTTTTGAGTTGTTGAACGAGAGTGTTTATTTAGAAATTGGTTCCATGTATTTAGGTTTGTTTCCTCTTCTTCAGGAAGATTAGGTGAGTGCAATCTGCTATATAAATGTAATGTAATTGTGTAGTGTAATTCAATTATTCAGTGAGATTTGTCTCACGATAGGTGTGTTGTGTTGTTTGTTTAATTAAATTTTGATGAGGGGAAATGGTATTAAGGCAATGAAAATAACTATTAGATAAGAAGGCATATAAAATTTTTGTGTATAGCCATGGGTAGATTCTAATGAAAATATTAAATCATATGTTATGTTTTCTGACAAAATTTTAGTACAACTAAGATGTTTTACATCCTTTACGATGTTATGGATTATTGAAATCCATTTGATTTTGCAATGTTCAGGGCCATGCTTTCCACATAACTTGGTCAACATCTTGATGAGAAATCTGATATGTTTCTTAAAAATAGCTATGGGATATTATTTATTAGACATAAGCATAAACCCTTAATTTTATTCCTTTATCTAGTCTTCAATTAGTCTCTTATAATTCTCCCTACATTTCTTGAAGACAATGTTTTAGAAATTCTTAATAAAATCAACATTGAGTGGGATTTCTAGGGGGTTGAGCTTATAAATGGACGATAGGATTTATGTTTTCCATGAATCTATGAATTTTTTTACGGTATGATAATATACGATTTGAGGTATCAGCGTGCGTAACACATGAATTTATAACATAGTAAGAAAATATCATGGCCCTACATTTTTTTTTGTGAATTTGTTCTTTGAATTCCTTCAAACTCATTGGTATTCTTTTTTTTGTAAGTGAGTACCCACGGGGGGATTGGAACCGGTGCTCTATTGCATGGAGTGCCTTAATAGTTCACCCTTCACCATCAAACCAAAGCCCAGTGGGCTTTCAAACTCATTGGTCTTTGTTTCATAAGACCTTGCATATTTTAGCCATGCTCTATATTTAAATAAATTATAAATGTCTTGCCATCTTATCGTACCTTATTTTTGGGTCTTGTAAGTGGAGTTAGAGACAAGGAATGGATTCAGGTTAACCTCCTCTAGTTGTGGATTCTCTATTTCTTTTAGCCTCTCCTTTATCTACTCCACTTATTGTTTCATTGCTCGATATTTTTCTGTATTTCCCATTATATGACTTGTAAACAAAAAAAATAATATACATATGCTATTTATAATCAAAATTGGAAATTGAATTAAGAAAATTTTGTAAATTTATCCTTCCTACACATAATTTTTGTAACCGATATCATATGTTTTCAATTCAATCTTCTCTGAAACAAGTTTACGAGAATGAAAAGAGAAATTCTCTAAGGAATTATGATCTTTTCTTAAAAAATGGAGGATACCATGAATTAAGTCATTCATTAACTTGCCATAAAGTAATCCAACAATTTTTTTTCGTAAATTAAGTTAAAATAGGAGAAATTTATTATAGATATCAAAATGAATCCAATAAGCGTGAAAATAAAAGATTTGAAATCAATTCATTTGAAAAAAACAAATGCATTTAAATCCAAGAAAATAAATATTTTATTCGGGGAGTCAGAAAGTTGGGAAAAATGGTGGTCGGGTATTCCTTTAATTGTTAAATTTTTATTTCTTCCTCACTCTCACTATAATAGAGTTGAGTGTGGATAATAATTCAGGTAGTCGGGCGGTCGAGTAAGAATTTTAAAAAAGATTGTGAATTGGGCCGAGATACTAGTTGAAGGGTCATAAGGTTAGGTAGTTGGTAGTGTTTTATTTAAAAAATATTTTTCTGATTACAACCTCTCACTTCTAAAACATTGTTTTGATATTTTTTATTAATTTTTTTATTTTTATTTTGTAGGAAAAATAAAAGAAAATTTGTTTAGGTTTTTTTCATTATGTACAGAAACAAAAGAGGGTTGTTGCAATCCTAACAGTAATAAGATAGTGAAATTGGGTAGATTTGAGGAGGAAGTTACAATGTAAGGGAAGAATAACAATAATACTAGGCTCGTATGGGGCACAAAAAAATAATATGGAGGCTACATGGGACACAACAATAACAATATGGGCACAACACTAGTACTTAGGGACCTATCATGGCCATTCAAGGTTACAATGAAGATTTTTTATGTTACATATATACTTGTAGTACAAGCATCATTCACTCTCATGATGAATTCCATGTGTATTTTCTGAAATGGTATATTTCTAGTATTGATTAGGTCACTAATTGGCATACGGTTTCGGTGGAATGGGAAGGATATCTCTAGATACAACTGGTACACATTTTGGATAGGATGATGAAGGCCCTCCAGAATAAATCACCTGACATGGTAAAAGAACAATGGACTGTACTCAGTATCAACGAGGCTACCTAGGAGAAAAAGAATGTCATGAGGTAGGAGTACCTCAAATTTTTCAATCACATGTTATGTGTTAGTATATATGTGTTAGTATATATATATATATCAGTGAGGATGTTGTGTAAAATAATGGTAGAAGGATTTTAATAACCCTGTTGGCTTATGATTTAAATATACATAATTTGATATAAGGTGGATGAGATTGAGTAATTTTTGTGGACCTTGTGCTTGTGTATATGCATATATTTATTTTGGAGGTATATTAAAAGGGAAATATATGTTGTTTTGGAAAACTGGCTGGTGGGTTAAGATTTTAAATGTTGTAGATATTTCTATATTAAAAGAATAATTGATGGACGTGGATCCCACTCCATGGAGAATAGTATTAAGGTAGTGAACCTCTATGGCGAATGGAAATGGGTGTTTTGTTTGGTGTTTGGAAAAGGGGCACATGGGGCCTGAATTGCTTTAGGGAGTGCCACATGGAAAATAAATACCATGCATATTTAAAAGGCATATATTTTCCTGAGAGAGATATAGCGAGTCATTCTAGATTTTAGATATTACTATATCCCATTTTGGTGTAATGAGTTATGGTGCAACTAGCTCGTGATCTTCGTGCATGGGGTTTTAGGCGAGTTGGAAGTTATTTTTATTTATGGTTGGAAATATATTGAGATAAAAACAAGAGCTCCCGCAAGATTGAGCCTAGAGTGTCTCTGACTATATGTAAGGAAACCTTAACGGTGGGAGCCACTCAGTTACTGTAGGTTGAAGAGGACAAGTGTGCCACTAGTAGAAGTTTAGGAGAGCGGGAGCCTGTGGTTGGGGCAGTGTTTCTTGGAGAGATACCTTTTCCTATACTATTTGTTTCTTATTTTCTTTCTACACCGTTGACTATGTAACTGTAGCCACATCACACGGGTGACTCATCATTGAGATTGATGAACCACAAGGCATATGGATGAGTGGAATGTGGATATCCTACAAGCAATTGTTTATTTCATTCCAGATAATTTTTCATGTTTGTTATTTGATTTTACATTAAATTAATGAATATGTATTAGAAGCCCTATTTTTCTAGATTATATGCATTTCTATTGTTAATAATAGTATTATTTCATTGTGAAATTATGTATTACGTTGTATAACGGTTTGTATATGGGAATGTTGTATCTCTGCATTTTGAACGTGTTGTATCAAGTTACCTTCAGATGCATGTCTCCTTTCTACTGTTAAACCATAACATTATGAGTAGTTTGGTTGTGCTAACATTTCCCCAACATGTTTTTGGGGACAATACACTATTTTTGTAGTTCAATTTCAAAACCTATTTTTTTTCACTTGCTTCTCTTCTAATAATTTTAATTTGATATCAAGATTTGGATCTAACTCTATTTTATTTTACACTATCTCCTTTCTAGTCAATCTATATGATCATAAAGACTATCTAGGGTAAACTTCTTGAGAAACCTCTTATTACCTTGAGGTTTCGGTATATAGTATGAAGTGCCCGTACTTGAAATAAAATAGTAAATTTCATTGGCATTAAAATCAAAATTAAATATAAAATTTCAACTAAAAATAGTAATTCATATTTATATTAAAATTGAGATTAAATAGAAAATAACATGAATATAAGTTGAAACAAAAATTAACATTGATGTTGAAACCATTGTGTTAAAAATTGACATCTATATTGAAACAACACATTGATTTGACTGAAAAATTTGAAGCACTAAAACTTTAGTGATTTTCATGCTCATTTAGAAAAGTGTTGATGCAACATTAACCCTTTTTGGCTAGAGGGCTTATTTCTCACACTTTAAATTTTCTAATATATTAATTGTGTATAGTTTTTTTAAAATTTTGGTGATTTTCATGTTGAAAATAAAACAAAATAAAAAAATAAAAATCATGGCCCAAAAAAGAACCAGATATATAAAAAAATAGAAAAAAAAAATGTAAAAAAAACAAAATTAACTTGCAAAGACTAAAAATATAAAAATTAATTAATTAATTAATTAAAAATATAAAAAAATAAATTAAAAATAAAATAAAATACTTCAAAAAATCTATTATTTAAGAAAAAAAATAAAAAATTAACTAAAAAAATAGAGAAGCATTAAAAAATATTTTTTTTTAAATTAAAAAGAAAAAAAACCACACAATTAAATAATAATAATAATTAGAAATTAATACTATATATATATATATATATATATATATATATATATATAATGATGATGATGATGATAATGATTAACGTACGTTAAGACCAATGCATTCTATCAGACCTTAACAAAGGAAAAATAATCTAATTTTGATTCCTCAAAATCATGTTTCTATAACCAAAGAGAAGGTAAATAAGTGCTCCAAGATCTCTATATTTGGGATGACTTAACACGTCAAGAATATTGAAAGTGTGGCAAATGTTAGGGAATTTATAGAAAATGTGATAAGAACCGAGCAATTTGAAAGGAATTGGTTTTCATCTTCTGCCTATTTAATATCACAGATATGATAGATTCTATCATTCCAAGGTGCCTTGGGAAGGAACCACGACTTATTTTCACTCTAAAGTACATGATAATTAGTTCTAATACTATCAATGTTAATTTTTTTCTTACTATTGGTAAACACAAAGAGATACTTCTGATTATCAAGGGCGGGGTTGATCACCTCCTTACAATATCTTATCTTCCTTTTACCCTCCACCTCCTAATCCTCCCACAAATTTTCCTTCAACTCGGAGGTAATATTATTTTTGACACTCTGCGTTTCCCATACTCAGCTCCTCCTAAATCCCACAATGGTTTAGCAAAGGATGGGCATCCTTGCGCCACCCGTGCTTGAGGTGGAGGTGTGGGTTTTGCTTATAGTTAGAAGAAATTTTTGGGAGCCTTTTGGATTCCATGCTGCAAAGATTCTGCTTATACATTAGATATCTAAACATAGCCATACATTCAATGGGGGACAAAACAACTTCAATCAAGAGGATAGGATAGTGATTATTTCCCTTCATCTTAAGGTTATATGTTATGAATTTATTTTGAATCATATCAATCTTCCTCCATGACTCTCTCCATATACTGCAACCCAAAACTTCACATTCATATAAGACAACAGGGATGACGAGCGTCTCAAATAGGAACCTCTTTTTACTCCAAATGTAAAGATCGGCCGACTTACAATTGTTTTCAAGCTCATCATTAGCTTTCTAGCCTCCAATAATCCTTTTTGTGATGCTATAATTCTAGATGATTTTATGAGAGAAGTGAATGCCCAAAAATTTATAGGAAGAAACATGTTCTAAGTACTCGTTATTATACATGAAACTACCATTGGTGATATTTTTGGATTTAATTATCATGACTTTAGTCTTTTCGGTATTAACAGTCATTCCCATCTTGGAGCAGTATACATGAGGAGTCTAGAGCTGCTTGTCAACGTAATAATGGCTTTTTGCTAGAAAAACAATATCATTGGTAAAGGAGAAGAGCAATAAGAGCACCAACAAGCTCGATGCCCTTGCATCCGACCATAGATATACATATACACATACATACATATATACATATATATACATACATATATATATATATATATATATATATATATTTATATATATATATATATATATATATATATATAATTATTTATTCAGTTTTTATAAGTTAATTTTGTTTTTTTAAGAATTTTATGTTGATGTTTGTTTTTTCTGTCTTTTTTTTATTTGTTTTTTTATATTCGAATTTTTTTCCTTCATGTTTTGTAAATTTTTAATTAATTTTAATTATTTTTCAAAACTTTTTTTTTTTTTTTTTGTTTTTTTTCAATGTTTGAATTTTTATTTTATTTTCTATTTTCTATTTTAATTTATTTATATATCTATTTCCTATTTTATTTTTATTTTTTGTTTTCTCTGTAATTTCTGTTTTTATGCTCAAATAAAATCATGATCGAGTGTCACCCCGTGGCCTTGGGTGCCAAGGTCATGCATAGCCCGTGCCTGCCCATGCCTGAGGCCCCACGGCCTTGGGCAGGCAAGGATGAGAAAGGCCATGACAGGCAAGGATGAGAAAGGCCATGACTTCCCATAGCGGTGGCACCTTGAGGCTGGGCAAGGCGACAATTTGCATGGCCTTGGCCGCCCATGATTGTGAAAATTTTATATCTTTTTTTATTTTAATTTTATTTTAATTTTTAATTTTATAATTTTTTTGTATTCTTTGGTTTATTTGACTTTTAATTTGTATTTTTTTTTAACTTGGAAATATTTTTTTTAGGTTTATGTTTTTTTTGTTAATTAAAAAAAATATGTTAAATTATGTGCTTTTTAAATTTTTTTGTTTTAAATAGTTCATTTTTTCTTTCTTTAAGTTTTTAAGTTTTAATTTTTTTTGCCATATGTGTCTGTGTGTGTATGTGTGATTTTTTTAGGTCATGTTTTTTAATTCTTTTATGTTTTATTATTTTTTGTTACTTTTTAAAATATTTTGTTCTTTTCTATTAATTTTGTTTTTGTATTCATTTTTTTTCAATGTTTGAAATTTTGTTTCCTTTTTATATTTTATATTTTTATTTATTTACATATCTATTTATTTATTTTTTTGTTTTCTTTTTCTTTTTCTATAGGATTTGTGTTGATGCTCGACTAGCAATGTGATCCCATTATGTGCAATTTGATTGTTGATTTTAAAATTTCCATTATAATGAATCAAGTGTGCTAATGTGTGAATTTCACGATTGGCATTTCAGTTTTCATTATAATGGGCCGAGTTCACCTACATTCCATGTAAATTTGATGGTTCATTTTTAAATTCTTGTTGCAATGTGTCAAGTTGTGTTAAGCTGAGATTTTAAAATCGTTATATATTTAACATTTAAAAGAAAATTACACTTGGTATAATGACTCTTTCATTCATGTGTTTATTTAAAAAAAATAATTAGTCACAAATTTTTCCCATAACATCATGCTTGAAATATTTTGAAATTTTAAATTTCTTTTTTAGTCATAATATTTGGTTTTAATTCCATGGTTGAAAATTTTTCATGTTTTTAATTTTTTTCCAAGTCATGATATTTTATCTTTATTGCTATGACTAAAAACAATGAAAGTATTTTTTTTTTAGAACCATGACTCGAAATTGTTGGAATTTGAAGGTTTTGCAAGGATGTGATATTTTATATTTAATATCATGCCTAAAAATCGTTGGAATTTTATGAATTTTCAAAGACATGATATTTTATCTTTAATTCCATTCTTGAAAATCATTGGAACTTTAAAGTTTGTAAGAGTCATGGTATTTTGTCTTTAACATAATTATTATTATATATATTATCGAATTTTAAGGTCACAACGAAGTTAGATACCCAATTGGTGTATGATACCCCCTTGTGTGTTGGGAAAGGGACCCACCTCCGCAACCTGATTTGACTACTAAGTCTACAAAGTCATACATACTCTATCCGCCTCTCATTTTGAACTTTGACCTCTTTAGAGGAAACACATGCCCTTAACCATTAGGTCCACTGAAGGTGTATTCAAGAATTAAAAAATGTTGAAAATTTACCTAAAAAAAAAAATATTCAAGAATCAACACTCATCATCTTCAGGATATATTTTCTACCAAAAAAATGGGTTTTACTAGCCATTTTTTTAAAATGTTGAAAATTTACCTCGATTTTTTTTTATTCCAGTATCAACACTTTTCGTTTTCAACTTGCTTTTTCATGTTTTTTGGGCTAGAGCTTTCATTTTAAGGTAATAATTCTCGTTTGATCAATAACTTTGTTTAGACATATACATATACATATACATAATGTTTATTATCTATGATTTTTTTGTGGCTATACATTATTAAAACTAGCTCACATCCATTTTAATCTTTGGCTTATCGAACATCTAGAAAGATCAAATGTGGAAAGTGTAAACTATCCCTTAAATTTTATACTTTAAAATAGTTCTACACTTTCAAAACTTCAACTCCTCTTAACCATTTTTACTTCAACAATATAATAAATATGGGTTAATACAAAGTAAATAATCAACATCATACTTATAAATAATATTTTACAAAAATTTTATATAAAGATGTATAAAAGGAATAAATATAAATATACTTAAATTAAATTTATAAAGTTAGCAAGTATTGTACATGAAGGAAAAATATACAAATATGCAACAAAATATTAAAATTTATGGGAAATAGATATCACTTAGTCTTCAAAATGTTAAAAATCCAAAAGCTTAGAATCCAAATTAAAAACCATAAGTGTGTTAAGTATAACATTGAACTTGACTACATTTACCCTCATCTCATATATTTCATCCATATCGCATTAAAAAACACTATTTATTCATTATGTTGCATCCATTCACATTAAAAATATACTATTTATTCATTCAACTACATCCACTTCTATAAGCTTCTTATACAATGACATACTGCAAGTTCATTTTTAAAATGCATTTAGTAATTGAAATATCCATATATATAAGTGCAATGTGAAGAGGTAAATTATCTATGATCTAAAAATATATGTTAATCCTAAATCCTTTCACAAAGTTTTCAAATGATTATTACTGTTATCAAATACTTTTTTTTAACTACATGTCTTTGTAACAAATGACCATATATAAATTGTAATGAGATGTTCCATTTCTTCATTAGTAGTTCTCTACAATATTCTCTCGTTCTTGATTGAAAGGAATATCTTACTATGCTATTTGAAGGGTGCCCAACAACCAACTATTTCATGTTAGTTGGGAGAGAGATCACGGTTTAAATCAAAAGAAAAATCAACATTTCCAAAACTCCATATTGGATATTCCAACCCACGTTATCTCATATCTTATATCTTATGTTGGATACATTCCATTTATGGAATAGATATTATTAAAATGGAAGCAATTTATGGCATATATATTGTTAAAATGGAAACAAAATGTAAGTGCAGGAAAATAGCCATTAATTCCATGAAATTTATATTTAGTAAAAATGTCTTACTGGCCTGAGATTACCTTCATTATTCCTTTTCCATAATATTGCACAAACAATATGTTTTCATATAATATGCTATGTTTGAATTATCGATGAGAATTAATTATTTTTGTGTCTTTATCACTTCCTTTCCATTTGAATGTAAATCACTACCACATGCAACAAATCTAATTCCAATAAAACCTAAGCAACTAGCGACAGTTTGTGAAGCAAGTCATTTTACTGTATTTTGTCTCTAGGAAAAATAGAAAACAAAATATATGCACCCTCGGTTTATACCTTGATTAGATATGGTGGTTTCTAATCGAACTAGAATTAAAAAAAGCCCTTTTATTTGGTGTAGCATGGGAGGTACTCCCATAGCCCCAAGGGTACTCAGTTTTGTGAGGAGTTGATCCAAAAACATGTGGTTTTGTGGGAAATGTGCCCAAGTGGCTAGATTTCTACCCAAAATGATGTGTGAAAGACCAAAGTGAAAAAATTATTGTTTATTCATTGGATCCATGAGGGGCAGGAGGCTTAATGGGCTAAGAAGAACCTACAACTACAATGCGAGTCGTGAAACTAAAGAAAATAATCTTATCTCTAAATTTATTGGTGTTTAAGCAAGTTTGGCTTAGGTTAGATTATGAAAAAGTGGAGACCCTTGGCGGCTAATGGACACCATTAAGAAAAATATAAAAGGATATAAGGTTGAGCTTATTTGTACATCCAAGGGATCATATTATTTAATGTGATATATGCCTAAGAAGAGTGTGAATTACCTTAGGGAGCTACAAGCCTTAAGGAAGGACGATTTGGAGATTTTATGGTATTTTTTGTGCTTGGATGAGGTCGATTATGCCAAGGTATGAGAACCAGTTATGTCTAATGTTTGTGCCTTTAATAATGTTATGTTCTAGTAGGAATTGAGGTCACTTTACGTAATGCTTCTTGCCCTAGTTAGGGTGACCTCTTTAAATATGCAGTTGTGGTAAAGATATATCATGAAGTTTACTATATGTTTTTTCTCAAGTTTTGTATATTTTGTAGAGGAGTGAGACACTCAGAAAGCAAGAGGATGTTTTGGACATCGTTGTGATAAGAGGTCGTAGTGTTGAGTACTCTTACTCACTACTTATATGTAGTATCTCATCATAAAATTGGCAAAAAAAAATCTCAAGTGTGGAAAAAATAGTGTGAACTTTGGATATAAGATAGATTTGGTGTTGTTTGAGGAAAGAAGGGAATACTTGTTGGTGACGAGTGTTGAATGTGATGTGTGCTTGAAGTTTTTTCCAGAATTTGTGTTTAGAAAATGTGCTAGTATGTCGTAAATTAAATATAACAGTGAACTTGTAAATAATAAAAATAGTATTTAGAAGTATAACATTAAAATGACTATAAAAATTAAATATATCATCGAAATTATAAATAATAACAATATTTAACCTCGTCTAATATCATTCATCCATACAACATTAAAAATAAGGTTTATTCATTGAACTAAATCTATTTATAAAGACCGCTTATACACTATCCTACTACATATTGATTTTCAAAACGACTCTAGTAACTTAAATAACCAAAAAAATATGTGCAATGTGAAGAGAAATAAATTATAATATAAAATTCTATATATATGATAATCTAAGTCCTTTGAGTCTTTTGTTTCATTAATATTGTTTGCAAATCCTTTCTACTAATCTTAAATTCTTTCACAAAGGTTTGAGTTGATTATTACCATTCAAATACTTTTTTAACGAATGTATTTGTAACCAATGATCACATAGAAATTGTAATCAAAAGTTAGAAGTTTTCGTTACTCGTTTCCTATCTAACGAGTGTGTACACTTGAATTTAAGTAAACCTATAAAGACATAATCCAAAAATACAATTATAAAAAGTATTTTTTTGTCTTTTCCCTCAAAAGTATTTACATGTACCTCTTTTCAAATTTATTGGATATTGATTGGTTTACATATTATAACATGGAAATTATATGAAATTTTCATGAACACTTTTAGGCTCAAATTTCCTCTAATGTAAATAAGGAATTGTATCTGGAACTCTTTCTCATTCCGACGTTGATTTGCACAAAAAATATTCCCATGGGATAATGGTATAAATAGGTGTCATTGCCGTCTTAAAAGATGTAGTGGAAATAATATCCATATTTGTTTTTTATTATATTGTCTCTTTACTTTCCTTAGTAAAAGTTTCATCAGATATTTTATTTTTTTTCTCCTTGTCAACTTCCATTTATTAACGTGTCTTATTTTATCGTTGATTATACATTTTCCCCTAAAGGGAATTGATTAGAATAATTTATTCTTCAGTTAATATTTTCTTTTTCTACTTCTTTGGATATCAGTGGATTTCATTTTTTTTTTAGGAATTTTGATAGTTGCAACCTCTCTACCACATCATGATTTTTCTTCATTCCTTCACTTCTTTCTTCTTCTTTGCTTATAACTACATCTTCCATTTTATTAATTTTTACTTTTTGTTATTGGTGACATATAACATAAGGATATGAAGTCAATTGGTTGAATTTAAATTGAAATAACTCATAATCCTTTAGTTCCTCGAAAGAAATGTTGAGCCGAATAATTTTAATTTAAAAAATTTTCAAAAACAATTTATCAAAAATTTTGTAGTTGGTCTCTTGTTTTAAAATCTAAAACCATTTCTTTATCATTTGGCTGCTGAAAATCATCAATATCTATGAAAATATCATCAAAGGGGTGATTCTGATAAGAAAATATTTTCATAAAGATAATTTTTGTATAATGACTGTTAATAATCCCATGAGGATGATAATAATATTGACGTAGAGAATATAACCAAACTCTTGAAGCTCTTATGATTCCTTGAATCCATGTGCTTTGTCCTTGATGTTTATGTCACGAAAATTAATTGCACGCCGAGGCCAAATTTTATTTTGTCTTACTTAACTTCCTCATACGGCCATTCGAATGAATTTATTTGCAACTTGTCTAATTGAAAATCGTTTAGTGATATAACATGGTAAAATATGAGGGGAAAACTCACTCCCATAAAATATTATATAAGAAAAAATCACTTCAACAAACCAATGACCAATGAACTCTAGGTCGTTGTTCAGATTTTGAGTAGTTATGGGAGGTGTTTTACCAAACAAGATTTTATAAAATGAATCATGACACAATGGAAAATATCATAAAAAATGAAATTTTAAATTGTACTCCCACAGGATTGGGGCATAGTTTTGGACGGTCAGGTACTTTCATTTCACAAGAGGAAATGGAATTGTGGAAATGAAAATATCTATCAGATACACAAGAATATAAAAAATTTGTTTGTAAATAGAGGTAGATGCTAACAACATTTTTAAAGCATCTGTGATGTTCTCTAAAAAATGGTATATCAATTGAGACATTTATCATCCATTAAGATGTTATAGATTATAGGAGTCCATTTTATTTTTCAATGTTTAGGTTCTTGCTCTCCACATAACTTCATCAAAATATTGATGAGAAATCTAATAAGTTTCTTAAAACAAGCTAGAGGATAGTATTTGTTATCCTTAAGATTAAACACTTCATTTTCTTCCCTTAGTCAGTCTTCAATTAGCATGTCATAAGTTTTCCCACATTTCTTGAAGACAATTTTTTGGAAATTCTTAGGAAAATCGAGGTTGAACTAGATTTTTAGGCGACTGAGCTTATAACTCGCCGATAGGATTTTCCATGAGGCTGTCAAATTTTTTTTATGTTATGATACTATATGATTTTAGGTATAAACATGAGTAAAACCCATGAAATCATATCGAAGTAAGGGAGCATCCTAACTGTAGTAGCCATTTTGTATAATTTTTTCGTATAATTCCTTAAAATTAGTTATTCTTTGTTTGAGAATATCTTGCATTATGTTGCCATCCTCTATCATCAAATAAATAAAAAATCTCCTCCCACCTCACTGTACCTACCTTTTGGTTATTGCAAGTGGATTCAGAGATGAGATATGGGTGGAGGTTTACCTACTTTGGTTGCGGATTCTTTATTTCTTTAAGTCTCTCTTTTGTCTACTCCACTTGTTGTTTCCCTATTTGATACTTTCCTTTCTTCCCCATTGTCTCACATGTGAACAAAAAGTAAAAAATATAGAAGATATTTCTAATCAAAATTTGAAATTCAATGAAGAGTATTTTGTAATTACAAAACACTTACACAAAATGTTTGCAACTCATATCATACATATTTAATTCAAGCTTCTATGAACCATGTCGAAGAGAATGAATTAATTCATTTATTAAATTCCCATAGAGTAATCCAAATGTAAACACAGGAAAACATAAATTTTTTATATCAAAATGAATCCATTAATTGTAAAACGTTGAGATTTGAAATCAATTTATTTCAAAAAAGGAAATGTTAGAAAATTATATCTTACACAACAATGCAACACATAAAATATGTGGAAAAAACAACCACACAAAACACATAAAACCAAAGAGACACAGATATACGTGGTTCACCCAGTTTGGGCTATGTCCTCCCCGAACATCGAGTCCTTCCTTGCTATTATCCGGGAAAATGAAGAGACACAACCTACAGCAGATCCATTCTAATATCCTTTGTTCTCTCTCACATTCACCCTAGCTGTTTCTCGCTCTGAGAATACACATACAATACACAGTCATAAAACAATACCCTCATACAAGTGAGGGGTTACCTTCTAGGGCAAAAAACCCTAAACTAAACATAAATTCTACCATCATATCATCTGCCTAATGAACGGCCCAGATTGAATAGAAATTACTATACTTTTAGAAGGCAATTTTACATCTGTTTTTAGCTTCGGGGGCGCTGCCCCCGGAACCCCTTGCTCGGGGTGCACTCCATAAAATCGCAACACCCCCCGTGGATCTCCCAGATAGCGTAAAACTTTGGGCAGCGTTCCTACCCCATTAAGGTATAGGGGTCCAACACTGTGATACAAAATAAATAAGATAATCAAGCTCCACACCCAACAATCTCCCACTTAGAGATTGATTGTAGTAACTCCACCATTGCTTCATTTGCTGGACAATGACTCCACTTTGGACCTGTCTATTACTCATATTTCTCATCATACTTTAAGACCAATCGAAACTGAGCATATTCTTAGTTTCTCTCTCATTACAAATTTTGTTAGCACATCTGTAGGATTCTGGCTAGTTTGTATTTTTTCCAACTTCAATTTTCCATCTTCCAATACTGACCGTACGAAATGGTACTTGAGTTGTGTGTGTTTAATCCTGGAATGAAATGCTGAGTTATTTGCAAGATGAATGGCACTTTGGCTATCACTATATAATGTTCCCATATCATGCTTCTTACCCAATTCATCCATAAACCTTTGTAACCAAATGATTTCTTTACTAGCCTCTGTAGCAACAACATACGCTGCTTATGTTTTTGAAAGTGCAACAACACTTTCAATTTTTGAAGCCAAACTAGCAGTTGTTCCACCTACAGTAAATACATATCATGTAGTGCTCCTCTCGATATCTCTATCACCTGCCATATCTGCATCAAAATATCCTTGTATAGAAATTTTTGAACCAGCAAAGCATAATGTTTGATTTGTGGTACCTCTCAAATACCTGGGAATCCATTTCACTGCCATCCTATGTTCTTTTCCTGGATTTTTCATGTACCTGCTTACAACACCCACTGCATGTGAAATATCAAGCCTTGTGTAGAACATTGCATACATTAAGCTTCCAACTGCTGATGCATATGGAAATTTAGACATATATTCCATTTCTTCTTGGGTCTTGGGGCACATCTCCTTACTAAGTTTGAAATGGCTAGAGAAAGGTATATTAACTGGTTTTCCATTCTGCATATTAAATGTTTTCAACACCTTTTGTATGTACTCATTCTGAGACAGTGTTAATTTGCGATTTTTCCTGCCTCTAGTTATTCTCATACCAAGGATTTGTTTTGCAGCTCCCAAATCCGTCATTGCAAAGGAATTTTCTAATTTTCTTTTGAGCACATTTATTTCCTCGATGTTAGGCCCTACAACAAGTATGTCATATACATACAATAATAATATAATATAGTTGTCATCATTTTTTTTTTTCATATAAACGCAATAATCAAAGTGCCCTCTAATATAACCTTGTTCAGACATAAACCTGTTAAATTTTAGATACCACTGCCTTGGAGCCTATTTTAAGCCATACAAGTTCTTTTTTAACCTACACACTAATTTTTCTTTCCGTTTGACCTCATATCCTTATGGTTTCTCCATATAGATCTCTTCGTCCAAATCTCCATGGAGAAATTTTGTCTTTACATCTAACTATTCAAGATGTAAATCTTCCACTACTACAAGAATTAAAATAGTTCTGATTGAAGTCATCTTAACAACAAGAGATAATATTTCATCCAAATAAATACCTTTCTTCTATGCAAACTCCTTCACCACAATTCTAACTTTGTACCTCTATTTTCCTCCATCTTCTTCCTTCAGCTTGTAAACCGATTTATTCTGCAATTTTGTTTTACCCGCAGGAAACTTGACTAAGTCTGAAGTCTGGTTATGCATTAAGGAGTCCATATCGTCTTTCATGTCTAGCTCGCACTTCTTCATGGATTCAACCTGCATTGCTTCTTCATAACATTCGAGTTCACCAGAATCAGTCAAGAATAAATAATATAATGAATGAGAGTATCGTTCAAGGGGTCTACTTATCATGGTAGATCTTCTGACACCACTTTCATGTGTTTGAGGTGCCTATTTTTCTTGTGGTGGTTGTTGTTGTTGTGGCTATTGATTATTATTATTTTCAGGCACTTTTACTTTTTCTGTGATCTCATCAAGAACTATGTATTCTTTGTTTTCTTTTTTTTTTCTGTTTCTTTTCTTGCAACTCATTCTTATAAAAGAATTTTTCATTGAATATTATATATCTGCTCCTAATGATTTTATGATTTTCATAATCATATAAGATATAACCAAAATAATTAACACCATATCTAATAAAGGTGTATTTCTTTGATTTTTCCTCAAGATTTGTTCTATTTTCTTTATTAATATGGACAAAATCCTCACAACCAAAAGGCTTTAAAAAAGATTAGTTTACCTTTTTACCTGTCCATGCCTTCTATGGAATACCACCATCCAAGGAACTTGAAGGCCCTTAGTTTATTAGATAAACAACAGTATCTACAACATCTGCCCAAAATTGTAAAAGAAATCCTGCATGTAATCTCATGAACCTTGCACGCTCCATGATTTTTATGTTCATCCTTTCTCACATGCCATTTTCTTGTGGTGTTCTTGGAACTGTCTTCTCTCTGCAAATTCCATGTTATGAACAGTACCTATCAAACTCTTTGCTACAATATTCACCTACATTGTCTGATCTGTGACACTTCAACTTCTTTCTTCTCTCAATGTCAACCAAATTTTTCTGTTTCTTGAATGTATCAAATAAATAAAATTTATTTTTAATACAATAAATCTAATTTTTCTAGTTGCATCTTCAATAAAAGTAACATAATTATGAGAGCCACTGAGAGATGATACCTAAGCAAGTCCCCATACATCTGTACGCACAAGCTCTAATTTTTTGCTCTTCTTTTCCTTCCCAACTCTAAGAAATCTGACTCTCTTATGTTTCCTACAAATACAATTCTCACAGAAATATAAATCAACATTCTTCAAACCTGGTAACAAATTTCTTGAGTGAAGAATCTTCATCGCCTTCTCAGTCATGTGTCCGAGCCTATGATGCCATAATATTGCATCTCCTCATTTGGAAGTTAAAGCATTAATAGAGTTAGAAATACCATTGCATAAACACAATGTACCAACCTTCTCACTGTTTTCTATTACTAGGGATCCTTTGGTGACCTTCCAAGTTTTATCTGTGAAAGTTGTTACAAAAAATTCATCGCCTAACTACACTCTTGAAATTAGATTTTTCATTAGATATGGAACACACCTTCCCTCCTTTGATAGCCATTGGTTTCCATTCTACTATTTTACAAGAACTTTACCCATTCCAGCAATTTTACAGGGTTTATCATCACCCAAATGGACTTGTCAAAAATCTCCTTGAACATAGTCATGAAAATATTTCTTATTAGGTGTGCCATGGAATGAGGCCCCTGAATCTACCACCCAGGAATTAGTAACATTTTCTAAAGAGAGAACCAAAGAATCTTGTAATACATCACTTGTCACATTTGCTTCATGATTGTTTTCTTCCCGTGGGTCACCTTCTTTTCTCTTCCGAGATCTACAGTATTTCTTTAGGTGTCATTTATTTCCGCATTTCCAACAAACTAACCCCAATCTAGACTTGGATCTACCTTTCCTTGATTTACTACGATATCCTGAGCTCTTTCCTCTTTCCATTTTTCTTCCCCTAGACTCTGCACTCAAATTATTACCCGATTTCTCACCGGATATTTTCCATCGCATTTCCTCGCTAAGGATAGCACTGACAACATCATCAAACTTAAAAGTACTAGATCCAGAGACAAAGTTACTAATGGCCATAACTAAACCATTCTAGCTTTCTGGCAATGAGCATAGAAATAAAATAGCGCTAACTTCATCATCAAAGTTTACCCCTATAGAACTTAACTGACAGGTAACTATATTAAAATCATTTAAATGGTCTGAAATAGATCCACCTGGTGACATCTTCATAATAGATAAATGTTTCATAAAAAATACCTTGTTTGAGGTCGAGGGTTTTTCATGTAGTTTCGCTAAGGCCTTAAATCAAACCCTGTGTTGTTGTTTCCCTCGAAATATTGAAGGCTACCGATACTGTGAGGCACAACCATAATGTTCCATGTGTCTTTCTATCAATAATCTCCCATTCTTTGTCTGTCATAGTTGTCGGCTACTTTGTTTTTTCGCTCAATGGTAGGTACAAACCTTTTTGATACAGATAATCTTCCATCTTCATCTTCCACAGTGGGAAGTTTTGGCTGTTAAATTTGTCAACCGTGAATTTACCATCTTCGCTATTGCTCCACTCAAACCAGGAACCTCTCTTTCCTGCAATTTTATCAGTCATATAGACCTCCAGCTCTGATACCAATTGTTAGAAAATTATATATTACAGAGCAATGCAACACATAAAACATGTGGAAAACATAATCACACAAAACACATAAAACCAAAGAGACACAAATATAAGTGGTTCACCTATTTTGGGCTACGTCCACCCTGAATAGCCAGTCCTTCCTTTCTATTATCCAGAAAAATGAAGAGACACAACCTACATCAGATCCTCTGTAATATCTGTTCTCTCCCACAGTCTCCCTATCTATTTCTCGCTCTAAGAATACACATACAATACACAGATGTAATACAATACCCTCATACAAGCGAGTGGTTCACTTCTAGGGAAAAAAACTTTAAACTAAACATAACTTTTACTGTCAGATGATCTGCTTAATGAACGGCCGAGATTGAATAGAAATTACTATACTTTTACAAGGGAAATTTACATATGTTTTTAGCTTTGGGGCCACTGCCCTTGAAACCCCCCGCCAAGGGGGGGCTCCATAAACTCGTAGCCACCACCCCCCTTGGACCCCCCAGGCAGCGTACAATTTCGTGCGGCATTGCCACACCATTAAGGTACAGGGGTCCAACGTTGTGATACAAAATAAACAAGCGAATCAAGCTCCACACCCAAAAGAAAATGCACACAAATCGAAGAAAATAGATATTCTATTCACATAGTTTGACAATAGGGAGGTCGATTATTCTTTTATTTTTAAAAGTCTTGTTTCATCCTCAACTTGACTACACAAGAGTCAGGTGTTGATCATAGCTTGCGTAGTGAGGAGATCTCGAGGCTAGGTGAGCATTTTCCAAAATATTGTGAATTGGTCCAACCTGCTAGTTAGGTGGTTGAGAGTATTCTATAAAAAAATATTTTGTGATTCTAACGTTCCACTTATAAAACCAATTTTTTGATTCTTTTATTTAATATTTTAATTTTTTTTGGATTTTTTAGGAGAAACAATAAAAAAAATTAGGTCTTTTTTCTCATTATGTACAAAAAGAAGAAGAAGAAAGGGGTTGTAATCCTAACAACAAATGGTGACACACTCAAAGAAGTAGTTTTTCATATTTTTTTTCTAAGTTATGATTCATCATTGAGATACTTGATAAAATAAGATAAAATTTTTATATCTTTTTCCTAATTTATGATTTACCACTAAGATACTTGATAAAATGACAACATATAAAAATGATCAAAATATAAGTACTAGTGAAATAAATGAATTTTTTATGCAATAAGAGTTAAATAATGAGTTTATTTGTATCTTTAGAACCTTAGAATTCAATCACCATGTGAAATTTTTAACAATAAGTTAAAGGTTTTAATACTATCAAATTATATCTGCTCCGTGTTATAATCATCTCTCTTTGAAACTTTAATTTATTCATTTTTGTGAATGAAAATATAACCTTTACTTGAATTTCAAACATCAAACCACTACCACGAAGCATTCATATACTTGAAGGGTTTTTTGTTCTAGTTTTATTACTAAACTTCTTGTTTTCACTTGTTAGCTTATGATTGATTTTGAAATTTATCATATATATCCAAGTAAAAAATGCAAGTTTTATGTTTTTTAGAGAGTTTATTTGATAACAATAAATTGGCGTATTAAAAGAAACTCAAACTAAATATTGTATTATTCATCTTCTTGAAAGAATTTGGCTTATTTCCTTAAACTATTTGAAGATGATAGAACTCTTATAACATAGAATAATTAATCAACCATTTTCCATACTATAGAAAGTTTAAGAAAGAACTAAAGTAATATCAAGTATTTTTGGATTCATCATATTTTGTGAATACATTTTCCATAAAAAATATTTTATTTTTAAATATAAGGTAATATATTGGTAAAAGTATGCTTATTGAAATATTTAATCATAGTTGTAATTCTACAACTAAAGAAACATATGAAAAAATGTGTATATATAGAAATATGAAAATTATAAATATAAAATTTTATGTTTTGGGATACCTACATCCTATAGTAAAAAAATATCTTTACATATGTTCCTGAAATATTTTCATTCACCAACAATATATTTTAATTTTTTTTCTATTTGCTCACAAATTTTCTACTTTCTCTTCTAATATTTGTAAAATGTAGGTTGAAAGACCAATTTTGAAAAGATTTGAAAAGGAGCAATCCAAAAATGTTAAAATTTAGAGTGATTGTCTTTATCTTCATGGATTTTATACCATTTGAGAAGTAGGTCACCAACAATAAAGTCCCTATCGCGTGCTAAATGTTTATCAACCCATCTTTCGATAATTTCTTGATATTCATTAAACTTAGCCTTTTATTTTTTTCATTCCTCTTCGAATTTTAAAAATGTGTACAATATGGCATCCATATATTTGATTGAATTATTCCTTATAGATTGAATTAATTGAATAGATGGAACGCAACTATTCTGTGGGAAAATAGCTTCCTTACTAAATAATAGAAAGTATCGGTAGTTTCCTAGTACTCTTTTGGGGTTGACTCTATCATCTAATAGGGGGTAAGATAAATGTTTATGCCAATTAATTTTGCGATTTTGAACAGTCCTTTTTAGAATTTCAATCAAGTTTTTGTTTGTGGATTATTCTAGACCATTACCTTCAGGGTAATAGTTAGCAGAGTATTTACTCTTTATATCCTTCTCTAAGAAGAATATAGTTATCTTATAAGAATAAAAATATGAACAATTCTAAAATATAAAAGATAATGGAATTGTAAACATTGTGATTATATGGGTTTCTAGGAGCCATCATGCATGTTCATTGGTGGATTTTTTTTAAAGGTTTTTTCAGATCATATTGTGAAATAATCATTGGTTGTGATAATTTATTTATGTAATTTTTGAGGAGTTTGGGTTAATCTCACCAGTGATATACAATCTCCATTGCTCGAATGGCCTTTTAGCATCAACATATTGAAGAGGAAGATCATATACTTTTTCTTTTCATGTTTTCGTTTGGCATTCCTTACATTTCCTAATGTATGAATAGGAATCCTTGACCAAAGTGGGCTAGCAATAGATTTCTCACAAGAATTTATGTGCACTATTTTCTACTACAAAATTCCCACCAGAAGGTTCATTATATTATTCTACTAATAATTTTTCTACATCACATTCCTCAAGTCATCTTAATAAAACATCATCATATTCATTTCAAAGAAGAATTACATAAATTAATTAATACCTTGAATATTTCAGATATAAATCTATTTTTTGTTTAATTAATAAATTGTTAGGATAAGTACCATGAATTAAGAAATGTTTTAGGTATGCATATCATGTATTTGTTGGTACATGTACATATATAATTTTTTCTTGATTCATTTCCAATTGATTGTACCATCATATTTCCGAATTGGAACTTTGATCTTCATCAAGGTGATATCCTTTAGCTTTATCTGATAATTTACATAGAACCTATCCTCTAATAATTTTATAGGGTTTAATTTATAAATCATATTCGTGTAATGTAGTAATCTAGTTTTATCCTTTCTCTCATAATTATTTCTAAATTAAAAAATTTCTAGTTGCATGATGAGGAACTATCACTTTAGTATGAAATTTCAACAAGAAAGGTATAAAGCGTTTAACTCCTTTATAGTCAGCATAAGCTTGCTTGTCTATTTCGAGATAGTTTAGTTCAACACTTTGAAATCCGGAACTCATGAAATAAATAGGAATTTTGGTATGTTTAGAATTTTTCTACTATTAAATGAAAGACATGAGATGCAAATGTATAAAAAAAAAAAATTCTTTATCAAAATTTGGACTAATTAATGTTGGAGCAGCAACAATGGATTCTTTAATTTTTTCAAAAGCATCTTTTCTAGAGGTCGCCATTTAAAAACATGATGGTTTTTATCATATCTTGCATTTCTTTAGTTATTTCAGTATAAATTCCAATAAATATTCAAACAAAATGATTTTTTCCTAGAAATATTGCATATATTTTTTATTACGAGGAAGAAAATTTTGCGAGATTGATTTGATTTGATTTGGATAAATAAAAAAACCTTCTTTAGAAATTACAAATCCCAATAATTCACCTTTGGTGACAACAAACATTTCCTTTTTGGGATTTTACGACATTCCATATTTTGCACACCTTTCAATCCTTTTCTCAAATGATCAACATGTTGATATGTTTTCTTCAAATAAATCGTGATATCATCCAAATATATCACCATAATTTGTTTAAGAAGTCCATTGAAAGAAATATCCATGGCTCGTTGAAAGAATCTCCACCATTGATTAATCCAAATAGAATTTTTTTATAACCATTGATTAATTTATATTATTTATTCATATTTCAAAAACCAATGCATATTCTAATATCTTTATTCTCTTTCAATCTGGAACTGAATTTGACACCCATTGTAAATTTCCAACTACAAAAATAATCTCATCTTTTGAAACTTTATTAAGCTCTTTTATAATTTTACCTTCAAGTCTAGGATGCATTTTCCTCATATTTTGTGGAAAAGGTTTAGTATCATATTTTATTGGAATTACAAGTTGTATGATTTTATTATCAAAAACCTTCAAATCATCATAAGTCTATGAGAAACCATCCTTGTATTGCTTGTTCAATTTGATAACTCTGGACCTTTCAGTAGGTGTACAACTACTTCCTAATTTCAAAATTTAAAAATTTCCAAGTTTAAAAATTTGTTTAAAAATTTAAATTTCATTAAAGAACTATTAATTTTAAAAAATTTACTACCTTTGAATTTGTTTTGAAAATAATATAAATTTTCCAATCAGACTACAAATTTTGGAATAAAATTTTAAACTTTCAAGTCATCCATTTTTTTTTGTAATTGAGCAGTATGTTGATCTTTAGCTATAATGGATCCTTTGAAAGTATCTCCTAGTGTCAAGAAATCTCTAATTTAATCATCATTATCAAATTCTCTCCAATTTTAAATTTTAAATATTGTGGGGGATTGAAGTTTTGAAAATAATTTTAAATGAAAAATATTCTGAAGAAAAAATTTCAGCTGGCAGAATTCTTGATGCTACATTTGTGAGCATATCAGCACCAAAATTTTGAGAGCGAGGTATGGAATCTAATTCAAAATTATCAAAATTTTAAACTAAGTTCCAGAATTCTTGTGTATAATTTTTCAATATATTGGATACACAATGAATGGTTTTATTACACCGTTTTACAATAATTTCTTAATCACCTAAGAATTTGATAATTTTAATATCCATTTCATTTGCTTTGTGAATACCTTGTAATAAAGCCTCGTATTCAGCTACATTATTGGTACAAGTGAAATTTAGTGTGCAAGAATGAAGAAATGTATTCCATTGTGGATCAACTAAGAAATATCCAATACAAGCTCATTCATTATATTTGGATCGATCAAAATAAAATGTTCAATTTTTAATATGATTAGTTGTAAAGATGGATTGAGCCTCATAATCAGAAATTTTCCTTGGATTTAATGTTAGTACATGGAGAAAGTCTACGAATTCGATTTGAGTTTCCATTACTAAGGATTCGCCAAACGATAAATTACCGAATTAGGTATCAAATGTTTAATTACCCAATGGATATTCGTGAGAATTGATTCGCTGATTATAATTTTGAATGTTCGTAACTATACGTTTCATGTGTTTTTCACAATCAGCTTTGACTTTATTTGGCTTACCATTTAAGGGTAGCCATAAATGAGACCAATCTATTGAGAAATAGCATTGATGTTTTCTAACCAATCTTGGACTAGGATTAAACCATACGATTACGGAATATATGTCACAATAATGTCAATGATCTCAAATATTTTTGTATTTCAAGAAATTATGATTAACATGTTTTCTTATTTCTCTTGAAACTTCTACACTTGATCTATCAAGTTGCAATATTTGGGTAGCTCAGTTTGTACGAGACATATTTAATTTCTGAACAAAAGATATGAGAATTACGTGAGATGAAGCCCCTAAATCGAATAGACAATTATGGGCATTTTTGTTGTGTATTCAAAAAGTTGGAAGGAAAGGAGGAGTTCGAGAGGATGATCTATCTCCAATTAATGTTATTTTAATAGTTGAAATATTTTAGTTGAATTGGAATTTTTAGAAGGATCATTTTCTAGAGCTCTGATCAAGTTAGCCCTTTCGTGAGTAAGCTTTTATAATTCAAATAATGAGATATTATCGCTAGTTTTTTTCATGTATTCAACTAAATCATAATCCAAAATTTCTTCCACAAGAAGAGCATTAGATATAGAAGTAGCTTTACTAGTAGTTTGGTGTATTTTGCTTGAGCGAGAATATTGGGATTTGATGAAGAAGCTTGATTTGGGGGAATATTTTGACCTCTTGATATCATTTGCAATGTATTAATTTCCTCTTCATCTTCCACTAAATCATTATCAATTAATCATCCTCGAGAGAAATTCCATTAGATGTTAATTTTAATATATTTTTCTTCTTTCTTGTTTTCATTCTGTAGTTGACTCTCATTCTCGACTTCTAGAAAAATTTTAAACATGTTTATAAAAGAAGAACAAGTTTTCTCAGAATTTTTGTAATTATCAGTCTGAAAAAATTCATCATGAGAATAATCATGAATGTTTAATTCTTTAAGATATGTTTGATTAATATTCAGAGTGGATTCTCTCTAAAATGCCTCCAAGGTTTTTTTATTACTGGAGTTTTAGAAATTATATTTTTCACATAATTTATTGCCTTAGAAGTATTTTTAATTAATTTTAGGATAGATTCTAAATCAACATTATATTTTTCTTTTGTATCATCAAATATTTTACTATTTGAAGGATTTTTAAAATAATATATTGCTTTATTTATTTCTTTCCCTTATGCATGCTTTTTTGCGATGTTGTATATTTTTTTCACTGTTTAAGGCCTCTTCCATGTTTATAGCGAATCTAGTTTTTTCTTCTCTAATAACAACAAATTCGATATGAGAAGGGAGAGAAGTAGTATTGACCTTATTTAAAAAATCATCACCACGTCTACAAGCTGTAGGGATTTTGTTAAGGATAGAAAGAAGTCTTTGATTTAAATATTTGAATGATTCTCCCGAACTCATCCTTATATTTGATAACTTCATGATTAAATGTTCTTTAGTTTTATCTTCTCCATACTTTTTAATGAACAGTTCTTCAAAAGATTCCCAAGAAGTACTAAGTACCATCAGCTCTCGTGAAATACCAAGTATGTTTTTTTCCAATTTTCAAACTTGGTATCCATGTTGAACCACATATGACTTGAGAGATAGAATGAATTATTTAACATTTTCTTCAGTAATAATAGGCCATTGTTACTAATATTTTGGTAAATCATGTTGATCTCCTAAAACAACAATATTTCCAACAGATAACCAAGGTTGACATGCAATAGGTGAATTTAGGGAGGTTGAACTTCAACCTGATGAGTGAGGTGATGGAATTCCTTGAGGAGGAGGTCCTCAAGGAGGGATAAGGAGAGGTGGAGGGAATGATATTTGAATAAGTGTAGAATTGGATGGAATGTGAACCTAAACTGAAGTAGTTGAAGGAGTTATTGTTTGATATGCAATAGGATAGGTTTCCCAATAATTTTTTTCCAAAGGAAACATGGGGTTTGTAAAGATTGTGAACTTAGATGAAACTCTAGGACCAATTTCCATTGGTGGTCTAAGACTAGCTTCAGAAGAAGAAGAAGTTATAGCTTCGACCTCATGCCTAGGTATTCTCCTTTTATATATTTAAAAAATAATATGAGATAAACCTTAGACTTTTCTTTGAGATCGAATATATACCCTTGAAAATTGAATTTGAATGTGCACAAGAAATAATGAAACCTCAAATGATTCTTCTAGAGAGAATGTAGTTGTTGATGGAACATGTAAGGTTAAGTTTAGTGGAAAAAAATAGATGAGGTGTTGATATTAGATGATGTTATAGGAGGAATAGGCTCAATCAATTTATCAGCCATCCAAAATTTGTTTCCCTCCTTCTAGAACCAAATTGCTGACAGGTGGAAGAATTCCTCCTACAACAAATGAGAATTTATCACATTAGCATCCCAATTACACCCATGGTCATATAATTTCCGAAACAAAGGCCCAATTTTTGTATTAACTTAAAATAAAATTGAACTAATCACTAATATAGGGAAAACATATGACATTATAATATTTAAAATTATCTACAAAATCATAACAAACTGCTAGTATGATACGATAAGTTTAAACATCACGATTTGAAGGATTCAAATGAACATAATACCACGTGAAATATCATGTAATTTCAAATCCTAACTAGATTCTGGTTCCATATAACCACACATATAATATTTGAAAGAGTTTTTATAAAAAAATATCCATATATATATATATATATATATATATATATATATATATTTGGGCTTTCATTATATTCGAAGATTTTTTTTGTCATTTTTTGGAATATAAATGCATGCATTAATTAAAATATAGAGCAAATCAAACTCTATTTTTTGAATATAGATTCCAACGATCAAGAAATAATGAAAAACTAACAATTCATAAACCTCTATAGAAAAATGGAGGTTGATAGTAACATGTCATGACAAATTTATCATAGAAAAATAAAATATTAGTTCATAATTAAATAGCAAAAGTTGAATATCAATAACAAAGTCATATATTAAGTAATTAAAAATATTTCCACATATAAACCTCATAACTCATCACATATTAAAACTGGAATGGGTATTACCAAAAAAATTTACTTCAAAAAATGATTAAAAATACAAGTCTGTAGTATTCAAAATTTCTCGACCCCTTACACCAACATAAGAGGTTCTATAGATAATTTTAAAAAATAGGATACATTTCAAAATATAAGATAAGTCTTAAACATGAAGAAAGAAATATTTTTTGAAAGTAAATGTTTAATTCTAAAAATATAAATGTTATAATTGTTCAACTGATATCTCCCTTCAAAATAGGTAATTTCTCCTAGTCTTCATAATATTCATAGTTAAGGTTGAGAAATAGATGGGGTTCTTGAATCTCGATATGTTTCACCCATTGTAAATACAGTTGGGAAATCCGAGAAGTGAATAGAAGGAAACTTATTTATGTTGATTTGGAAGTTTGAAATTAAACCCTAAACCTCATTCTTTCTTTTTCGATATTTTATTTCAAATTTAGAAATAAGATTAATTTGATCAAAAGGAATTTGTAGAAATTTTTGGAAAGTTTTTTTCTTTTGGACTTTGATCCTTTTGATTTCTATCTAATCTTTGGTGGAAAGGTCCTCTTTTGGTTACTCTAACTCCCGTGGAACAATTTCTTTTAGTGTTTTGGACCATTCAAGGTTGAATTATTCTATAAAGTCTATTCTTTCCTCCTAAATTGAGAAGCACTTCCCTTGTGCAATTTTGGTCCATTCTCTAATTTCTATGAGTTCGTCTTCCCTATGGATAAAAGACACAATCATTAATATTCTATAGTTTTTGGAACTTTTGGAATTTCATTCTATTTAACTTCCTTCTCGTAGTTAAGGATAGTCAAAAAGTTGTTTTTAATCCAGTTGTATTCTTTTATTAAATAATCAATCCTTTCATTTAAATATTTAATCTATTGATAAAATATTGAGATATTTTTTGTATGATGGTAGAACATTGACTGATATTTTCTTAAAAATAGATAAATTTCTAATGTTTTCTCTCTTAAAATATCTAGAATCTGGGTGGTTTCTTGATTCTGATTGAGTTTCCTTTGAAGAGAAGCAATTTTCTCATTTAAAGTCATAGTCATGACTTCATAATTTCTTTCAACTTCATCCTTCAAAATGTGAGCTTTATTTTCATGAATTTTACTTAATTGCTGAGTATGTTGCTTATTTATTGAATTTAAATTTTTTTATTTAACCTGAAAATGATTATATCGATTTTCACCCTCTACCGTGAAACCTTGAATCAAAGTTGGAGAGTACTTTTCCCAATTTTCTTCATTAAAAAATTCATTCTTCTCCAATTGTTCCTCTAACACTTTAATTTTTTGTAGATTGTTGTCATATGAGGTTGAAAGCTGATTTATATGATACTGGTTATAATTTATCAAAGCTCCTAAGGTCAAGGAGGATTCTTGGGCATTATCTTTTACATATCGTTGAGCTTGCCAACTAAATTTTGAAACAGTATCTAAAGAATCATGCTTCCCTTTCTTTGTTCTCCTCACTACTGTCTTTGTTTAAGAATTTAAATAATAATATGTTAAAGAAGGAAACGTTTTTGGAATTGTTTCTAATTCAGAATTTTTTCTGAACGAAAAGGATTTGCAAGGGATCTTCGTACAAATAGGTGTCATTGAGGTCATTAGAGATTTAGTGAAAACAATATCCATATTAATTTTCGATTCCATTCTCTCTTTACTTTTCTTAGTGAAAATCTCATTAGATATTTGTTTTTCATTCTCCTTGACAACTTCTATTTATTTACTTGCCTTATATTCTTATTTCTTCTACTATGTGTCCATAGGGGAATTGTTCAGTTACTATGTCATTTTCAATTGCTTTGGTTTTCGTTGGATTTTCTTGTTTTTCTTTAGGAACTTTCATAGTTACAACCTTTGTTGTCATATCCTAAATTTTCCTTAATTCTTCACGACTTTATTATTCTTTACCTATAAAAACAACATATTCCATTTTCTCAATTTGAAATTCTTATTCCTGCTGAGATACAACATAAGGATATAGAATGATTTGGCTGAAATTAAATTGAAATAATTCAGAAGCCTTTAATCCCTCAAAAGAAATATTGAGCTCGAGACTTTTTCATTTTAAGAAATTTCCAAAAAATTTATATAACATTTTGTAATTGGTATCTTGTTTCAATATATAAAAGCCTTGATTTGTGAATGTCATGCTGAAAATAATCAATATCTATGAAATTATCGTCAAAGGGGTGATGAGTAAATATTTTCATAAAGCTAACTCTTGTATAATGTTTGCTAATAATTCAATGAGGGTCATAATCATATCGAGGAAGAGAACTAGGTGAACTTATCGAATATATTTTCATTACTTGAGTCCATGTCTTTTTTCCCTAATATTTATGTCACCAAACTTAATTTGTAACCCCGACAAAATTTTCTTATATAACTTACTTAACTTCCTGGTCTAGCAATTCAAAATGGATTGATTTAAAAATTCTATCAGAGCGTGTATTTCAGATATATAATAGGGTAAAAGGCTAGGGTCATCCTTACTCCCATAAAATTTAATATAAGGAAACAACACTTCAACATACCAATGACCAATGGACTCTAGGCCTTCTTTTAGATTTTAACTAATTCTTGGAGGTGCTTTACCAAACAAGATTTCATAAAAAGGAATCATAACAGAATAGAAAATATCATAAAAAAAAGTTAAATTGGACTCCCACAGTATTGGGGGATATTTTTTGATAGGGAGTTTCTAGCGAGAGGGCTAGTTCGATCTCATGAGGGGAAATGGAATTGAGGAAATGACAATATCTACGAGATAAGAAGGCCTATAAAAATTCCTTTTATAGTGATGGGATATACCAATAACAATTTTAAAGCATCTATGATGTTCTGGGACAAAATGTTAGTCAAATTGAGATGCTTTCCATCCTTTAGGATGTTATGGATTATTGAAATCCATTTGTTTTTTCAATGTTCAGAGTGCTGCTCTCCATATAACTTGGTAAACATCTTAATCAGAAATATGGTATGTTTCTTAATAATAGCCACTGGATATTCATTACTATCCTTAGTCTTAAACTATTATTTTTCTTCCTGTATACCATTCATTTTCTCTTGTACCATGTAGGAACTTACATGATAAGTTCCTTAGATTAAACACCAAAGGTCACCTCTCACAAGTAGATCAAAATTCCATACACCAGTATTTGACGTGATTAAAACCTTCAAAGAGGGAAACAGTCCATGGACTAAGCCAACGTGACCACTTCAGGAACTTTATCAATAAAAAGAAGGAATTTACTTAAGCTTCTCTCATAAAGCCAACGTGACTACTTCAGGAAATTTATCAATATAAAGAAAGAATTTACGTAAGCTTCTCTCATAAATAGTTACCAGACAAATTACCCTCCATAATATTTAAATAGAGATTATGGAACAATCAGGTGTCAACCCACGGATCAAATGTTGGTAATACCAAGGAGAGAATGAACCATCGGATCACTACATATCGTCACCATCGGATTATAAGTTACAATTGTACATAGTAAAGAAACACACTTTCCCTAACTCTACCGTAGACCAAATTATACTTAACTATTTCTAATGCGTCAAAATATACTAACATATCTAGTCTTCAATTACTCTATCATAATTTTCTCCACATTTATTGAAGACAATGTTTCAAAAATTCTTAATATAATAAACATTGAGGTGAATTTATGGGGGACTAAGAATATAAATGGCCGATATGATTTATGTTTTCCATGAGGCTATGAAAAAATTGTAATAGTATGATACTATATGAGTTGAGGTACCAGCATGAGTAAGAACCCATGAAATAATAACATACTAAGGGAATGTTGTGGCCCTAACAATATTTTTTTATGACTTTGTTCTTCTAATTCCTTCAAACCGTTTGTTATTTGCTTTACGATACCTTGCATTTTTTAGCTATACTCTATCTTCAAAGAAATTAAAGATCTCGTCCCATCTCATCCTACCTTATTTTTGGGTCTTGAAAGTGGATTCCGAGATGAGGAATGGGTTGAGGTTAAGCTATTGTGTTTGTAGATTCTATATTTATTTTAGCCTCTCCTTTATATGCTCCACTTGTTGTTTCATTGCTAGATATTTTCCTTTCTTTCCTATTTTGCGACTTATGAAAAAAAAATAGAAGATATATAAGCTATTTTTAATCAAAATTTGAAATTGAATTAAGAAGATTTTGTAACTAGCACGTCGGGCTTTGGTCTAGTGGCAAGCGAACGTGTTGCTAAGACGTTCATGATGTGGTGCAAGTCACGAGTTGAAGTCCCATCTTAACCGAGGGGTTATTGTTGGAGGCTCACCAGTTCCTCCTACGAGTATAGGGGTAGCTAGCGAGATTCAACCCCATGTCATACGAGTAAGATACCAATGCCATTACCGATTATTTTAGTCACAAAAAAAAAAAAAAAAAATTGTAATTTCAGCCTACTTACACAAAAATTTTCTAACTGATATCATAATTTTTTAGCTCGAGCTTCTCTGAAACAAGTTTAAGAGAATGAAAACACCATGAAAGAGAAATTCTCTAAGGAATTATGATTTTTTATTAAAAGCCTTAGGATAGCACGAATTGATTCATTCACTAACTTCCCATAATCGAACTGTCTTGTTTTGTAAATCGAGTTGACATCAGGGAAACTTATTATCTATATTATAATGAATCCAGTTACTGTCAAAAAATCATATTTCAAATCAATTCATTTAAAAAAGAATCGAAGAAAACAATTATTTTATTCGGGGATTCGGACAATGAGGAGCTGAGGTCGTTGGTTCTTCTTTTAATTGTTAAATTTTTATTTCTTTCCGACTCTAACTACATAAGAGTGGGGTGTTGATCGTAGTTTGGGTAGCTAGAAGATCGGCTGAGAATTTCTAAAAAAATTGTGAATCCCCCTCTCGTATTGGTCGCGACGTTAGAAGGTCGGGTGGTGGGGATTTCTTGATTTAAAAACGATTTTTATGATTCCAACCTCTCACATCTAAAACCAAATATTTATATTGATCTTTAATTTTTTAATTTTTTTTTTGGATATTTTAGGAAAAAAAAATAACAATTTTTTAGGTCTATTATTTTTTTAATTACGTAGAAAAAGAAACGAGGGTTGATTTAATCCTCACAAAAGTAGGATAGTGAAATTGGGTAGATTTGGGACGAGGAAGTTACAATGTAAGGGAACAATAATAGTAATAATGGGTTTCTATTAATTTTGGGCAACTAGATCAAAACTTCATGTCGCGTTGCTCATATGATGATGGTCATATTTTTTTTGGATTCCTTTTTCGGAGAGTTGCAAGATTGATCTAAATATCATCTTGTTTAAATGAGCAAAACAATTATTTTTAATTTATTTTCCACATGTGCAAGGTTGGTCACATTTGTAATGTAGGCTGATATGCCTAATAGATGTGTCACACACCCTCACTGATGGATGTAAATTGGAGAGAATTGGAGGTAATCTTCTCATCATTTCATCACACATTCTCTCATTGTGATATGATTGGTTCGAAAGACTTCGGAGGCATTTTTCCCATCACATGTTTAGAGCGAAGGTTTTGTTTTGTGTAGATCTGTTTAGGGAATTTTTCTACAGCATTGACGAGTGTTGACCATGGTCAACACTTGGTCGTTTGACCTCAAAATTCTGCCAAAATTCTGATTTTAGGAGACAGTACTAGGAATTAAAATCGAGGAAGCTCGAGTTGTTTGACCAATGCCCTAATCTACTACAATGATTTTATGTTGTTGTCCTGCACTATATTTTCTGCGTTCATTTTGGGTTGCCTAGAATTGACTTGTGATGAGTTGCCTTTGAGGGTTGTGGGTGTGAAACATGAAGGATTGGCTGAATTAGAAAGACTTTGTTGGTTGAAGCATCTTGTTGATTTTCGTAACGCAACAATGTCTCATATCTTTGCTGGACAAAAGGAATTGTAAATCTGATCTATATTTCGCTTGTCCTCTATTGATCTATTTTTTTTCTCTATCAACATTTTACTTTCATGTTTATGTGATATATATTTGGTATTGTGCCTAAGAAATATCGAAGTAAAATTGCATCAAGCATACAACACCATGGTTATATAAATTTAAAATGGAATTAGAGTTGAAGTGATGACAAAGTCCAAGTTGGTGTTAGAAGAAAACACTGAGGAATAAATTTTATCAAGGAAAAATGGCATCGTCAACCTACAAGGGTTTCAAGGCTCATGATAAATTGAGAAATAAGTCTGGTTATCATGCATGGAATATGTCCTTGGATTTGGTGCTAGAAGATCAAGCTGTCATGGACGATGTGAAGGGGAAGATTCGAGAGCCTCCATCAAATGCAGTTGCTGCCATAAATAAAAAGTATATAAAATGAGAAATCAAAGCCAAGATTATTATCTAGGATTCTATTTCTAAGAACTTAGTTTCTTACATTTATGAGCTGAACACATCTAAACAGATGTATGATAAGCTCGTGAGAATTTTCAGGGCTCGCAATGTTAATAAATCCTTTTCTTCAAGAATCAGCTGAAGAATATCAAGAACGGCAATGATGAATCTATTCAATCATATTTTATGAGGCTCACTAAAATAAGGAATAACCTCCTAGCTATCGGGGAGGATATATCTGATCGAGAGATGGTTCTTATTGCACATGGATGTCTACCGAGTGATTGGTATGTATTCAATACCACCATTCTTAATAATAATGTGATTCCTTATTTTGATGAAATATTGATGAGATGCACTCAACAGGAAAAAATAATGATGGAGTATGCCTCTAATGGAAATGGAAGTGGCCCTACTACCTCTATCACTCATGCAAAGAAGAAAAACAATGGTGGCTCGAGAAATCAAAATGATGCAAGAGGAGGGCCTAAAGGAAGGAAGGGAGGATGTTACACTTGTAACAATATTGGTCACTATGCAAGAGAGTGCCCTAATATAAGGGACTCTACCAGGGATGATGACAACAACTACTCAAGAGGAAATGGCTAGAACAACCGGTTCAAAGGGAAAAGTAACGCTCCTTGTGATCGTAGTTGAAATGGGAAACATTTCAAGAGGTCAATAAATTCCAGGTACGATGAGTCTACTTTTGTTGATAATAAAAGAAATGAATTTATTCTTGTATCTTCCCTCTCTGGTGCATCTCCACCCAACACCTTGGAGATCTGGTTGATTTGTAGTGGTGCTTCAAGGAACCTCACTGGTTATAAATAATCCTTATCTGATCTCGTTGACAAGGATGCTAATCTAAAAATTATCCTTGGAGATAATGCAACCTATCCCGTGAAAGGGACACGGGTTGTAAAACTACATCTATTTCAAGGCCAAATCCTTTGATTTCAAGATGTGTTGTATGAACCATATTTGAAGAAGAACCTCATTTCCATATTGGCAATGGAAAACAAAGGGTTCAAGGTGGTATTCGTTGATGGAAAGGTATGTATCTGAAAGAAGAACTGCAAGGAAACTCTTAGTATTGGTCTTAGAGTTGATAGACTCTACCAAGTTGGAGGAATTTCATTGGGGGCTATGTCATGTGATACAACTCTTCAAATAGAGCTATGGTGCCAAAGATTTACACACCTTGATTAGAAAGCCCTTCCCGAAGAAAGGAATGTGGTGACATGTATTCCCAAATTTAGAGATGATCATGGAGGTATATGTGGGGTTGTGTCGAAGGGAAGCGTACAAGGGGACCATTCCCCTCAAGTGTCACAAAGGAAACTCATTTCTTGTAGTTGATACATTCTGATTTATCTCATATGCTGTTAGTGACATCCTTTGGAGGATTTTCCTATTACATGACTGTTACACATGACTTCTCCTACAAGATTTGGATATATTTTTTGAAGAATAAGGAAAAAGCGTTCAAATGGTTTCGTACCTTCAAGGCTTGGTGTAAAATAAAACCAAGAATAAAATCAATTTTTTGAGAACTGACAATGGGACCGAGTATGAGCCAATTGATTTTAATGAATTTGGTAGAGAAACTGGCATTAAGAGGGATACCATAATTGCGTACACTCCTCAGAAAAATGGTGTTGTTGAAAGGAATAATAGGACCATTATGGAAGCTACTCGTGCCATTCTATGTGACCAAGGTCTACCAAGGTTTATATGGGGAGAAGCTGTGAACACTATTGTGTATTTTCAAAATATATGCCTGCCATCTGCTCTGGACTCCAAAATTCCCGAGGAAGTCTTCTCTAGTAAGAAACCTGATGTTTCTCATTTTATATTTTCTCGTTGTCCTATTTACTTTCATGTGCTAAAAGAAAGGAGAAGCATGTTGGATGCTTCTTTAAAGAAGGGAATGTTTGTAGGCTTCAGTGAAATTTCAAATTCATATTAAATCTATGTTCCTAGTCAAAGAGAACTGAAGATATTCCATGATGTCATGTTCAATGAAGATGTTGTCCTCAAGAAAGTGAGAAATCTTCCTAGATCCAAGGAAGAAAAAGAATATGAAGAAGCAGGGAAGTAGGAAGAGGCGAAGGATTACCTGATCCATGATTTTGAAGGACATATGGATCACATTGATCCACCTCGTTTAAATAAGAGAATACCCTCATGGATGAAGGACACTCTCGCAGACATTGAGAGACATATTGCCACAAGGGGGAAATTTCATGAAAGAAAGAAGCCGAAGAGATAAACAAGGGCATCTAGCAACCATGAGTACGATAGTACAATCTGAGTATCATAATTTCAAGAAGCTATGAAGAATCAAGTTTGGAAGGATGTTATGCATGAATAATATGAGTCCATTATGAAAAATTATGTTTGGGAAGTGGTCCTAAGACCGGAGGAAAAATATTTTGTGACCTCGAAATGGCTTTATAAGATCAAGCATTGTTCTGATGGAAGTGATGAAAAGTACAAGGCAGTATTTGTTGCACAAGGATCCACTAAAAATGAAGGCATATATTATGATGATATATTTACACATGTGGCCTCCTATAGCACCATCCGATCTATTATTTCCCTTGCTGCAATGCAAGGATGGAGTATACATCAGATGGATGTGAATACCAATTTTATGGATGGCTCTATAAAGGGATAGGTGTATGTGGAGCAACCTCTAGTGTTCAAAGTACGAGATAGAGACACACATGTATGCAGGTTGAAGAAAATCCTCTATGGGTTGAAGAAATCCCCGAGGGCTTGGTACGAGAGGATAGATAGCTACTTGATGAAGCTGGGCTTCAGTCAAAGTAATGTTGATCCAAACCTTTATTTTAAGGTTGATATAGAAAGGCCTATCATTCTCGTTTTGTATGTGGATAATCTCTTCCTGGTAGGTGCTGACCCTCTCATTCATCAGTGTAAGAGGGAGCTAGCTTTTGTTTTTGAGATGAAAGACCTAAGACTGATGCACTAGTTCCCAGGCTTGGAGGTCTCGTAGAGGCCAGGCGAGATTTTCCTTTCTCAAGGAAAATATGTCATGAAGTTGTTGTAGAGATTTCGTATGGTGGACTGTAAGTCTGTGTAGACAACGATGGAACTCAACTTCAAGAAGTTGTGTGGAAACGAAGCTCGACCCATGCTAGAAAATCCTATTGAGTACACACAACTCATGGGGGGCCTAATGTTCTTAGTGAACTCCCATCAAGACGTATTTTTTGCAGTGAACATATTGATTCAACATATATTTGATCCTCATCAAATTCACTAGATTGGTGCAAATAATCTGTTGATATATATTCGAGGTACAATAAACCATGGGTTGAGATACATTAGCGGGAGTTTGAGACTCCATGGATATACTGATGTCGATTTGGCTGGCAGTTTGGTGGATCGCAAGAGCACATTTAGATGCTACTTCACCTTGGTTTCTGCTTCAATATCTTGCATTACTAGGATGCATAATTCAGTGGTTTTGAGAACTAATGAGGTCGAATACATTGCAGTGAGTATGGACCGTTCTGAAGTTGTTTATTTGTGAAATCTCTTTAGTGAGTTATTTGACCATATGCTAGATACCACATTTATCCTTTGTGATAACCAAAGTGGGATTTTTCTTTCTAATAATCCCATGTTCCATGATCAATCCAAGCATATTGATATCAAGTACCACTTTATCTAGGATATGGTACGGCGAGGCACCATAAGGCTTGATCATATAGGCACTAATGAGCAGCTCACAGATATTCTCACAAAGCCATTGGGAAGGTCAAGTTCCTAACCTTCCGTGAGAAGCTTGGAATTGTGGAAAGACCCTATTCTGAGGGCCCTTCTTGAGATGGAATATGAGCTCTGGGAGCTCCTGTCGACTTGGGGATAGCTTCTTGGAGCTATAAGCACATATGGGTCTAGGCTTGCCGAATATTTTTGTTCTTCTATCCCACCGTTATGATATTTAGTTAGTTCACCTCTCTTTGATCTGTGCCCCACACAAATCCTACCCATGGAGTTTCAGACTCATGGGAAGTACCTCTCATTTAGCCACTGATGTGGGAAATGTGGGTAGAGACCAAAAGCGAGAACGACGGATGCATCAGAGATTTCCATACTCCCTATGGCTAGGATGGAACGTGTCCAACACATTGATTTGGGATCAAGTATGATGAGGTTGTTACCTCTAAAATGACTTCGAGTCAGTAAACTAACATGGGGTTAGTATGAGACTCTTTTTTTATTGCAAGAGAGGTTTTTACCTCTAAGCTCACTTCGATTCAGCTGAGTGTGATGTCTTTGTGACTCACCTTTTTTTTATATCTGAGAAGGATATTCAACAAATCAAGGTACGGCAGGATCATGCATGATGTTTGCTGAAAGTACATGATGGTACTTATTTGTGGCACGTGTGGATAGATGGAGTTCTACCTACCTGAGAGGGAGTGTTAATTTTTGAAAATTAGTTCCAAACTCTATGTTCCACTACTCATATGATGATGTTCATATTTTTGTTGGATTCCTCTTTCGGAGAGGTGTAATATTGATATAAATATCATCTTGTTTAGATGAGTAGAACATTCATTTTGAATTTATTTTCCACATGTGCAAGGTCGACCAAATTTGTAATGTAGGCTCACATGCCTAATAGATGTGTCACACACCCTCACTCATGGATATAAATTGGAGATACTTGGAGATAATTTTCTCATCTTCTCATCACACATTCTCTCATTGTGATATAATTGGTACGATAGCCTTTGGAGGCAGTTTTCCACTCACATGTGTGGTGGAAAGTTGTTGTTTTCTATGGATCTGTTCAGGGATTTTTTCTACAGCCTTGACCAGTGTTGAATGTGGTCAACCATTGGTTGTTTGACCTCAAATTTCTACCAAAATTACGATTTTAGGAGGTCATACTTCTTGGCACTAAAATTGAGGAAATTTTAACTATTTGATCGATGCCCTAATCTTTTGTGTTGACTTTTGTGTTGGTGTCCTTCTTTGAATTTTCTGCATTGAATTTGTGTTGAACAGTGTTGACTTGTGATGAGCTATCTTTGAGGGTTGTGGGTGTGACACATGAAGGATTGGTTGACTGAGAAATAATTTTCTAACTGAAGCATTCTCTTAACTACCGTAATAGAACAATATCTCATATCTTTGTTGGACAAAAGGAATTGTAAATATGATCTATATTTGGCTTATATTTCGTGATCTATTATTGTGTTCTATCAACATTTTACTTTCATGTTTATGTGATTTCTATTTGGTATCATGCCTAAGAAAGATTGAAGTAAAAGTGCATCAAGCATAGAACACTATGGTTATCTAAATATAACAGCTTCTATGGGGCATAAGAAAAACAATATACATGCTACATGGGACATGAAAAAAAAAATATGGGGGCTAGAGTAATACTATAGCGACCTAACAACACCATTCAAGATTACAATGAGGATTTTTTCTATTATGTATAGAAATGTATTACCTGCATCATACATGCTCATGGTGAATTCTATGTGTCTTTTCTCAAAAAGTATATTTCTAGTATTGGTTACGTGAATAATTGGCGGATGATTATTCAGGTGGAACTAGAAGGATATTTCTAATTACAACTGGTACACATTTTGCATAGGATGATGAAGGTGCTTTAGAATCAACCACTCGACATGGCAAAGGTACAATGGAATCTACTAAGTACAAACGGGCCTACTTGGGAGAAAAAATATGTCATGAGGGATGATTATCTTGAACTTTTGAATGACATGTTATGAGTGTGTGTGTGTGTGTGTGTCTATATATACATATATGTGTGTGTTTGTGTGTGTGAGGGATGATTATCTTGAACTTTTGAATGACATGTTATGAGTGTGTGTGTGTGTGTGTGTGTGTCTATATATACATATATGTGTGTGTTTGTGTGTGTGTGTGTGTGTATTGCACCTATAATGTTGAGTAAAGTAAGGGCAGGAGGATTGTAATAAATTTGCTGGTTTATGATGTAAATATAGATACATTGATATTAGATTGATGATTTGGAGTGATTTTTGTAGACCTTGTTCGTGTGTATACTAATATATGGATTTTGGAGATAGATTTTGAGGGACGTATATGTTGTTTTGGAAAAGTGGCTCAAGCGTCCAGATTTTAAATATTTTAGATATTTCTATATTAAAAAAATATATTTCTATATTAAAAAAAATATATATGGACGTGGATACCAATCCATGTAAACGAGTTTGAAGATAGTGCAACTCCACGACTATAAGAAATGGGTTTTTATTTAGTGTTTGGGAAAGGAGCACATGGGGCCTAAATGGCTTGAGGGAGTGCCACATGTAAAATAAATACCATGGATATTTAAAAGGTGTATATTTTCCTAAGAGATATTGAGGGATTCATTCTGGATTTCACACTTTATAGTATCCCATTTTGGTGTAATCAATTATGGCGCAACTAGCTCATGATCCTTGTGCATGAGGTTGTAGGCGAGTTAGAAGGTATTTTGATTTATTGTTGGAAATATGTCAAGAGATCAGCAAGATATCCTACAAGCTCAGCCTTAGACGATCTCTAACTGTATGTAATGCAAACTTAAAGGTGGGAACCATTGAGGTATTGAAGGGCCAAGAGAAGGTGTGTGCCACCGATGCAAGTTTAGAGAGAGGGAGTCTGTAGTTGGGGAAGTATTTATTGGATGGATACCTTTTCCTATACTATGTGCTTCCTATTTTTTTTCTACACCATTGACTGTGAAATTGTAGCCCCAACATAGGGGTGATTTGTGGTTAATATTGATGAACCACAAGGTCTATGGCTGAGTGGAATGTGGAGATCCCGCAACAAAATTTTTATTTCATTATAGATAATTTTTTATGTTTATTGTGTCATTTTATATTCAACTAATGAATTCCTATTGGAGGCCATCGTTTTCTAGATTATATGCATTGTTATCATTAATAATGCATCAATTGTTAATATTATTCCACTGTGCAATTAAGTTTTATTGTGTATAATGGTTTGTGTATTTCAATGTTGTATCTCTGCATTTTGAACATGTTGCATCCATATATCTTTTGATGCATGCCTCCTTTATACCATCAAACGTTAGCATTATTAGTGGTTTTTTTGTGCTAGCATTTCCCAAGAGGGGCTTGGGAACATTACACCACTTCTGGTAGTTCAATTTTAAACCCTAATATTTTTTTGTCTTGCGTCTATTCTAATAATTTTAATTTCTTATCAAGCTTTGGATCTAACTCTATTTTATTTATACTCTCTCCTTTCTAGACGATCTATATGACCATAAAAATGGTCTAAGGTGAACTTTTTGAGAAACCCCTTAATAGCTTGAGGTTTTGGTATAGAGTGTGAAGTGCTCGTAGTTGAAATAGAATAGTAGTTTGCATTGACATTAAAATTGAGATTATATATAAAATTTCAGCTACAAATAGTGATTCTCATTTATATTAAACGAAAATTGAATAAAAAATAACATGAATACAAGGTGAAACTAAAATTCACATCGATGTTTAAACCATTGTGTTAGAAATTGACATGTACTTTCAAATTAACACATTGATTTCATTTGAATTTTAATGTGTTTCTTGTTATGAATCGAGCTCCAAAAATAGAGGAAAAGAGATATAAACCCATTAGAAATAAGCCACTTCGAGGGGGAAACCTCCTTTACATTGCATAAATGAGCAATTCAATTACTAGATGATACAGATGACAAAACCTCCTTTCTATATGTAGGATTCCACGGGGTCACAATATAACCCTAGGAGACCTAACAATAATAATGTAACAACACAAAAATAACAATAGTGACTTCTTATGGGGCACAATAATAACAATATGGGGGCTACATGGGCACAACAATAACAGCAAGGGGACTACACTAACAACAATAAGGGACTACACTAGTAATATAGGGACCTAACATTTGTGATCATTTTTACACGTAGATCAAATTCTAATTTTCCAAGAAGAAATCAATACTAGGTTGAATCATTGACTCTAGGGGATATCCCTTGCTTCTCACAGTGATAGTTTCTCCAAGTCACCTTAGAACAACTCCTTTGAGCTTTCATTGCCACATTAAAATATTGATTATTTAATAAAAGGATAGAGAAATAATGTACACCAAAGATGATACTCAACTCAAATTATATCTTCAGACTTATTCCTCTTCATTGGATTCCTATAGGCTACATTGCAAATACATAAAGAATGTCATAAAACAATGAAATTGTCATAGTATTCCCTAGGCACTAAAAACAACTTCAGCAAGAAGTTTTTTAAGCGAAACAATCTTAAATATTCTTTATAAGAAAGAAAATGTTTGTACAAAATTGGGATACAGTTCACTTCAAACAAACCATATGAAATAGCAACAGAGAACATATAGCTCAACAATAACTACAAACCCATAAGGAATCTCATTTTTTTTAAAGTACAAATATTACAATAAATAGGTACAAATGAATGCTATATCCATTATAAAATTCCACAATAACTTAGAAAATAAGACGTATTTCACTAGAATTATTTATTGAAAAGATATTCAAGATAATAGTAGAGAAAATAATTAGAATAGGTATGTAATTTATTTGAATCAAACTAAATATTACAAACATTTATAAGCTCCGAATCAAAAAATATTTTGATAAACAATAGAAGAAAAAATTTAAAAACAACATAGGAAGAGAATTTTCAAGATGGGTGGGCAATCAACTAGATTGAGTTATGATATGGGAGGATAAAAATGGTCTTATAGAGAGCTTAGTCTCTCTATTGCATACAATTGTAGTACCTATAATGTATTGAATTACATTTTATCTAATTGGAAAGTTGACTGTTTACATATTTTTAGTTGATTTTTTTTTTTTAATTTAAAATTTATGCTGAAATAACTTTTTATCTGTAGATTCCATAGCCTACTAGTATAAATTCCATCAGATGAATAGGGGATATAAACCTCTAACCTTGTAGCACATAACACTTCGTTTTCAAGAGAATAATCAATTGAGTTACATAGCTGAATTCATTTCAATTTTTTAGTTTGAAAAGAAAAACATCTTTATCAAAATATACAAAAGATTAATAAATCCTCAAATCAAATTTAAAAACTATAACATTAAACTTTAAATAATATCACTATTTAGCCAGATCTAATATCATTCATCCATACAACATTAAAAACATTGTTTATTCATTCAAGTGCATCCATTTCTACAAACGTCTTATCCAATGTCCAAGGGCATGTTCATTTTTAAAATGACTCAACTGAAATAACCACAACCATATAAACATGTGCAATGTAAAAGAGAAATAAACAAATTTAATCTAAAATCCGATAGATATGCTCTTCTAAATCCTTTCCAGGTTTCATTTGAATAATACTGTTCTCAAATCCTTTCTACTAATCCTAAATTCTTTCACAATGGTTTGAGTTGATTATGACCATCCTCAAGTACTCGTTTTAACGAAAGTATTCGTAACAAATAACCCCATAGAAATTGTAATCAAAAGTTGCATTCTTCATTAGTGGTTCTCTATAATTTAATACTGTTCTCAAATCCTTTCTACTAATCTTAAAATCTTTCACAATGGTTTGAGTGGATTAATACCATCCTCAAATACTTTCTTTTAGCAAATGCATTTGTAACAAATGACCACATAATCAAAAGTTTCAAGTCTTCATTAGTGGTTTCCTATCCTTTCCTTGAGGAGTCCATTACTATGCTATTTGCAAGGAAGGAATCCATTACCATGCTATTTTCAAGGAAAAAAGATTGCCAAAAACCAACTAGTTGATATTGCCAACAACCAACTAGTTGATATTGCGATTGCTCTGAAATCATAGGCAAAATAAACATCCCTATTAAAATGGTAGCTAGGAGATTGCGGTTGAAATCACAGGCAAAACTAACATTCCTATTAAAATGGAAATAAAACGTAAGTGCATGAGAATAGCCTTTAATTCAATAAAATTTGTATTAAGTAAAAATTTCGTATTGGCCTCAGGATCCTATTCCTTTTCCATAATTTTGCACAAGGAAGATATTATCACAGAATCTGCTCCGTTTGAATCATCGGTGGTAATTAATTCTTCTCCTCTTGTTATCACTTTCTCTCCCTTTGAAGCTAAATCACTGCCAGATCCCATTCCAAGAACACCTAAACAACTAGTGATAGTTTCAGAAGCAGGCCATTTTCCTTCCTTTCGTCTGTCAATAGAATCTAAAGCCTGTTCGACTGGAATTAAATAGAGCCCTCTACTGTGTAAGTACTCTGTAGCTCCATTCATATCCCTCTCCATGTACTTCAAAATATTTTTCTCAAACTCTCGGCCTTCCTTATATAGCGAGCCACCAGGTTGAACCAGAACCGCTGATGCCTTGCAAACCAAAAAACGATAGCATCAGCCAACAAAGTAAAACACACGTAACATAATGCATTTATATTTCTAGCAAAAATCGACAATTGTTGAAATATTAAAGTCACCTGCCGTGCCTTGGGCAGGAAGAACAAAGAACAAGTACAAGGCAGCAAAAACAGAGATTGAGTGCGCAGCACTCTGTATTCAAGAAGAATGGGAATGAATTAAATTTTTTGATGGGCCGCAGCCACAACAACAGAGAAGAAATTTAATTTGATGATGGATAGAGCTGTCTAGCAGCGGAATGAAGATTTCCCGTAGTTCCAGTCTACGGAGGAGCAGACTAAATTAAAAAGAGTCGTTTCGGGCTTTAAAGCCCTCAACAACCAGAATGAAGAGAAACAGGCAGAAGTCCTTTTTATTTTTGAATTGGCGGGACAAGTGGTCCCCACCATTTATATGCCAATTGGAATCGCTAATCGGAGATTTATTTTGAAGCAGTGTCTTGTTGATATGGAGCTGCGATGCGATGTGATCCAATCGCAATCGCAAATCGCAGTGCATATGTTATAAGTCAAATGTCTTGCAGATGTGGAGTTCTGCAAAGCGGAACGTTTAATACAAACATAATACATATATAATAATCTCCCCACAACAGCGGAGGCCCGTGGATCCACAAGGCCACGTGGCAGCATTCCGCGGGGGTCTGGTAAGTCTTGCGACATGAGCTATGAACCCCCTTGGAATGGTGACGTCACCGCAGCGGGGTCCACAGTTGATGATCGACAAAGGATTGCGGGGTTTAATTTATCGCATATGTTATTTGTTTTAAAATATGTGTTGTTATTATTTTGTTTGTTATGTTTTATGTGCTGCCGCGCCATATAAATAAAGTAAAAAAAGAAAGGCCCGAGTATGTAATGTATTATTGTATTGTATTGAGAACCGCTGTGTGAAGAGCCCGCAGGCAAGAGAAAACACAGTAAGACCATTAAAACACTGTTTTGTGCGTTTTTGAGAGAGACAGAGAGCATTGTTTTGAAATTCTGTGCACTGCGTCTGCAACAGTCACTGTAGTTGTTTATCCCTCTGTTTAGAGGAATATTTGTATTAGTTCTTGAAAGTAATAGAAGTTTATTTCAAAGTCTGAAAACTCTGTCTCCTTTCAATTTATTTTTATTTCTCTGTGTTTAAAGGAGAGCATTATTCTCTCCATTTCCATTTGCTTGGAATTCCCAAAATCCAAACATGGTATCAGAGCTAATCTAGGCTCTTTGAAGAGTTCAAAGAAGCTGAAGAAGAATACCTGTTGCAGCGTTTCTCTCCAGCAGCGTGAAAAAGATCAACAGAAGTCAAGGTCAGGTATTTCTCAAAGATAAAAGTGTAGTTGCTTATTGTTTAAAGAGTTTGTTCTTTCAGTAAAGGAAAGACAGTTTGTTTAAAGGTTGAGTTCAGTTTGAGAAGCAATGGCTTGACCAAGCACTGTTATGAATCTTGGAAGTGTTCAGCTTCCACAGTTTAATGGAAAGAATTATGATTACTGGGCCATTACCATGAGAGCCCTGTTTGTTTCACAAGACCTATGGGAACTTGTAGAAGATTGTTTTACATAACCAGCTGATGAGCAGGCTTTTAATGCCTTAACTCAAGCAGAGAAAGATGTGTTGAAGAATAATAGGAAGAAAGATGCTAAAGCTCTCTTCTGTTTGTATCAGGCTGTAAATGAGAGTGTGTTTCCAAGGATAGCAGTAGCTAAGAAATCCAAGGAGGCATGGGAAACTCTGAAAGTTGCCTATCAAGGTATGGAGAAAGTTAAAACAGCAAAACTTCAATTGCTGAGAAGGGATTTTGAAACTCTTTGCATGAGAGAGTCAGACAGTGTTGACACATTTTTTACACATATGATTGGGATTGTAAATAAGATAAGATCACATGGAGAAACTCTTGAAGAAAGAAGAATTGTGGAGAAACTTTTGAGATGCTTACCCTCAAAGTTTGATGTAATTGTTACCACCATTGAAGAGACCAAAGATCTCTCACAGTTCACAGTGGATGAACTTCATGCCTCACTAATAACTCATGAACAGAGATTAAGCAGAGATGAAACCTCATCTCTTGAACATGCTTTCAAGACCCAAATGCCTTCAGGAAGAGGAAGAGGTCAAAGAAAAGGAAGAGGAAGAGGCAGAAGTCAGAATAGAGGTGGAAGGGACAGCTCTTCACATTCACATGGATGGAGCAACAGCCAAAGTCAACGCCATGGCCAATGTAACAGCCAGCAAGGTGGACATCAACACCAACATGCTCATGGAAAAAGGTATGACAAATCCAATGTCCAGTGTCATTATTGCAAGAAATATGGGCACTATGCCAATGAATGTAGAAAGAAGCAAAATGACATGAAGAATAGGCAGAATGCTAATGTAGCAAAAGAAGAAAAGAACCCAAGTAATGTGTTGTTAACATGTAATGTAGCACAAGACAGAGAAGATGATGTTTGGTTCTTAGATTCAGGTTGTAGTAATCACATGACTGGAAATAGAGCAATGTTTGTCAATCTTGATGAAGAAGTAAAATCTGAAGTAACCACATGGACAGATACTAAAATCTCTGTCAAAGGGAAAGGCAGAGTTAGTATTCGAGCAAGGAATGGGGAGCAAAAATTTGTTCCTGATGTGTATTATGTTCCAGGTCTGAAATGTAATCTTTTGAGCGTAAGGCAGCTCATCAACAAAGGTTACAATGTAATTTTTAAGGATGATGTGTGCAGAATAAAAGATATTCCTCCAAGCAAGAAAATTATTGCTGAAATTCAAATGACCAGCAATAGAATGTTTCCACTCAAGCTCAACATTGACTTGAAGGGAAAAGGAAAGAGCATAGCAGCCGTAACACAAGAACCCTTTCAGAAGGAAGAGAAAGATGTAAACTGGTTATGGCACCTGAGATTTGGACATCTCAATTTTGGAGGATTAAATCTGCTGCACAGAAAAGGAATGGTAAGAGGTTTACCACTGATAGAGAAGCCTGACAGCCTATGTGAAGGCTGCATCTTGGGAAAGCAACACAGAGAAAATTTTTCTTCAGCGAAAAGTATAAGGGTGAAAGCACCCTTAGATATCATTCACTCAGATTTATGTGGGTCGATGCAAACAGCATCAGTTTCAGGCAGCAATTACATGCTGACCTTCATAGATGATTTCACAAGAAAAGTGTGGGTTTACTTCTTAAAATATAAGAGTGAAGTCTTTCAAAAAAATTTCCATTTTAAAGCTCTTGTAGAAAAACAGAGCGGACTTCACATTAAAGTCCTCAGAACTGACAGAGGAGGAGAATATATATCAAAATAATTTCTGTGTTTTTGCAGAGAGAATGGCATTCACAAGTAGTTTACCACAAGGTACACACCGCAACCGAATGGAGTTGCGGAAAGGAAGAATCGAACCATAATGGAGATGGTGAGAAGCATGGTGAAGGAAAAACACTTGCCGAATGAGTATTGGGCAGAAGCATCAAAATGTGTTGTGTATATTTTAAATAGATGTCCCACAAAAGCAGTGATGAACAAAGTTCCAGAAGAAGCGTGGAGTGGCAGAAAACAGGGAGTCACCCACATGAGAGTTTTTGGGTGTGTGGCATATGCACACATTCCAGACAAATTGAGAAAGAAATTGGATAGTAAGGGGGAGAAGTGCATTTTCCTTGGATATTGTGAAGATTCCAAAGGATACAGGTTGTATAACCCATCCACAAAGAAGTTTGTAATCAGCAGAGATGTGCAATTTATTGAAGAGGAAGCATGGGATGGAAGCATTGAGAAAACAGTCAATGTTAAAAGCTGTTTATCTCATGATGAAGATGAGGAAGATGTGGTTGAAATTAACAACCCAACCGTAGCACAACCTCCACCAACACAGGGACAGCAAGGGACGCCTCAAGCGGCAGCTAGAACACCCTTGAGAAGTAGGAGTGCATCACCAAGCACACCACATGGAGCAGAATTGAGTGCTTCATCAAGCACGGCTACACCAAGTGAAAGAGGAACAAAGTTCAGAAGTCTTAGAGAAATTTATGAGCAGGGGGAAGCAAATGAAGGTATGAACTCCTTATTTGCTTTCTATTGTCAAGTTGATGATCCTATTCATTGTGAAGATGCAATTAAAGATAGAAAATGGATAGAAGCTATGGATGATGAAATAAATGCCATAGAGAAGAACAAAACATGGGAGTTGGTTGATCTCCTAGAAGGTAAAGAAGCCATTGGTGTTAAATGGGTCTATAAGACCAAAAGCAATGCTGAAGGAAAGATAGAAAGACACAAGGCCAGACTTGTTGTCAAGGGTTATAAGCAGAAGTATGGGATTGATTATGAAGAAACTTTTGCACCGGTTGCAAGAATGGAGACCATAAGAGCAGTGTTGTCCATAGCAGCACAAAACAAATGGAAAGTATACCAGATGGATGTAAAATCTGCATTTTTAAATGGAGTTTTAATGGAAGAAGTATATGTGGAACAACCTTTGGGATATCAGAAGAAAGGCCAAGAGCACAAAGTCTGCAGATTGAAGAAAGCTCTTTATGGGCTGAAGCAAGCACCAAGAGCATGGTACAGTAGGATAGATTCCTATCTACTGGAAAATGGTTTTGAAAAGTGTGAGGGAGAACCCACCCTCTACATCAAAGAAAAATATGGTAAATTGTTGATTGTGGTTTTATATGTTGATGATTTAATTTTTACAGGTAATGATGATTACCTTGTTGAAAATTTTAAAACAGTCATGAAAGATGAGTTTGAAATGACTGACATGGGTTTATTAAGATACTTCTTGGGAATAGAAGTGGAGCAAGGTGAGAAGGGAATTTTTATTTCTCAAGCAAAGTATGTGAATCAATTTTTGGAAAGATTTAACATGCAGGAGTGCAAAGCTGCAATTACTCCCACAATAATGGGATTGAAGTTGAGTAAGAATGACAGCAGCAAGGATTTCGATCCAAGTTTGTATAAAAGCATAGTTGGAAGCCTCATGTATTTGACTGCAACTAGGCCAGATATTATGCATGCTGTTAGTTTAATTTCCAGATTTATGGAGCAGCCAAAAGAAGCACATTGGCAGGCAACAAAAAGAATTCTGAGGTATGTTAAAGGTACAAAAGGATTTGGTATTTTATATACAACTTCAGAAAATTCTGAATTAGTTGGATACACCGACAGTGATTGGGCTGGAAGTGTAGATGATCGAAGAGCACTTCCAGTTATGTTTTTCACATGGGTTCAAGAGCCATTGCATGGGCTTCTAAGAAACAACCAATTGTAGCATTGTCTATAGAAGAGGCAGAGTATGTGGCAGCTACAGCAGCAGCGTGTCAAGCAATTTGGATGAGGAGGATGTTAAGAAGTTTGTGCCAAGAGCAGACAAAAGGAACAGTGATTTATTGTGACAATAGCTCAGCTATTGCATTGTCGAAGAATTCTGTGTTTCATAAAAGAACAAAGCACATAGACACAAAGTATCATTATATCAGAGAATTGGTGAATAATGGTGAAGTTGTTTTACAACATTGTAAAACAGAGGAGCAATATGTAGATATTTTAACTAAACCATTGCGACAGAAAACATTTGAATTTCTAAGAAAATGCCTGGGTATGATGAATAACCCAACAACTGACTTTAAGGGGGAGTGTTGAAATATTAAAGTCACCTGTCGTGCCTTGGGCAGGAAGAACAAAGAACAAGTACAAGGCAGCAGAAACAGAGATTGAGTGCGCAGCACTCTGTATTCAAGAAGAATGGAATGAATTAAATTTTTTGATGGGCCGCAGCCACAACAACAGAGAAGAAATTTAATTTGATGATGGACAGAGTCGTCTAGCAGGAGAATGAAGATTTCCCGTAGTTCCAGTCTACGGAGGAGTAGACTAAATTAAAAACAGTCGTTTCGGGCTTTAAAGCCCTCAACAACCAGAATGAAGAGAAACAGGCGGAAGTCCTTTTTATTTTTGAATTGGAGGGACAAGTGGTCCCCACCATTTATATGCCAATCGGAATCGCTAATCGGAGATTTATTTTGAAGCAGTGTCTTGTTGATATGGAGCTGCGATGCGATGCGATCCAATCGCAATCGCAAATCGCAATGCATATGTTATAAGTCAAATGTCTTGCAGATGTGGAGTTCCGCAAAGTGGAACGTTTAATACAAACATAATACATATATAATAATCGCCCCACAACAGCGGAGGCCCGTGGGTCCACAAGGCCACGTGGCAGCATTCCGCGGGGGTCTAGTAAGTCTTGCGGCATGAGCTGTGAACCCCCTCGGAATGGTGACGTCACCGCAGCGGGGTCCACAGTTGATGATCGGGAAAGGATTGCGGGGTTTAATTTATCGCATATGTTATTTGTTTTAAAATATGTGTTGTTATTATTTTTTTTGTTATGTTTTATGTGCCGCCGTGCCATATATATAAAGTAAAAAAAGAAAGGCCCGAGTATGTAATGTATTATTGTATTGTATTGAGAACCGCTGTGTGAAGAGCCCGCAGGGAAGAGAAAACACAGTAAGACCATTACAGCACTGTTTTGTGCATTTTTGAGAGAGACAGAGAGCATTGTTTTGAAGTTTTGTGCACTGCGTCTGCAGCAGTCACTGTAGTTGTTTATCCCTCTGTTTAGAGGAAGATTTGTATTAGTTCTTGAAAGTAATAGAAGTTTATTTCAAAGTCTGAAAACTCTGTCTCCTGTCAATTTATTTTTATTTCTCTGTGTTTAAAGGAGAGCATTATTCTCTCCATTACTGTTTGTTTGGAAATTCTCAAAATTCCAACAACAATCGGGCGTTTACCTCAGCTGCAACATTTGCAGTTAGAGGACCGACTGAATCTACACCGCCAAGCTTACTAGCGCTCAAAACCTGCAGAACAGCAAACACTGAGTTTATCATAGGCTGCAGAATTTTAATGTTGCGAGATATTTGGGTAAAAGTTACAACCTTTATTTGCATCTGCAGAAGATTGATATACTCAATTATTTCATCCAGCACGGATGCTTGGTCTGTCTGCATATATAACAAAAAATTTAGCAATCTTTCCATGTAGGAGACTGATGTAAAGAACAGTCATTTACAAAATCAAAAGAACTTAGAGCAACACTATTCCTTGGATTCTTATCAATGGAATGACCATATAACCATTTCACACCCTCAATTACACAAATATTAACAAATCTAGATGGGTTAAGGGACTGTCTTGATCTTTGGATGAGTGTGTTTCCATTTGATCCCGGGGACTATGTGATCTGATAGCAATATGGGGAATCGTTATCTCCTTCAATTTATATATGTTATTTATTTCGTGGACTTTTTTTTTCAATTGAATAATAGTGCACGCGTACATAGTGTTGCCCCTTATTGGACAAGCCATTGGAGAAATTGGTCTTCACTATCAGGATGTCATGCTATTACCATCATCGATTTTCTATTCCATCACTCATATCAAACATGAATACTTATGAAACAATCACTGAATTAATACATCATTTAGGAATTAGGAATGTCTTTTTTACTATACCTTATTCGCATTTGGAACAAGCTCCTTCAAAGCTTTCAAATTTCGTCCAATTCTCTCTCTCTGTTCCTGCGCGAGGAAAAAAGAAGAGTTAAAACCCTCTCTCGAGTAAAATATTTGAAGCAGAAAGATAGGTTCAGAAAGATAGGATGTTTTCTCACCCGTTCAACTACACTATCAGGATCAATAGCTTGACCTCTACCAGCCCTCGCACGTATCCTTGGAGGATCATTCGAAGCTTCTCCAACAGTTGTTCTCTCAGCATCACCCATGTCTGGCAAAAGATTTCTGATATGCTGTTTCCAACGACAGAGTTATATAGCTTCTTCAAGATAAGTTTCAAATGGAGGAAAAGATTTGTTACAATAGAGTCAATTTGTTTTCTAGTTAAAACAAACTTTCGTTGAGAATATTAATCAACTACTTTTATTAAAATTAAAGAGAAAGTAGGTTATCAGGCTAAATAATTTAAGTATTTTAAATTAAAATAAAAAATATTAGTAAAATTATTTATATAAAATAAAAATCAACATAAAAAATATTTTTATTTTAAATAATAAACATGTTTATAAATAGTATATTTAGTTTTATATTTCAATTCTGAATATACTAAGGATAGAGAGGGACCCTATTTTAAAGTGAAATGAGATTTGATGGTGGGTTGTAAATAAATAAATCATGTTGTGACCTTTTTGTTTTGTCCTGAGAGGAGCATTTTGCAACTGCATATGGGAAAGATGTGTAAGTATAAAAAGCTAAAAAAAAAATAAAAATTAAAAACTAAATAATGTGGTAAATAAATCATATATATATACTCCATAAACCTTGTTATATTTACAAAAAAAAAAAAAAAAAAATTATTTAGGTGAAGCTATGTATGGGACAAATATGATGGGCCAAATACCATATTTTATAAAAGAGGTATGGTAAATTAATAAATATAAAAGAAGTAAGGTAAATAAAAAAAAAATATTTGAAATAAGATTAGAAATCAACATCTAATTAGATACCAAGCCTATAAGCCAAATACCGTGCAAAAAAAGATATTCTTAAAGGTAATATTAATATTAATATTAAAAAATTCATATTATTATTATTATTATTAAATATAATATTTATATTAATATATTATAATATTAATGTTATTAAAAATAGTAACTTTAGATTAATAAATATAAAATTTCTTATTTTGTAATATATATTAATATATCATGATATATATAGTAACTATAGATATATATGTTAGGGAATAACAAAGACATATGATAGAGGTGGGGAAATAGTGGGAGTGACAAGGGAGAGATGCAGATAAACTTAAGGAGAGGGGAGAGGGGGAATGACGAGAGAGAGAGAGGGAGAGGAGTCATAGAGGTAGAGAAGGGTAAGAGAGGGAGAAAAAGACATAAAGATGGAGGTGGGAGAGAGAGAAGGAGAGAGGGAGGAAGAATGAGAGAGGAAGAGACAGAGAAGGGTGAAGGGAGAGGAAGGATGAGATGAGGAGGAGAGGAGGGAGCGAGAGATGGAGTTGGAGGGAAAGAGAGGGTGGGTAGAAGAAAGACATAGAGAGTGAAAAGTGGAGAGAGAGGGAGTGACTAAGGAGAGATGGAAAGAGATTGTGTATTTTTAGGGGTGAGAAAAAGAGACTTAGAAGGAGAGAGAAGGAGAAAGATAGGGATATAGGAACATAGTTGGAGAGAGAGAAAGAGTGGGGGAAGAGAGAGGATGGTAGGGTGGAGAGAGAGAGAGAGAGAGAGAGAGATAGAGATAGAGAGATTCTGATGGGGGAAGAGAGAGGAAGGTAGGAGAGAAAGGGAGAGAAAGGACAAGAGAGAGGAGTTGAGAGAGAGGAGGAGAGAGGGAGTGATGGAGAGATGGCATTGGAAGGGGAGAGATGGAGGGACGAAGAAATACATAGAGAGTGAGAAGTGGAGAGAGAGAGGGAGTGACAAGTTAGATATGGAGAGAGAGTGTGTATGTTTGGGGGTGAGATTAAGAGACAAAGAAGGAGAAATGGAGAGAAGGGGGGAGATAAGGAGAGAGAAATCCATATAGTAAACCAGTGTAGTTCCATATTAACTCTGGATCTGCCAAGCATCGAAATGGATCAAATTTCTCAACGTGCAAACCTTTCCTCAAGTTTTGCAGTTAAAAAAGAGGTTTGCACCTCAAGAGATTTTCTCCCTCTCAGTGCTTGATAGATCAATAGTAGTGATGGATCTAGACTAGTTAGGGTGCATTAATGAATTCAAAAGTCCATTTTAAACAATAAGAAGTCACAATTTTGGTAGAAATTGTATTTAGAGATTTAACTTAAAATAATCATTACATGTATTTGTTAGATGATGTCAAATTATGTTTAAAACAATAACTATTTTTTTTATTGATAGACAAGTTTAAATTTCAAAAATAAAAATTAATAATTTAAAGAAATACTAAATGAATATTTATTCTTTTTTTTTCAAAATTTTCAACATAAATTACTATTAATATATTATAATTGATATTAATTTATAAAAATAATATGTACCGAAGAAAACATTAATACTTAAATATATTTGATACATGAAATAAGCACCCTAGATCGAAGAGCTTAGTGGGATCAAATATCTTCACATATAAAATTCTTTTAAAGTGAAAAGATATTTGATCCCTCTAGTGGATTGGTAGATCTAGAGATTAGTTTTAATATTATAGTGAAATTAGACATTAAATGGGTATAAGAGTTTCCCTTATTTGGAATAAGAAAGAACCCTTTCCACTTATAATTGCATACTTTGTCTTTTTTAAATTTTAAAAAATATCATAAAATAAATTTAAATACATAATCAAATTTCGATTTAAATCATTAATAAAAATAGACTATCCACTTCAATATGGAAAGATGTTGTAATGTCTTATTCCGTTATGTAAACATTTTAACTCAATCAAATTATAAAAAAATAAAAAAAATAATCCATAGAAAATCTTAAAACATTGTTTCAATAATTTTTATTTCATTTTATTTTTATTTAAATAATATAATTAATAAAAAAATTATTAAATAAATAAAATATCATTCGATCAAAACAAAATTAAATAAATTGATACAGAATGAACTAGTTTTTCAAGAATTCTTGCAAATTCCTGTTAAACAAATGAAATTGATATCCAAGTTTCACCAAAATATAACTACTATAAGAAGTTAATTGAAAATATGTTATCCATGTGTCAACCCAATATTATAGTTTCCTTCCCCTTCATCTTCAACATATTTCGGAAAAATATTTGGAACATATTTCGGAAAAGTATTTGGAATGTGTTGCATAGATCCAAACGAATACTCCTAAGAAGTTGTCACTCAATCTACCTTAGCCTCTCAAATCCACGAAGAAGATTAAAATGGCCCTTCAATTATGAAAGAAGATATTATGATTGGAGAAAACTCTTACTTTAGTGTTATATTTATAGAGGAAAATCTCTAAATATTTTTCATCTTTAGGTAAAAGTTGTTCATAGAAGCCTTTATGTTGGTGTAGAGGTGGGGAATTATTGAAACTTAAGATTCTGATTTTCTAATCATTATTTTGAAAATCCAAGTTTTTGGAAGACCATTCTATATTTTGTTGTGTTTTTGGAGTTACGAGCTTGATATTTTGTTATCTATTTAATTATTTAATAAATATTATTAATATTTTTCTTCTTGTCTTTTATATATCTATTTTATCTATTTAATTATTTAATAAATATTTTTAATATTTTTCTTTTTCTCTTTTATATATCTATTTGTGTAGAATGTTACAATGTGTGTTGAATATTATTTTCTTTGAAATAAGTATATATTATTGTCCAAATCACTTATTATTTCATGGTTATTATTTCTTTTTTTATTCGTGGAAATTAATTTATGATATTAGATAACTTTATAGCTTTTTTTATGAGATATGTTTAATTTTTATATTTAATTTAAACTAATTTCATAACATAAAAATATACGACTATAAAGAAAAAAAAATCTAAATGTTCAGAAGTTCTTAAAAACAGAGTCCAAAAAAAATATATTTCAAGTGGCTAACTAGACCCGCATTCTAGTTAAGGTTAAACATGTACAATATATTTCTTAGTATTCTATCTAAATTATTATCCTTCTCCACACCTCTAGTGTTGCTAGATTTATCAAGATATCCCCCGACACACAACATTTGCATATTAATTTTTATAAAATTGTAAATTTTAATTTATGTGACATAATTTCCTTAATTTAATTTTAATTTAAGAAATTACTTAGTTTAGATTTAGAATATAGTAGGAAATTGGGACTTTGTTTTAGAGAGTATACATTGAACCCAAATAAATAGGAGTCAATTTGGGACCGTCATTGGTCCAATTCTCGCTTGTTGTAGTTAGTCCTCTTGTTAACAAGGGGATATGCCACGTGTTAAGAACCTAGAAGAAGAAGTTAGGGAACAAAATATTAGTAGAGGAAAATAATGAAAAGAATATAATGGCCATCACATGATGTAATATCCCATTTCGGGGATATCTCTACAACATGGCAAACTCCAACCAGAGATAGACTGGGAGGGCATTTACTGGATATTTCGCCTCTGAAAAGAGGACGAGATCCGGAGGCTACCTGGCCCTTTCCACACTCTGTCTAAGAGTGAAAGACAAATGCACCAAGTGGTATAGAACTAGAACGCTCAAAAACAATAATAGTGCAACAGACATATAATAGAAAGAGAATACGACAACTCATCCAAAAAACATAGAGAGGAAATGTTGAGCCATTTTATTAATATGAGAAATTTAATGAAGTACAATAGGCTAATATTTCTCAAGGAAAGTGAGCAAACACTCTGAGAGAATACTGGAAATGGCTGCTCTATGAATTGCGTCCCAGCTGCTAGAAAACTACCATGCAGCTGCTACTGCTGGAATTAACTGAAGACTAGGGGCTGATCCCCTTGCCGGAATAAGCTAAAAATCGACAAACCTCCTCTCTTCAACAACTCGAACAAAATCCAGAAACCATACCAAAACTGGCCAACCCCAAAAATCACCAGAAAATGCCTCCCTAGTGAATTACGCTGGCCTTCAAGGCTCTATGGAGTGGCTAGATGGGAACAGTTGAAACACTGCCTCAAACTCCATCAAAAGCCTCCTTTGGGCAAAGGATGACCCTCTACTCAAAATCACGGCTAAATCACCTGTAGAAACCCCAACCCGAAGCTCCTCCACAATGGACTGCGTCCTCTCCTCCAGTGACTGCGTAGTCTCTATAAGCTCCAGCTCCGCAACAAAACCAAACAATAAAATGATGCACAAAATGCTGAAAAACCAACCTTGCCCGAGTAGGCACAAGAAGTACCCCAGGGCTAAGGGCAAGATCTCCGACCGGAGACACTCAATGCACTAAACAGTGTTGCAGACAGGCTAAATAGCTAGCATTCTCAAGAAGACAAATGTCTCACTCCAAAAATCATCAACTCAAGAATGAATGAAATGAGGAGGCTCCTCCATCTTTTATAACGTTGGATTCCCTCCAAAACCTAATGTAGCCTCTCTCTCCTCCATATACTCATCCTTATCTTCATAGAAGCTTGCTGAAACTTCTAGAGTGTACGTAGGCCCCATTCCTCTATGTGGTGTTAGGCCCCGCTTGACTCCCACTTAAGTCACAACGTTGTGCTACTAGGTGGATGTCTTATTTCACTTAAGTGAGGTAGACCCTATTCACTCACTTTTTATTTATTTACAAATTATAGATGGAAAACTAAAAAAAATTGAATATTCCAATTAGTTGTCGCTAATTAGCAATATTACAGTCTCCCTCGGCAAAATGTTGCTTGTCCTCAATCAACTAAAGTGATGGATGCTGCAAAATCTTCTCACTCTTCGAAGTGGCATCCTCATCCAGCAAATTCTTCTACCTCACCAAGAATTCCTGGACGGTCCTACTCCGTAACTGCCTCTCCCTAGTATCAATAATGGGCTCTGGCTGCAACACCAAGTGCCCGTCATCATCTGTAGGTGGTAGCTCCTCTGTCACTGTCACCTGTTGTCCCAGCGCCTTCTTCAATCATGATACATGGAACATGTTGTGGATCCTGCTGCCTTGGGGAAACTCCAACTCATATGCAACCTACACAATCTTGCGTATCACCCTTTCTGGCCCGTAAATGTGAGGCTTGAGCTTCTCAGCTCCCTTCTACTTCAGCGATGACTGTCGGTATGGCTGTAACCATAGTTAGACCAAGTGCCCTACCTCAAATTTCCTCTCCACCCGAACTTTATCGACATACAGCTTCTGTTGGTTTTGTGTTGTAGCCATATTGTCCTTAAGAGCTCAGAGGATGTCCTGACTCTCTTGGATCCAAATCTTGGCTCAAGGAGCCTTGCTAGCATTGGACATCACATCAATGAGAGATAAATGATGGTACCCATACAAAGCATAAAATGGTGACATACCAATAGACATGTGATGTGTCGAGTTGTAGTAGTACTCCTCCAAATGAAACCATCTCAACCATGCTCATTGCTTCCCACTAACACAGTTACGCAATAAGCCCTCCAGCCACATTTTAACTACCTCCATCTGTCCATCTTTCTATGGGTGGTAACTGGTACTTGGTGTCAACTCTGTCCCCACCAGTCAGAAAAGCTCTAGCCAGAATCCACCCATGAATCAGCTGTCCTTGCCACTGATGATGGTCTTAGGAAGACCATGCAGCCTGAAAACCTCTCTAAAGAATAGCTCGGCCACCTGTGCTGCTATGTAATGCGCGGATATGGTGAAAAAGTGCGCATACTTTGACGGTCAATCAACGACGATAAAGATACAATCCTTACCCTGCACCATGGGAAACCCTATGATGAATTCCATCGAAATGCTCTCCCATTTCCCCTCCAGAATGGGAAGAGGCTGCAACAGTCCTACGTGATGGCTCATCTCCCCCTTGTTCCTCTGAAAAACATCGCACTCTGTGATGTGCTGGCGTATGTCCTCCTTGAGGTCCTTCCATGAGAACCTCTCTCTAATGGCCCTGTAGGTTTTGGTAAACCCCTGATGGCCTACCAATGGAGAATCATGTGATGCCTAGAGTATCTTCTTCTTAAGCTAAGATCCCTCAGTCAAGAAGATCCTGTCCTATGATAGTGATCTCATCGACCACTCTGTACCAGTCATCCCCCACCTGTCTGTCTAGCACATCACATGCAAACCTGTCCTTGGAGTACTCCACTAAAATTCGAGCCCTCCAATCTATATCCAAGCTCATAAGAGATAACATGGCTAGTCTACGTGAAAGGGCATCTGCTACCATGTTATTCTTACCATTGACATACTCAATGTCAAAGTCATATGTTTGGATGTTACTGATCCACTTTTTTTTCCTCTCCTATAGCTGCTTCTGCTCCAAAAAGAACCTGAGGCTATTGTGATCCGTCCTCACCCTGAACCTATTCCCTAACAGATACTTTCAGAATTTGGCCAAGGCATGCATGATGGTCAACATCTCCTTGTCGTATATAGGATACAACCTCTCATGTGGAAAGAGATTCTGGCTCTCAAAGGAAATAGGGTGTCCCCCCTGCATCAATACTGCGCCAATCCCCTCTCCTGACGCATCACACTCTAAGAGAAATTGCTGCGTAAAATCCAGAAATGCAAGCACTGGGTAGCTACTCATCACCTCCTTGAGCCTATCAAAGGCTTGCTACATTGTATCCGACCAACTGAATGCCCCCTTTTTCGTCAAATCTGTAAGGGGTGTAGCAAGCTGTGAGAAACCTCTGATGAACTTCCTGTAATAGGTGCATATCCCAATGAAACCTCGATGTTCCATCACGTTCTTCGGCTCCAGCCATTCTCTGATGGCTCTAATATTCTCTTCATGGAATCTCACTCTATCCACTCCAATAATATGACCCAAATATAGCATCTTTGTCATCCCAAACTCACACTTGGATAGCTTAGCATAGAACTATTGCTCTTCCAAGATGCGTAGAACTGCCTCTATATGCTGGAGATGATCCTCCCAAGTCCTGCTATATAATATTATGTCATCGAATAAAACCAGTACAAACTTCCTCAGATGACTGTGGAAGATATGGTTCATGCAAGACTGAAAGGTCGCTGGTGCGTTGGTCAGCCAAAAAGGCAAAACCAAAAACTCAAAGTGCCCATAATGACACCTGAAGGCAGTCTTGGGAATATCATGTTCCCTCACACGAATTTGGTGGTACCCTGATCTCAAACCAATCTTCGAGAAGAACTTCGCTCCTCTAAGCTCATCCATCAGCTCGTCGATCCTGGGTATAGGGTACCTGTTCTTCAAATTCTTCTTGTTCAGGGCCCTGTAGTCAATGCACATCCTCAAGGTGCCATCCTTCTTCTTCACCAGCACTACAGAAGAAGAAAATGGACTGGTGCTTGGTGTGATGTGCCCAAGAGCCAACAACTCCTGGATGGCCTGCTCAATCTCATCCCAATAGGATTTGGTATTCCTATAGGGTGTAGCGATTACCACCTAAATACCCTGCTCAAGCTCGATGGTATGCTTGAACCCTCTATCTGGTTGCTGCCTTGGTGGTATATCCCCAAACACTACCTCATGCCTGTCAAGGATGGCTTGTATATCTGTATGAACTGCTTGACCAGTGGTCTCTGTCTCTGATTCCTGCAACTCAACCGCCCACTCTATGTCTCCCTTCCGGAACTATGCCTCCATCCGGTGTGCCGAAACTATCTGAGGTGGGTAAGTATGTATCCCGCATATCTTCTCATGCTTTCCGGTCTTCTTGTCATCCCACTCCATCTCTAAGGACTCCCAATCCATGGTAACCTTCCCCAAAGTAATCAGCCACTGAACACCCAGTACCACATTGGTATCTGGTATGTTGACCACGAAAAATTGATCAATCACAGTGTAAGTACCCATCGTCACTGCTAACTCTGGAACATACCGGGCACACTGCATCGTCTGCGCTCCTGTGACCAAGACTGAGAACCCGTCAAAACTCTTGGTCAGTATACCCCTCCACTTGACCATCTGTGCATCAATGAATTTATGGGTTGCCCCACTGTCAACCAAGACTGATACTCGTTGGCCATGTCCTTTCCCTCGTATGCGCAGTGTCAAATTCTTAGGAATTCCTTGCAAAGCTGCAAGGGCCCCTCCTGTGGGTGAAAAAGTTGCACCTCTTGTCCCTGGAGGTGGAGGGAAAAAATGATCCTGGGCAGTCTAACTATCTCCTGCCTCCTCATCATCCTCCTAATCCTCTTCCCCCCTATCATCGGAGAAGACCTCAATGAAGTGTGCTTTGCCAGTAGCACACCTATGCCCTGGTGCCCACGGCTCCTGACACATGAAGCACAACCGCTTCTTCCTCAACTCCCTCCTTCCATCATCATCTATCTATTCCCGTCGCGGATTCCACTTTGGAGGAGGAACCCCCACATCCTTCCCCTTGGGGTGGAAGCCCTGTCTCTGGGGGTAAGGTGTCCGCATCCTGGGCAATGCATCCTGTAAGTCCCTGGTCCTGCTGATAGCATCCTAGAGTGTAGCTGGTCTAGTAGATCTGACTAGACCTTGAAGTGGGTCTGCCAATCCCTCCATAAACATATAGATCATCCGTGTCGCAGATATATCTGGCATCATCACCGAGACCCTCGAGAAATCTGCAATATATGTCTCTGGGCTCCCTTTCTGCTTGAGGTTTTTCAGCTCAACAAAATGCTGTTCCGGATCCCTCCAGTCAAAACACTCCATCAACCTCGTGGTAAACTCGGCATATGTCGTCACTGTAGAGTGTCCAAGTGTAACCATCCCATCGAACCACCAGTCGTGGGCCTCACCATCCAAATGTAATGTCGCCACCTTGATGGCCTACATCTCCGACATCTGGTTAAGCTAGAAATAGATATCCAGCTTCTCCACCCAAGACTTTATTGAACTGTTTGATGATCCATCAAACGTAGGCAAATGAAATATACTAGAGGCACGGTGGGAATCTCCATCATGATAATGCTGGTGCCCTCTATGATGGTCGTGGGGTCTACTGTCCCGCTGGAGCTACACAAAATCTTTGAATGTGAGAGCATCCCTGAACTCCTGCCTGTAGGACTAATACTCTCCAAAATACTCATCCAAGTATCCAGGCTCTGCCTCTTGCTGGACTCCTGCCCCTGTATCTGCTCCCAAGAAATTGGTCATGGTAGAGCGGGTAGGTGCACGTGAAGCCATCGGCTGAGGAATATTATTATGAGCAGCACCCTGCTACGGAAAATGGTGGGATGTACCTGATCCCTCTCTGACCTGGAAAACCTGTGGAGTCTCACACTACCTAGCCTCCACAGCTGTGAACCTTTGTCCCATCACCTCAATATGTCTAGTTAAATCCTGCACCGACTTGAGGAGTGCCTCTCCAAACTATTTGGCCTCTATGTCATCTACCATCAGCTCTTCCTGCCTTAAATCTACTACAAACTCCACCTGTTCTCCATCCGTCACAGGTTCTCTCTCCTGATCTGTGTCCTCTACCCGGGCACAACCTTCTTCTTCATAGGTGGTCTCCAACCTACGCTCACAATCTCTATACTTCCTCCCTCTGTATGGTCTCTTTCCTGATTTCATAGACCATAGGCTGAGCCAGAAATATGGTCTGATACCACTGTAATATCCCATTTCGCGGATATCTCTAAAACACGACAAACTCCAAACAGAGATAGACTGGGAGGGAATTTACCAGATATTTCACCTTTGAAAATAGGACTAGATCCAGTGGCTACCTGGCCCTTTCCAGACTCTTTCTAAGAGTGAAAGATAAACGCACCAAGTGGTATAGAACTAGAACGCTCAAAAATAATAATAGTGCAACAGACATATAATAGAAAGAGAATATGGCAACTACGGCAACTCATCTAGAAAACATAGAGAGGAAATGCTGAGCCATTTTATTAATCTGAGAAATGTAATGAAGTAAAATAGGCTAATATTGCTTAAGAAAAGTGAGAAAACACTCTCAGAGAATACCAGAAATGGCTGCTCTATGAACTACGTCCCAGCTGCTGGGAAACTGCCATGTAGCTACTACTGCTGGAATGAACTGAAGAATAGGGTCTGATCCCCTTGCCGGAATAAGTTGAAAATTGGTAAACCTCCTCTCCTCAACAACCCGGACAAAATCCAGAAACCATACCAAAAATGGCCAACCCCGAAAATCACCAAAAAATGCCTCCCCAATGAATTACGCTGGCCTCCAAGGCTCTGCGTAGTGGTTATATGGGAACAACTGAAAGACTGCCTCAAACTTAGTCAAAATCCTCCTTTGGGAAAAGGTTGACCCTCTAGTCAAAATCTTGTCTAAATCACCTAGAGAATCTCCAACCCGAAGCTCCTCCACAGTGGACTGCATTCTCTCCTCCAGTGACTGCGCAGTCTCTATAAGCTCCAACTCCTCAACAAACCTAAAGAATAAAACAACTCACAAAATGCTGAAAAACCAACCTTTCCCGAGCAGGCACTCAAAGTCCCCCGGGGCTAAGGGCGAGATCTCCGACCGGAGACACTCAATGCACTAAACAATGTTGCAGACATGCTAAATAGCCAGCGTGCTCAAGAAGACAAATGTATCACTCCAGAAATCATCAACTCAAGAATGAATGAAATGAGGAGGCTCCTCCATCTTTTCTAACATTGGTTTCCCTCCAAAACCCAACGTAGCCTCTCTCTCCTCCACATACTCATCCTTATCTACACATAAGCTTGCAGAAACTTCTAGAGTGTACATAGGCCCCCTTCCTCTACATGGTGTTAGGCCCCCCTTGAATCCCACTTAAGTCACAACGTTGTGCTACTAGGTGGATTTCTTATTTCACTTAAGTGAGTTAGACCCTATTCACTCACTTTTTATTTATTTACAAAATATAGATGGAAAACTAAACAAAATCGAATATTCCAATTAGCTGTCACTAATTAGGAATATTACAGATGAGTAGAAAAATGGATAGGGATTTGGAAGAGATTATCAAAAGCCTCAACATGGGGTTTCTTAGTTGTAAAGTTTTGTTGGAGCAAGGTTCTCTAAGTCCGACCATTTTGTTATATTTTTCAATAGTTTAGTCTTGCATAGGGATTTTTGGGCAGGTCAAAACCCCTCATGAATTGTAATGGGTGAAAGCGTAGATCAAGGGCCGCAAACCATGGATTACGGACCATGCAATAGTGCATGCTATATAGTATAAATAAATGAATAGATCGAGTCTAAGAAGTTAGTTTTCGGATAAGTTTGAACGTATATGATAGATTCAGATAGTTTGTGATAGTTTTGTGCCAATGTGTCTGGGTAGAAGGCTCCTGCTGGCTCTAAGCGTGGAAACCTTAGTCCTGCTTTGTGCAAACTGAGTTGGCTGTGTGTGTGGGTTGTTGAAGAGTTTGTCTGAAGGATCTGAACTATTAAGTAATAAAGGAAGACTGCTGCAGAGATCTGAGTTCTATATGCATCTATTGGTTATGTTATGAATGTTTCTTATTTATGTACTGTCTGCAATTAGATATGTTGTGAAACTTTGTGTAGGCTTATATGAATGATTAGTGGATGGATATGATGGTTTAAGGCTCTGATATGATGTGTTAAAGATTATTTGCTTGGTTAACTTACGTAATATATTCTGCATATTTAGCCTAAATCGAAAAGGGTTCACTGGTTAGGGTTGCTATTTGCGATGGTATGTTTATGGTTATTTTGGATCTTAAGGCACCCACATCATTTCAAATATCTCTCGCAGTGCAAAAACCTAGTTCCATCACCCCCATATACTGCTTCGAGTGAGAATTTCACTTGCGCAAAAAGTCATTGTTGAAAGGGCTAGTAGTAAGAGGGTTTTGTTGGTTAACCTCAATTTTGAATCTGGGTCAGGACCCTCAAAGCAACAAATGGTCCATTTCCAGGATGAGGAGCATTTTGAGGGAGGTTGGGTGATGCTGCGAGGTCATTGGTAGCCATTAAAGCCTAAACTTGAGGACTATTTTGAAAAATAGATTAAGGAATTTCCTTAAAGGAAAAAAGAAGTAAGAAGATATATGTTGAAGAGTGAAAGAATAAGTATATTTTTTGTGAGGTGCATTAGATCTTCGTCATAACCTTTGCACACGAGCTGCAGGAGTGGTTGGCAAAGTTTTAAAAATTCCAAACATGTTGGAGAGACGATCAAGTCACGTAGTGGACCCCTGAATTGATCCAACAGTTGGAGAAAAATGGTAATCCCATTACCTGAACTATAGATCACTGAGTTGACAATGTCGTGGGTGGATTTGTAATAGAATTTGCAGTAAATCAACTTGTATCCTATTCTGAAGCTGAAAGGAGGTTTTTCAAAGGATTGAGCGGTAAGTTCTTACAAACTTTTCCTCTGTTGATTAATATGTAATTTGTACAAAAAGGGTATTTTTTGCAGCCACACCAAGTGAATGACCCTTGATCAAAGCGAAAGCACAACGTGCAATGGTAAATACTATAGAGTCAATAAAAATGGGACAGATATGCATACATTCCTCCAAGAAATTCCCCTGATCTAAACAGAGGTGGGGCTGCGCATGCTGAGACTAGTCCTCCTGCTATGCCACCATCAAATGTACGTAGGGGTAAGAAGCCTCCTACACCACCACCGCCCCCACATGTGGATGATATGGCTGCACAGATGAAGCTACCCACCTTTAAGGGTGTGGGAGATAGTAATATGGACCGATTTTGGTTTCTGGTGAATGCATTTAGTACTGTGCAGAATGTCAATACTGATGTTGTTAAAAGAGAGTAGCTAGCTATGGCCTTTAAAGGTCATGATTTAGATTGGTTCATGGGATACATTACTCAATAGGTGTATCCCACAGTGTAGGAGAGCTAGGATACCCTGAAGCAGCAGTTTTAGAGGACAAAATGATATTCTCAATATGTAGGAGAATTAAAAGATATTAAGCAAGGGCCTGTGGAGTCAGTCTATGAGGCTGACCAATGACTAAAGAAATTCATCAGTGACGGAGTATTTTCTTACGATGACAAGCAGTATAAGGAATGGGTCATCACAATGTTATTACCACATCTGTGCGGGCCTGTGGGTCAGCAGAAGGTTGATCCATAGGAAGAGGCTGTGGAAATTATTATGAAGTTAGAAGTTGCGCTGAGGGACGATGCTCAAGTTGGAGTGCTGCAGATTCATAGCTAATTACAGGTGATGCACTTGGAAAATTCATAATTTATGGAGATATTAGGGTAAAGAAGCTAAGTAGATGTCTTCGGAATATGTTGCAGGGTATTTGGCCACACCAAAGGTCAATGCCCTCTGCTGTTAGATTGTATGCAAGCCAGGGGACTGAGTCCACTGCGCCTGAGGGATGTTTCTGGACCTAGTACCCTCACACTATGGTGCACTGATTATCGGGTGCCTGGGCGACATGATATATACCAGTACCTGCGGTTAGGTGCCTATGTCCTAGAACTAAAGCAACAATGATGTAGATTCTCCTCTTCGATAGGACATGATGAGCATAAATTTCAAACGTATGACTTGATGACTAATAGAGTGAACCTTTACAGGGTACAAGTTTACCCTTCTTCACCAACATCTCCTTCTAGATGACGAGGATCCCCGACAAGAGAATGGGGATGAGGGAGAGGTGGAGGCATAGGTTTAGGAAGAGGGAAACTAATTTGTTACAACTGTGGAGATGCTGTACATTATGCACGAGACTTCCTGAACCCTGTGTGCCAATCCTTTAGGTATTGTAGGAAATTTGATCATGTAATTGAAGATTTTCCTGTGTAAATAGCGAAGATGCAGGAAACTCAACAGATGCCAATGCAAAATATACAGTGGGCTTAGGGTGAACTACGCAACGACAGTTCCAATGTAAATTTAATTACACATAGTGGTATTTCCACTAGAGGAAATGATGAAAACGCTGCCAAAGAACAACTAATTAGAATGGTGTCTAACAAAACAAAAAGCTTCAACCTGCAAAAATAAAACGAGAGTTTCATCAAAGCCATAAAATATTTGTCTCATGTGGAAGCATCCACCTTGAGAACTCCCATGGAACTAAAATTTGATGATGAAGGTAAGCCATTATTACAAACCTGCATTAATTACTGTGCAATCAGAAGACAATTGATAATCTCCGGGGCTTGATAGAAAACTACGCAGAAAAAGAGGTGTCACAGATAGAAACCAACGCTGTGAAGAAGGTTTATAAATAGAAGAAGAGAACTAGTAGGGAGATGTGCATGATAGTGCATATTAGAGACTAAAAGATGGATGAGTTCATCTTGGATCTCGGGTCTGATGCAAATGTATTAGCTAAACAAACCTAGAAGAGGACGGGCGAACCAAAGTTAGAATGGTCCACAATTCATATATGCATGTCTAATCAACAAAATATCATTCCACTTGGCAGGCTTCCACTTGTTATGGTAGACATCACCGGAGTAAAGGTATGTGTTTAATTTGAGGTTATAAAAATTTTGGATGATGCAAACAGCTACCCTGTGTTTTTAGGATTTGATTGGGCCATTGACATGGAAGGAATCATCAATATAAAGAATAAAGTATGATTTTTAAGAAAAATGGTACACAGGTGATAGTCCCACTAGATCCGGCAGAAGGAGAACAATACATAGAACTAGTATGCGAAGGGGACGAGGTTGACCATATCTATAAGTTTACTATGTAGGACGAAGACTGGATCAACCCTACAGCTGATGGCATGATAAAATAGGAGACAGATAGCTCATTTTCTTATGATTCTGATGGAAAAATGGAGAACTCACAAAACCTGTTACACGATGTTTTTGCAGTATGCTGCCTCAAGATTACAAAGAAATTATGATGCATATCCTGTCAGGTAAGATAGCTACCCTACTTTGATGGGCCTGGTAGTGTCAAAAAAAAATTGGAAGCATTTGAAAAAGTTGTCCCAGAGGGGCAAAGGTTTTGGTCGCTTGATTTGTCTATGTCCGTAACTCCAGCATGTTGGTGGGAGACGTACAATGGAGGTTTTCAGGACTGGGAGGAATCTATTGTTACATAGAATTTTATCACCGTCCCTGCAATCCCTCATCCCAAACATTCGAGGACTATTCCCATGACCTGTGAACAGTAAAATGTCCTGAAAACACCTTCATAGCATACTCTTGCATAAGGAAAAACATTAGCCTGAAGAAAATTTCCTCTGAAAAACCCTAAAAATAGATGTTTTAGCCTTGGCGTGACTAGCCAGTTCATCCGTTGAACTAATGGGGGAAATCCAGACTAGAGGGTGCACCAACTGGCACTCTGTCCCTATGTTTCACTCACACCAAGCTTATTAAGGGATGTTTTTTAAAAATAAATGGCAGAAGTTTGATTCTAACAAACTCTAGAACGAATCATCAAAAGGAGTTGAGTGGTTTGACTCCGGATTTTCATGTAGAGGAAGTGTTTTTCCACGTATCGTGGAACCTTCCCAAGCGATAGGGCCTATCCCAGGATTATAGAGATCCCAAATTCCTTTCCTCCATCTATAAAAGCTTTCTCTCTCCATTAGCAAGTTATTTAAACGCTTGGGAGTTGAACTTGTAGGAAGGAAACTATAGATGGGAAACTATTGAGAGCTAAGCCGAAGAGAATCCTGTAAGAGAGAGAGCTTCATCCAGATTCCCAACAGGCTTTGTTGAGACACGCTCCGCTGCAAGCCCTGCCAAAGGAAGATCATAGTGTCAGAGCATTTGGTTGTAATCTCCCTTTTGTCATTTATAATATAAGCGAGTCTGATTTTGGTTCCATTCGTGTGTTCATTTCTTTATGTAATGCAATGAATTATATCCTCTCTAACTGATATATAATTACATGCTTTATATGTTACATTGGATGTCATTGTTTCCTTGCATGTGTACAGGTGTCCAAACGTGTTGAATGAAAGGATTTTGATATTTCAAGTGAGGGACGAGAAACATCATGTTTTCTCCAATGACAACTACGTGGGATTTGAGGTAGGCTTCTCATAATGATCTTTGTCATTTTGTAACTAGGAAACAACGTCATTGCATGACATGATTGTTGCTAGACCCGATCAGGGCTAGTGGGATCGCCGTTGTCTGCAGAGGGGATTTACCTCCTCAAAAATTTGGCAAATCCACTGGGGAGTCAGTTGGAGTTAGTCTTTCCTCTTTTGGTTGTTTTTGGCTTTTGATTGATTTATTTTCTCTTCTGGTTCACCTCCCTTGGTGTCAAACCCCTGTTCAGCGCCCAGAAAAATAGACATAGTCTCTGTTTGTCCTTTTTCATCTTTTTCCCATAGTAAACTTAATTGGCGTGGTTTAGCTCTTGACAGTCGCGCGAACTGACGCTTGTTGCTAGTGAGGCCCCCGCGCCCATGCTTTTTTGGTGCATATTACAGCCAAACAGGCGCGCCAACTGTTTTTGGTGTTAGGGTTTGCTTTCTTTTGGGATCTCTGAGCTTGAGTTTTGGTCCTCGTGTCATTTTTATGATTGATAGAGCGCCTTGAAGTCATTTTTTACTATGTTTGGCCCTTTCCCTCTGGTTGTTTTCCCTTTACTGTCATTTTTTCATTTCAGACCTAGGGCTTCTAGGTGCTTCAGTGTGCTGAGTCTCTTGTGGGAGTTTTGGGTCCTTGCTTTCCTTGTCAATTTTTTTTTCTTCTCAGCATTCATCTTGTTCAACCCCATTGAATCATTGTGTTAATTGAGTTACTGCCCTTTTGTTAGTTCGATTTCACTTTGTGTTACTCCAAGCCTAGATTACACGGTTTGTTTGAGTCTCTTTTGAGATTCTTCTTCTCTTTCAGGGATTTCGTCATCGGTTTGAGTCTTGATTGTGTGCATTTGAATTGAGTGAAATTGTTTGTTTCAGCTCTCTGTCTATCATTTCTCAAATTGGTGTTTTCATTAGTTTTTCATTGATTTAGTGCATTTTCTCTAAAATATTGAAAAATACAGAAACAAATTTCTTTGCATTTTGATTAGCCTAGTGAAAATTGAAAGCTGTTTCACATTACTAGTGTTATCTAACTCTAAGAGAGAAGATTTCTAGTTTCATTAGCTTGCATTGGAAATAGTAGTGGATGTTTTTGTGCCTTTCCTTTTGTTGTCATTTGAAAAGCTCTCAACTCTCCCATAGATAGCTCTTCATTGAACAAAACGATGTTTTGTGGCATGTGGTTTGCATTTAGAGGTTTTATGAGATCAAACATTCGATAGGGCCTGTAAATCAAAATGTAAATTGAAGATCAACTTTGAAATTTATTGAATTAACCTAAAGAAGCATTGAAACCTAACGAAAATTGTTTAGTGGTCTAGGCTAGAGATTTGTTTTGGCGTCTTTGAACCTAGTAGTTTTCGCTCACCATCTGGCTTCAGACATCGCTAGTATGAACTTGTGCTCCCCATACTGTCGAGTATATAAAGGGAGACCCCATTAGGTTGCAGTCCCTTATCTATAGGAAGCCGAGTCTGCTACCTCTTACCTGTGATACACCGAACACAACATTCGGGGAGATTACCTGCACGTACGTTAAGTCCTTGGTTGATTTCTCTTTCATTTTTACCAAGATGTATATGGAAGTTCACGGATATCTGGTACACCCATTTACCTAGATTACTAGAGTAGTCACTTCGATCTTTACTGACTCTTTTACCTAAAAATATCATCGAGATCTTGTCCTTTCAAGCTCGTGTCCAACCTGAAAGTGATAGAGTCACCTTTTACTTGTTTCTCAACTCTTAAAATATGAAACAACAGAGTCGGGCTTCAGCTTCTTAAAAATTAATCACCCATGAAATATTCTTTGTTAGAATTTTTGTCCTTGGTGTTTTATTTCAAGGTCATTTTTTATGGCAACTTTTTCAGACTTTTCCAATCAAGGAGTCCCCTCTGAAAGGAGTCCTAGTCCTTTTCCTGCTTTAGGAAATATTGGTGCTCCTTATATGGCCACGTTTTCCCTCCCTGGGTTAACTGTTGGGTTGCCTGTTTGGTTGTTTTCAACCTTTGTGGTCTCAAGTGTTTTAGCTACTGTACCATCCACTCCTCTTCTTGAGTAATGTCATGTTGATTCGAAGGTGGATCTCTCCCCTTATTCGCCTATTTCATCGTCCTCATATTATACCTCACCTGGTGCAAGTTTGGATTCTAATACCCAGGTGGCTAAGAAGAAGAAGAAGAAGACTAAGAAGAATAATTCAGATAAGAGGCAAGCTAATTCTGCAGTTTTTGCTTCTAAAACACCTGCTCTCAATGAACCTTCCAAACCTCCGTAGAAAGTTCAGTTCCCTTGCATGTTGTGCCAGGTAAACCATCTTCTTCGAGATTCCCTTAGCATTCCCAAGGGGCTCGAAGTATGGTCCAACGGTCGTTCACTGTTACCTTTGGCTTCCGGGAGTCAGGTTGTGGGCACGTCTTCAACTAGTGTTGGTAAAGCTCCTAAGAAGCAGGGTAAGCTTACCAATCCCTGTAAGTTGTGTGAAGGGCACCATGTCATTCACCTTTGTCTGTATATGGATGAAGCCAAGAGAGTTTTGGAGAACTCAAATTTTTCTTTACCTTGACTTCCAGCTAGTTACAAACAAATTTCTTTAAGTCCTTCACCAGTTGATTCAATGATTACTTAAGATTCATCCTTGCTTGATCCCACTCCCCTGAAAATTCACCATCATGAATCCATCCCTGACCAACCATTGGTTGTGGGATCAGTTGAGCTGGCCCCGTCTACGGTACAGTAGGTCTTTTCCATTGAGAGTGGATCTCACATCCATCATCTTCTTCTTGTTTCTTCAGATTCCTCAGACTTGTAGAAATATTATCTTGTCCCTGTACCTCTGGAAGCTGCTCCTCCGCCTCCCATGATGGCGGTCCTGGAGGATACGTCTCCTGCATCTATAATGGAGGTTGTGTAGGATTTTCCTTCTTCTACCATAACACCAGGGGATGACCATCTCATTTTTATGGTACCCCCTCCAAGTAGTTTGGTCGCTTCTTTTGATTGGGGTTGATTCGCAGGTTATTTCCTTCCTTCTTATGTGCCCTTTGGGATCACGGTACAGGCCTCGCATCTGGTCGTATCCAGCACCATTATAGATGAAGGCACGTATGTTAGTATTTTGTCTTCAAATACTTGGCAAGCGTTCGGTTCACCTTTGCTTGTGCCTATTACCCAGAATCTGTTGGCGTTTAACAGAGGAACTAGTCAACTGTTAGGGATCCTTCCGAAGTTGCCTGTTACTTTGGGAGGGAAAAATTTCCATATGGATGTGATGGTTCTTCCTTTCCCCTTGGACTTTAATTTACTCCTAGGCCACGATTGTACTTATGCCATGGTAGCAATTGTCTCCTCCCTCTTTTGCTTGATGTGTTTTCTACACAACGGTCGGATCATGACCATCGATTAGCTTGCGTTATTTGGTCCTTATATGGCAAATAGTCCACCATCATGCTTGTCAGATCTTTATCCATTGGTTGTGTCATCCCCGCCGCATGTCAATTATGTGGCTACCTATCCCATGCCCGTATTCAGTGATAGTGTCATTGTACATCGTGTGCTTGGGGAATTGGGTCCAAACTTCCAAGATGTTTTCCTTCCATCGGACGGGCAACCCTTGGAAGCTATAACTTCTTATTCATTATGATGAGGTCTGTCATAGCAGAGTTCATTTTCTTGTGTCAAGCTCCTTAAAAAATGAAACAAGCTATTATGAGGATAGTTATTTTAATGTGTCAACCTCATAAAAAAATATTATTTTATGAGGATAGTTCTTTTAATGTGTCAACCTTGTTAAAACAATGAAACATGTTCCCATTCAATTCGAGTCTTTGATTAGATCTCGTAGAATCCCAGTCGAGTCTTTCTCTTGATCTCGTAAATTGAACCTTCACTCCATCTGCCTTTCATATGGATTGAATCTTGGGGGGAATGTACCTAGAATTGAGTCACCATGCTCGGGGCATGCAAAATGTCTCAAGCATAGTTTGTTTCCATTTCAAGCCTGTGTAAAAATGAAACCGGTTTCAAGCATAGTTTATCTTTGTTTCAAGCTTGTGTAAAAATGAGACCAACTTCAAGTCGAGTTTCTTGATTTCAAGCTTGTGTAAAAATGAAAACCTTCCCATTTTATCTATCATGATTGCCATTTTATCAGCCTATTTTTCCAGATGAGCCTTGGTTTCTCATTCCACCGTCACTATCTGCTTGGCCGATCATATGCCTTCACTTGGTTGTTTTACCCATTCCTGAGGAACCGTTGTGATGTGTGGTCTTGTTAGCCAACCTCTTGACCTTTATCTTGTTCTGAGTAGTTCCACCATCACCGGAACTAGTTCTTCCCTTTATACCACTCGTTCCTCCAAGAGGAGTCACCTTTCAACTATTTTCTGACTCTCTAAAATTGAAATATTGCAGAGTCACTTGTCGTTTTGAGCTCGTTAAATTGGTTGCGAAATGATATCTACCCAGTATATGTTTACCCATTTTTCGAGATAGGATAGATTATTTACGAAAAAGGAATACCCTAGCCTATCACGACCAGACAGTTCTCTCGGACATAGTTTTCTACCTTTTAGGATCTGTGATACTACCTATGAAAAGGGATTGCTGGAGTTTTCTTTTCCTCTGTCATTTCAAACTCTCTAAACATGAAAAGACGTCAAGTTCTTCCTTTTTCAGACTCGTTAAAAACTGATGACATCAGGCTCTGTCGTAATGACGTTACTCGAGTTTCTCCTTCCTAGGGCTCGTAAAATGTACTAGGTTTGATTTGTCTGAAGGAAAAAATTATATGACAAGCATATGGTATCCTCTTCAAGCTTGTGTAAAAGTAAAGAGGTACTCACTAGAGATGGTGGAAAGTGGAACCAGTATCATCATCGTGTCAACAGTATGTCGCTCTTGAACATGGGAGTTGTCTGCATTCGTGTCAAGTTGGGGAAATCTCATCTCATTATGTACTTTCCTCCGTGGGTTTGGGTAATCTCTTTTGACCGATCATTCTCTCTTTTCAATGTCACCATGACCTTAGATCCCTTGATGTCAAATACTTCCAAATCCATTGTTGTGCCACTCATATGTTCGAGACAAGTTGGCCTCTGCATTTTTCAACCTCCCTCTGATTCTCTACTGATCTTGATTCACAAACATCATTTTCCACTATCTCACTTCGATGATGTGGGAAACACTGTGGCCCACCTTCGATCAAGGTCACTTCCTGTCGACCTCAGCTCATTATCCAGGAAGTTGATCTAGAGACTCCCTTCAGGTACCTTGGAGCCTGCATTGCTCAATGGTAGGTTCTTCACATTGGACACAAGGTTTTCATTATTGGCCTTCGATCGGATGATTCTGCAGGTGTTTGATGCCAGCTCGCCATTCACATTGCATGGATTGTACCTATACTACCCTAAGGGCCATCCTCATTATTGGTGTTTCCACTCGCATTTGTTAATGACTTTCATTATTTGTTGGTAATCAAATGATTTTATTGCATGTTCAACTTCAGCTTACTTATTCACATTCTCCGACTTGTACTCTGTTTGGGTCGAGATGGAGCGCAACACCCCAGATTTTGTCTGATAAAATCCAGGCTGTGGATTCTTTGTGGATTATCATGATTAGTTACATGACTCATCTGATTGGATGGCTGCGACCATACCTAAGTCTACTTGTTGATCCTTCTTTGCTGAATGGCTGCGTCCATAACTTGGATCTCAGTTATTGTACACTCTATTATGGATGGCTATGCCTATACCACATATCATGTATTAGAGATATCAGTTTTATTTGTATTTGCAGGTCTTTTGACATCAGTGTTTTCAGTTGGGCGCATTCTCACAAAGAATTTCACCCCTCCCTCTCTCTCAGACCTCATGCTTTAGGGGGCATATGTTACATAGCATTTTATCACCGTCCCTGCAATCCCTTATCCCAAACATTGGAGGAATATTCCTGTGACTTGTGAATAGAAAAATGTCCTAAAAACACCTTCATCGCATCCTCTTGCATAAAGAAAAACATTAACCTAAAGAGCATTTCCTCTGAAAAACCCTAAAAACAGATGTTTTAGCCTTGGCGCAACTAGCCAGTACATCCCTCACGCCAATGAGGGAAATCCACACTAGAGGGCATGCCAACTGGTGCTCTATCCCTGTGTTTCACTCGCGCCAAGCTTATTAAGGGATGTTTTTTAAAAACAAATGGTGGAATTTTTATTCTAACAAACTCCAGAATGAATCATCAAAAGGAGTTCAGTGCTTTGGCTCCAAATCTCCATGTATAGGAATTTGTTTTCCACCTATCATGGAACCTTGTTAAGAGATAGGGCCTATCCCATGATTATAGGGATCCCAAATTCCTTTCCTCCATCTATAAAAGCTTGCCCTCTTCATCGGCAAGCTAGCTGAATGCTTGGGGGCTGAACTTGTAGGAAGAAAACTATAGCTGGGAAACTATTGAGCGCTAAGCTGAAGAGAATCTCGTAAGAGAGAGAGCTTCATCTAGATTCCTAACAGGCTTTGTTGAGACATGCTCTGCTGCAAGTCCCGCCGAAGGAATATCATAGCATCAGAGCATTTCATTGTAAACTCCCTTTTGTCATTTGTAATATAAGATACTATGCTTTTGGTTCCAGTCATGTGTTCATTTCTTTATGTAATGCAATGAATTATATCCTCTCTGACTGATATATAGTTACATGCTTTAGATGTTACATTGTATCTCATCATTTCCCTAGATGTGTACAGGTGTCTGAATGTGTCGAAAAAAAGGATTGTGATCTGTCATGCGAGGGATGGGAAACATCATATTTTCTCCAACGACAACTGCATGGGATTTGAGGTAGGCTACTCATTGCAATATTTATCTTTTTGTAACTAGGAACCAACGTCATTGCCTGAATTGATTGCTGCTAGAACCAATCTGGGCTGGTGGTATTGCCTCTGTCCGTAGAGGGGATTTACCTCCTCAACATTTATAAAAAGTATTACGTTGTGCTTTGAACCTCCAGCCACTCCACCAATTGAATTATTCTATGGTCAAGGAGATCTGTGCAAGCACCTAGCTATGTGGATGGAGGTATGGGATGAAAATACATGGAATGAATGGGTTCATAGGTTTTTCCACTCCTTCGGACCAATACCTACTACTATATATGTTGAAGTTGAGATACACCAAGGTACTTGAGACTGGTATGAAATGACTGGAGATTTCCTGGCAACCTTTGGCTCAGGGGGTGCCTTGCAAAAACTCTATGAAGCCCTGTAGGACATAGATGCTCTGGTGTTTGATGAATCCCAACCCCAGAGGGAGTGCACTGCATTGGCTTGGGATGCGCAAATGCAAGGCATCCTTAACTATAGAAATATGTTGATCGAGGAGACTGAAGATGATTGAATGAATGTTAATATTCCTGAATCAGAAGGAGATCTCGTAGTTTCACGACTTGCATTGTGGATGGTGGATGTGACTAAACCTATGAAATTGAAGGAAGTCAACATTGGGATAGAAGAGAAACCCAATTTGGCCAAGATTCGGGACTACTAGGACAATGATACAATATGAAATATTGCATAGATGTGAACAGAATATCAGGATCTATTTCCTACAAATTTCTCTGAGCCGAAGGGCATTGTGGGTGACTTGGGTGTCATGAAAATCACATTAAAACCTGATGCATGCCCTGTCAAACAACTCCCTTACCAATTGAACATGAAATATAAGTAGAAGGTAAAAGATGAGTTAGAAAATATGGTGGTTGTGGGTATCATTCAATCATTCGAGCAGTTAGATTAGGTAAGCCCAATGGTGGTTTGGGAGAAAAAGACCAAGGGAGAAATCATGATTTGTGTAGATATGCACGAGCTGAATGATGCCTATGTACATGAACCTTTCCCTACTTCGTTATCTTGTAATATCTTGGATAATGTGGGAGGGAAAGAACCTTATTTGTTTACTGATGGATTTTCAGGTTATCATCAAATCTGAATTACACTAGAAGACCATAAGAAGACCACCTTTTCCACTGAATGGGGTTCTTTCCAATACACTATCATGCCATTCAAATGGAAAAATGCACCCACAATATTCTCGCATGTGTTCGCAGCTATATTCAAGGAATTCATGCATAAATTACTGGAATTATACTTTCATGATTGGAGAGTATTTGGGTTGGTAAAGAAACATGTGTCAAATTTGTGCATGATGCTTGATACCTATCAGAAGCACCAGATCTCTCTCAACTTGAAGAAGTGCATCTTCTGCGTACCTTTTGGGATTTTTCTAGGAATATATTATGTCAGAAATAGTTGAAGGTAGACCCATCCAAGTTCACAATTATCATCAAATCAGAAGTTCCCACCACTCAGAAATATATGTGCTCCATATTGGGACATACCGGTTATTACAAGAAGTTTATCAAAGGGTATGCTCTGATCACTGCACCGATGGAGAAGTTACTAAAGAAGGATGTCGCATTTTCCTAGGATGACGAATGTTAGAAGAGCTTTGATCTGCTAAAAGAGAAAATTGTCATATCACCTATTTTGATATTTCCATACTACTGTAAGGTTTTTATTGTGCATGTGGATGCATCTGGTATAGCACTTGGATTTTTTTTAGCGCAACCAGGAGAAGGAGACATTAATCACCCAGTAGATGTTTCTAGTAGGAAGCTCTCAGGTGTAGAGTGCAACTACTCAACTACGTAAAGGGTAGGATTGACCATGGTATATGTGCTGCAAAAATACAGACACTACTTGTTGGGAGGGAATTTAAAAATGTTTACTAATCATTCTGATATGAAATAATTGCTCAATAAGCTTGTGTTGGGGGGGAAGGTCTACCGATGGTTGTTTCTTTTCCAAGTGTATGATTTTGAGATCATTGTGAAGCCAGGAAGACTGAATGATGGGCCTGATCATCTGTCATGAATTTAGAATGGTGAAGAACAAACCAGTCTAGAGATACGGTTACTTGATGTGCAACTCTTCACGATCAAGGTGGTTCATTAGAACTTTGCTCAAATTATCCATATTCTGACTATGAGAATGGCACTTGAGGAATATTTAGTCTAGAAAAAGAAGGAGTTAATTGAGCGCACAACTGATTTCACCTTCACTATAGGTAAGTTGTATAAATTAGAAGAAGATGAAGTATTAATGAGATACGTGTTGGAACATGAAAGACTGGCTATATTGGATGAAGCTCATAGAGGAGTGGCAGGAGGCCACTAAGCTGGAAAAGCCACTGCCCGGAAGGTGTTATGTGCTGGGTTATGGTGGCCCGCAATGGATATTGATGACCCGACATACTTGCAGGTGTGTGATGCATGCCAGCAGACTGGGAAGCCTTTGCACAGAGACAAAATTCCCCTACAACCGTAGATGGCCTTGGAGGATTTTTGAAAACAGGCTATAGATTTTGTTGAATGAATAAACCGTCCTAGAAAGAATACTGGAGCATGTTATATCATCATTATAACTAATTATGTGACCATGTGGGATGAGGTGAAGGTCGTTAAGGACTGCACTACAGATACTACTGTGCACTTCATCTTTGAGGACATTTTGACCAGGTTTGGGTGCCCGACGATTTTGATGAATGATAGAGGTACACACTTTATTAATGAAACAATTGAATCTTCGACAGAAGAATTTTAGATCCATCATATGAAGAGTACCCCTTATCACCCACAAGCAAATGGCATAGTAGAAGCTTTCAAAAATATTTTCGATAACGCACTCATGGAGATCTCTAATGACAACTGAGATGATTGGGACGTGCACATCCCCTCTGTGCTATGGGCTTATAAGAAAACATGCAAAAATTTGAGGGGGAAAAAACCTTTCAGGATGGTATATGGGTACGAAGCCATCATGGCGATGGAATATATTGTCCCAAGCCTACACATCACAGCTATTGGGTATGTGTTATATTCTTTCCAATACTAAGCATGCGCGGGGGGGTAAGATGGTGAGCGATAGCCCCCCCTTTGTGCTGGAAGGAAGGGCTCCGGGGCAGCGCCCCGGCGAAAATTTTTTGGTCCTTAATTTATGGTTGGCAGTTCGCGCCCATGGTTTTATGCATTGTTTTGCACATGGTTTTGGGGTATGATGGTTTTCGGCCCTTGGTATTTTTTTAGATCTGGTCAAGGGATCTATGGTTATGTTCTAATCCAAGGCTAATCGATTATGGTTCATGTATCTTTCGACATGTATATATATGTGTTGTAACACTAAAAGGAATATAATGAAAAATCAAGCTGGTCATCCTAATTTGGGATCCAGGGGAAAATCTCAGTGTGTTATCTGTTTTATGTTTTATGCTCTCGCTATTGTTTATTTTCTGTTATAAGATTCGTGTGTAGATAATTTATGTTCAGGGTTAAAACCTATATTTGGTATCAGAGTTGTTTTGGCTTGAAGGGGACGCCTTTGCTGCTGAGGGTTTTTTTCTTGGGCCTGAGGTAGACCCTGTTCAGTGGGAGATCTGTGGGATCGATTCTTGCAGTGAAAGAAGATGGCTAGCGGTGGGAAGATAGAGATAGAGAAATTTAATGGTCATAGTTTTGAGTTATGGAAGCTCAAGATGGAGGATCTTCTGGTGGATAAAGATCAGTGGATCGCGGTAGATCTAGGTACTAAACAAACGACAATGTCAAATGAAGACTGGAAGAAATTGGATCGGAAGGCTAAGAGTAAAATACAGTTGTGTGTCTTAGATTCAGTATTGTTGAATGTATCTAAGGAAGCTACGGTGAAGAATTTGTGGGAAAAACTTGGTACTTTGTACCAATCTAAGTCTCTGGTAAATAATATTTTCCTACGGAAAAAGTTGTATAACCTGGTGATGAAGGATGGAGACTCGGTGACAGAGCATCTGAACACCTTCAATGATGTGGTAAGTCAACTGTTATCTATTGATATTAAAATCCCAGATGAAGATAAGTGCATTAGTTTGTTTTGTTCTCTACCAGACTCGCGGGACAATCTGGTTATTGCAATAGGTAGCAATACAGCTACCTTGAATTTTGATGATATTGTCTCAGCCGTGTTGTCAGAGGAAATGATATGGAGATATATGGAGGGCCATAATGGAGATGCCTTATCTGTACGAGGAAGGTCCCAAAATAGAAACAAGAATAAGGTTTCTAGTGGGAGATCCGAATCTAGAGGGAGATCTAAATATCCTGGAAAGTTTGTAAAGGTATGCTGGAAATGCAGAAAGGAAGGGCACTACAAAGGGGAGTGTAGATCTAAAGCTCCTGAGAAAGGAAAGGGATCTGATGATGCTCCTTCTGTAGAGGCAAAAACCACCTCGAATGAAGGTGGGGATGTGTATTTGGCATCTTCTTCAAATACACATGTAGATCATGAGTCATGGTTGATTGACTTAGGTGCATCCTTTCATTTCACTCCCCATCGGGAGTGGTTTTGCGAGTATGAGAAATATGATGGTGGTGATGTTTTCCTAGGGGATGATAAGAAGGTTGGAATTGTCGGACGTGGAAAGGTCAAGTTGAAGCTACAAGGTGGAAGGATTAGAACACTTCCTCGTGTTCTGCATATTCCTGCATTGGCTAGAAATCTGATTTCTATAAGCAAGATGGATGCTGCAGGTGTAAAAACAGTGTTCGAGAAAGATGCCTAAAAGATGGTTCAGGGAGCACTGGTATGAATGCGTGGAGTTCAGACTGGAACTCTGTACAAGCTAAAAGGTAGCACTGTTATTGATGGGTGTAACAGTTCTATGGTTCCTGAAAATGGATCAAAAAGCCTAGTTGTCTCTGGAGAAAAGACCATGCTAAGGCATCAAAGGCTTGGACATATTGGAGAGAAGGGCCTTCAGATACTGCATAGAAATGGTATGGTAGAAGGTATGTCTAATTTCTCTCTGGATTTAAATTTCTGTGAACATTTTTTATATGGGAAGCAGAATCAGGTGAGTTTTTCTTCTGGTGCTAAGAGGGCGAACAAGATATTAGAACTTGTGCATAGTGATATGTTTGGACCTGTGTCAGTTCCCTCACTGGGAAAGTCTGTGTACTATGTTTCATTCATAGATGACTTCTCAAGGAATACATGGATATATTTCTTAAGGAATAAATATGAAGTCTTTGACAAATTTAAAGAATCAAAGGCTCTAGTGGAAAACCAGATAGAGAAGAAGATAAATGTGATGAGGACAGATAATGGTGGGGAGTTCTGCAAGAAGGAATTTGAATATTTTTGTAATAAGTGTGGTATAGCACGAAAGAAGACTACTCCATACACACCTCAGAAAAATGAAGTTGCAGAAAGAATGAATAGAACACTGATGGAAAAGGCAAGGAGCATGCTCAGTGGTACCGGGTTAGCAGAAGAATTCCAGGCAGAGGCAGTGGAGACTACATGCTATCTGCTTAACAGATCACCTTCATCAATGTTGGAAGATAAGACTCCACATGAGGTTTGGACTCGTAAGAAACCTTCTCTTTCACATATAAGGGTATTTGGATGTGATGCATATGTACATGTTCCAAAGAAGAAAAGGACCAAGTTGGATAATAAATCCAAAAGGTCCATCTTTATTGGGTATAAGGATTGTTTAAAAGGTTACAAGATTTGGAACCTGGAAACAAGGAAGGTTGTGTATAGCCGAGATGTGGTGTTTAGAGAGCTGAAAGATGTTTTTAAACATGAATTCATACCAAAGGAACATGAGAAGATATAGTTTGAGCTAAAGGAGGATGAATCAGACTCTACAACAGAAGAAGACTCAGAAGATGAAGAGCCACAAACTCTAGCTATTAGAAGATCAATTCGAGAAAGAAGGCAACCAGAAAGGTATAGTCCATCTACTTTCTGTTCAGGTTTTTCTTAACTATAACTGATGATTATCCCAGAATTGTTAGGGAGGCAGTAGATTCAGAGGATGGAAAACTCTGGAAGGAGGCCATGGTTGATGAAATGGCATCCTTGCACAAAAATGAGGCATTGGATCTGGTGGAGTTTCCGGCTGGAAGGAAGCCTATCGGGAGAAAATGGGTGTTTAAGAAGAAGATGAATGTAGAAGGGAAGGTGGAGAAATAAAAAGATCGGTTGGTAGAAAAAGGTTATTCCCAGGTGCCGGGAATTGATTTTGGTGATATTTTTTCTCCCTTCTCCAAATTTACTTCTATTATATTAATTTTATCTGTTGCTGCTGAATTTGATTTTGAGATAGAACAGATGGATGTGAAGACAACATTTATTCACACGGATCTAGAAGAGGAGATATACATGAAGAAACCCGAAGGCTTTATGGTGGAGGGTAAGAAAGAACTGGTATGCAGGTTGAAGAAGTCTCTGTATGGGTTAAAACAGTCACCAAGGATGTGGTATAAAAAATTTGATACCTATATACAGGGACATGGCTTCACCAGAAGCAAGGAGGATCACTGTGTTTATTTTAAATTAATTGGTGACTGTGTTATTTATTTCGTCTTGTATGTGGATGATATGTTGTTGATTAGAAATGAAAAAGAAATTATCCAAGATTTGAAGACCCAACTGTTCTCGAAATTCGACATGAAGAATCTTGGTGTTACAAACTATATTTTGGGCATTGAAATTAAGAGAGATTGAGCAAAGAGGAAGCTCTGGTTAAACCAGAGGAAGTATGTCAAGACTATCTTGCAGAGGTTCTATATGTAGCATAGAAAACCAGTGAATGTTCCTATTCTTGTAGGTGTAAAGCTATCTGCTGAACAATGTTCCAAGAAACAAGAAGAAGAGGAGGATATGTCCCGTGTTCCATATGCAAGTGCAGTAGGTAGCCTGATGTATGCAATGGTATGTACTATACCAGACATTGCACATGCAATGGGAGTATTGAGCAGGTTTATTTCAAACCCATGGAAGGAGCATTGGACAGCAGTGAAGCGGGTTTTCAGATATTTACATGGCACTAGTGATTATGGCTTGTGCTACCAAGGAAGACCAGGATTGGAAAGAATGTTGGGCATTCATGGTTTTGTTGATGTAGACTGTGCTGGAGATATGGACCAAAGAAGATCTACAACTCGGTATGTATTTAGCCTATTTTGAGGCGCAATCATTTGAATGAGTAAAAGACAGTCTATAGTGGCTCTTTTAACTACAGAGGCAGAATACATAGCAGCCACTCATCCAAGAAAGGAAGCAGTTTGGTTGTAGAGATTGTGTTCAAGTATGTGGTTGGTACATCAAGCTATAAGGATAGAATGTGATAGCCAAAGTGAAATTTTCTTGGCTAAGAACCCTGCTTATCATTCAAGGACAAAGCACATTAATGTTCAATATCACTTTGTTAGAGATATGGTTGAGTCTAAAAGGGTGTTGTTGGTAAAGGTGGACACCTTGAAGAATGTTGAAGATGCATAGACGAAGTCTGTGAGCACTCAAAATTTCTCTTGGTGTAGAGAAAAAATGGGTGTTGAAGAATTGGACCAATGAATAAGCTCTCTTGTGGCCCCCTATGGAAAGAAAACAACAAGCGGGAGAATGTTGGGTATGTGTTATATTATTTCCACAACTAAGCACGTGCGGGGGGGGGGTAAGAGGGGGGGCGATAGCCCCCCCTTTGCGCTGGGCACAAGGGGTCCAGGGCAGCACCCTAGTGAAATTTTTTTGGTCCTTAATTTTCAGTGGGTAGTTCGCGCCCATGGTTTTGTGCATGGTTTTGCACATGGTTTTGGGGTATGATGGTTTTCGGCCCCTGGTTTTTTTGTAGATCCGGTCAAGGGAACTATGATTATGTTGTAATCCAGGTTTAATGGATTAAGGTTCATGTATGCTTCGACATGTATATATATGTGTTGTAACACTAAAAGGAATATAATGAAAAATCAAGTTGGTCATCTCGATTTTGGATCTAATGGAAAATATTTGTGTTTATCTTTTTTATGTTTTATGCTCTCACTATTGTTTATTTTCTATTATAATATTCGTGCGTAGATAATCTTTGTTCAGGGGTAAAACCTACATTTGGTTAGATTGTTGGAAATTGGATAGACCAACGCTCCACATGTTTTTCGCAACATGGACTAACCGCCTTGCGTGGATCCTTATCTCTGGCGATGTGATCGTTGACTAACACCTGCAGGTTTTGGTCTAACGACAATCGTGATTCCTAACAAGTGGTATCAGAGCATAGGTCATGAGTTCGATACACACTCGGCTCACATTGGGGGGGATATTGTTGGACATTGGATAAACTAATGCTCCGCGTGTGTTTCGCGACATGGAATAACCACCTTTCGTGGATCCTTATCTCTGGCGATGCGATTGTTGACTAACACCTGCAGGTTTTAGTCTAATGAAAATCATGATTCCCAACAAAATCTTTCACCAATATGGCCAATAATTTCATTATGGAGTAACAGTAAGTGTAACTCATTGCCTTAGAAGAATATTGATTCATTTCTAACTTCCACCAGCAAATGCATAAGGCACGCGAAAATTCTTGGCATTATCGACACATCAAGGAGAAGGTATTCAAGGAAGAAGAGTCAGTTCTGTTGTATGCTATTTAGTTTGTGTGCCACCAAGGGAGTTTAGAAATAATATTTTGGGACCATACATCGTAAAATAAATCTTTAATGGCGGTGCAGTGCGCTTGGACACGTTGCGATGGGAGATACTTCCTAGATACATCAATGGATGTCGCCTGAACCCTTATAGAGACAATCTGGTTCTGACCAAATCACTATATGGCTAAAGGATCAAAATTGAAGGATCTACGTGCAATAGATAAGGAAGGCACAAGCAAGTGCGACAACAACGTAGGGGTTATGCACAACTCTAGAAACTAGCTGTTGTAACAGTGCCGCGGGGTCAAAAAATGAAGTAACCATTTGATGGAATAGATTTTTTTCATTTAATAAGGAGATATTGAAGGATTTTTTACCATTCCCTTGAGGGTAAATGGCCATTAATGATAATCCAATTGTTTTTACCATGGATGGCTTATAAAAAGTTGGCGTGGGTATCAGCTGGCTCCTTTGTTGTTCAAATAATTGACACCTTCTGATCATCTATAATCTTTGTCATCTTGCTATATTTGAGTTTTGTATGTTTTGTCGTGAATCTCTTTCTAACATTAGTAGGCCAGAATTCATATTTCATGCAATAATGAATACCACCAACCCGATAGAGGAACATTCAACACCCCTCACTACATTTATGGAGGAAGGTTCAAATCAGGTGGGAGAAGTAGTCCCCGATGTGGAAGAAGTTGAATAAACTCTGGTGAAAGAGAAACGAAACGGAAAAATGTCAAACTGGGCTACTTCTAAACCACACACCTCTCCACGGAATTTTCCATCTCCTAGGAAAGCTTCGAAGGAGCGCTCCCCCATTGGTGATTTCTTTTACGATGTACGGTCCCAACCAATGCTTTCTAAACTTCCCTGGGTGGTGTGCAAACTAACCATCTTACAACAAGACTAAGGTCTTCGTGCACATAGCTAGAAGTAGCCTTCTACCCAAACAAATCTACAAAAAGCTATAAAAAAATATCTGAACCTATCATTTACGTTCAGACTTCTCCAAAAAATGACTTCTTAGACTTGATCTATTCATTTATTTATACTATTTAGCCTGCACTACTCTATTGTCCGCAAACCATTGTTTGCAGCCCCTTAGTCTACCCTTTTAGCCATTACAATTCATGAGGGGTTTTGACCCACCCCAAAACCCCTATACAAGACTAAAATATTGCAAAATATAACAAAATGGTCGGACTTAGGGGACCTCGCTCCAACAAGTTGTAATCACCTCCTTAGAAATTTACGCAGTTTCATCGGTTTTCTCAGGTTGAGCATGAGCTCTGTGTCACTATTATAAGAATCAACCTCCTATATGACGTTAAGGAAATGGATTCGACAAATTCAAACTTTACTGACCTCCCTTAGGTTCTACAGGACCTCCAATGGCTACCCAACCCCTCCATGTGTCCAACCCCTGAGTTATCTCTCTTTCTCACTAACCTACAGCTTCAATCTCTCCCTTGTGAAGCTTCCATGCAATTGTAACTCTCTAGAAATAATCAATAACACTGAAATAAAGCTTCCAAATGAAAACTTGAAAAAGAATTAGACTTGACCCCTTCTAACCATGACTACAGTTTTGTCAAATAGATGAAGAACAAGCAACCTTTAGGTCATGAATGCATATCTAAACATAGGGGTTTGAAAACTTCTGTGAGGTTTAACAAGTAGGAATAATTCCCTCTCACAATAGACATCATAAAATAAAGTATGTTATGCATTCATTAACCAATAATTTACAATTAAGAACATGATACACTTCATAACTAATATCTCTGGTAAAACCGTGCTTATAACCAACATATAACCAAATAGATAACAATGATAGAAAAACCCATTAAAGAAACATATTAACAAGTAGAGTTACTCATCAAAGGCAATAGAAACTTAAATCTTATTGACCATATGCAAAATCCAACCAAGTCATGGATTTCCGCGTACCAGCCGACCATAGATTAGGCTTAACCAAATATTCCTTTCAGCCATTCACTACCATTCCATATTCCAAGTATGAATGTGTAATATCATGGCATAAACTAATCCATGAAAAATGAAGGGAATCCATATAGTAAACCACCTCCACCCCTCATCATACCCTGATCTCACCTAAAAAGGTACCAATATCAAAAAACCTATCCAATCTTGGGTGCCTCATAATTTCGTCAAATCTCTTGATGAATTTTCTTGTCTCCACCAACTAGTTGAGCACTTCCTGGAGAAAACCATATCAACCCCCAACCCTTGGGATTTTCTTGAGACCACCTCACCGAGATCGAAAACTTTCAAATCATTGAAATCTCAATCAATAATGAATCCGATCGCACCATGGCTATCGGGAAATCGAAAGCAAAGGCTAAAACCCACTCTAGAAACCTAAAAACCCCGTGCCAATGATATCAAAAGAATGAATACCCACATGTACATACCATAAATGTCAAAACAATCTAGGAAATCATACATGTAACTTGGTACCTGCAATTATTATCGATGAAGCATCTTGATCCAGCCTTTCCTTGCTTGATCCTTGCTTTTATTTTCCTTCCTTGGCCTTCCTTTTCTTTTTTTTCTTGGTTTCTCCTCTTGTTGCTATTTTCCTATCCAAAACCAATTCTAAAATTGAACCCACAAAATCTAACCAGCCAGAAGTTGTGAATTGATCCTATGAATCCTTTTTATTATCTATGCCTCTCATTTCTTGCTTTTTCCTTTTCTTTCCTTCATTTTCCTCCTCACGTGAAACACATGACCTTTCACCTTCATGTTCTCCTATTATCTTTTATTTTAATAAATAAATGTCAATTAATGGCTCTTTGAATTTTCCAATTTCCCTTAACCATAATACACAACAAGTGATGACCACTAGGATATTTTGCGATATAGTTAGCCTATAATTTGTTTCACATGACCTTGGTCTTATTTTTCCTTTATTGCTTTATTACATGAACTTTTAACCCAAGGTTGTTACACACCCCCACTTTTATTAAATTACCAATATTTTAATGGGGAAATGACATCTCAAAGGAGTTGTTCTAAGGTGGCTTCGAGAAAATATCACTGTGGGAAGTAAGGGATATCCCCTAGAGTCAAAGATTCATCTTAATATTTATTTTTCCTTGGAAAATTAGAATCAGTTATAGGTGTAAGAAAAATTCAAAGCCATGTGCTTTAGGTGGAGGAACGTGAGAAAAATAAGAAACATTTTCATGCCTTTATATTTGTAGAATATAGAGGAATTTTATTAAGGGAGCCAACGAATTGAAGGGGCATTTGATTACTGATCTAGAAGGTTTAAATCAAGTTGTGTACAGACATTTTAAGAGTCATTATGAAGCCAAAGCACAATATTTGGATTCGTAAAGGGAAATGAGTGAATTCTTTCCCATTATGTTTTATAGGGAAGAAAACGAAAGCCTAGGTGGTCTGATCCTTAAGGAGGAGATCCTGAAGGTTATTAAGATGAAGAAGAAGGGGAAAAACCCTGGGGCCCGATGGATGGGGTGTTAAGTTTTTTCATCATTTTTTGGATCTCGTAATCCCTTAGATCCTACTGGCAGCGGACGAGTCCATAATCAATGGTGCTATCAAAGGGGAATTGAGCGCTACTTTAAATGTGTTGATCACTAAGAAGGCTTCCCTACTCACCTTCTTGGATTGTAGGCCAATCTCGCTCTATAATTCTCTATACAAAATTATCTCCAATTTGATTTATAGGAATTTTAAATCGACTCTATCAATTCATATTTTGTGGGAACAATTTTCCTTTGTGATAGGCATACCAATACAGTATGCAATTGGAATGGCTCACGAATGCTCACACTCGATGAAGGTTTGTCATGGATAGGTTATTTTGGTTACGAACGAACTAGTAAACACTTTTGGCTACGTCAAATAGGGTTTTTTAGAATAATCCTACGCAAGATTAGAATTTATGATCATCACATTATTTGGATCATGGATTCTACATCCTCTACAAATCATGTTGTATGGATAAATGGGTATCTGACTGATTTTTTAAAGAAAATTTGATCCTTAGAAAAGTTTGTGCATTATCCCCACCCTTATTCATCCTTGTGATGGACTTCATGCGATGCTCAATCAGAGATGCCAGGAACTAAGGAGAGATTTAGGATCTAAAGGTATCAAAAAAGGAATGGGTTACCCACCTCATGCTTGTTGATGATCTCTTCTTAGGAGCTATAAATAGGAACAAGAATTGGTGGCATCTACATTGGATTCTATTTTCATTTAGTAAGGCATTAGGTTTATACAAGAGTGATAGTAAATCGGTCATGATCTCGACGAATCTGGATGACTCCTGTATCAAAGACATTGGAAGACTATTCGACATTTTGATGATTACAATTAATTATGGTTTACAGTACCTTGGTTTCTTCATAAAATAAAATAAGTATTATGTCTAAGACTGGGACTAGTTATTGGCTAGATTTGAAATGGTAATTGACGGGCTCGACAAACAAGTGGCTTACATGGGGGTGGGAGACAGATTGAAATTTTTCCACTTGGTTTCTTCATAGTGTTGCAGTATTATGGATGCATATGTTTCTCATTCCTATGTAATTCTATGACGAGATTGATTATCTAGTGGAAAGGTTCATCATTGATATTAGATTTAAAAAGGAAGATTCATCTATTCTTTTGGAAATCCATTGATAGGCCGATTAAGGTGGGTGGTGTTGATATTTTGGGGTAGCATTGGGTGTGCTGTAGCTCTGAAACTTTTTGGAGGGAATGGAACACATGATATCCCCAAGAACCATAAATATTTTGGAGAAATTCCATCTCATGTAAAAGATATTCAAATAGTTAAATTTTTTAATGAGGACCCTAAGTGTAACTTAGGGAAATTAAGAAATTAAAGTGAATTAATTTAGACATGTGATGAGAACATTCTAAGTGATGTGGATCAAGATTTATTTCAATCATAGTTGTTGATTAGATATTATATCATGGTTGGGTATGTTTCAGCAAGAAAAGTATAAAGGAAGGTCTTGGGATCAATTTCAGAACACACACAGAGCCTCAGAGATTCAATTCTTCTGACATAGTAGTGATTGGATGAAGATTAAATCTGATTGATTCAGAGACGGAGTGAGGGGCAGATGTAGAGATTGGTCAGGAATGCCAAGATCACAACACATAGAAAGGGAAACAAAGGCACACTGGAGGAAGTGCAACCATCATAGGGTGTGATGTAGTCCCTCAAGAGGGTGACGTAGGCGCATGTAGGGGCAACATAGTGTCTCCAAGGAAAAGTCTAAAATTCATCGGAGGTTTTGGTTTTTGAGCCGACAAGGCTGAAACCAAACTCTGGAGAAGTAGATCCACACAAATCTATGGAGACACAGTCCCTTGTCCAAGGCTATGCAAGCTAACATAGTCGATGTGTAGATGTTGTGCAAAGCTAGTCATGGTTTCACCACTAGCTTATTTGAATCAACTAAGACTTGTGACAGTGAGGCATATCTCACATTTTTCTTTGTATCTTAGGATTTCTATGTTGGGTGAGATAATTTTATCGCACCCTAGATGTACTAAGAAACTTTTTCTTAATAATAATAAACCATCATATCTGTTGCACTGGTTTTCGTGCATTGGGTTTTTCAGGGGAAATTTGTCCAAAAAAATTATGTGTGAGTTGTCATATGTTTGTGATGTTCAATAAATTATTTGTATTTATGTCAGCTGCTATTTGGGATTCCTTCGAGGTTTTTATAAATATTTAGTTAAATAATTTGTGTAGATAAATCAATTAGGAGAAGTAAATAAATAGTTAGTTGTAGGATTTCTGTGCTTAGAAATTTTGACATGGTATCAAAGCATTGCAGATCAAGATGAAATATTACCAAAGTGTCTAGAGATATTTGCTGCAGGAGGGGTAGCTGAAGTAGTAGAGACCTGGAAGAAGGAAGTGCAGCACCAAAGGGACAACAGACCCTACAAGGGTGACACATAGTCAGTCTACACATGCAGAGGCTGCATAGCTCCAGAGAGGTAATGTAGAGCTAGTTGGCTCAGGCAGAGGCTAACACAACTTTAGGAGAGGGACACTGAGCGTGTCTACTCATGCAGAGGCTGCCGAAATGGTAGGAGAGTGATGCACTCCATTTTGTAGATTTGATTTGTAGTTTTTAGAGGCTAGAAGTGTAGTTTATGATATTCAAATGTTGCTTGTGTGGCATAGGCTCTCTTAGTGAAAAACAATGCCTAGCAAAGGGGAAAAAGTGACAGGAGAGTAGTTGCTTAGCATATTTGTGTCAAATAAATATGATATTAGATCAGGAACGTGATCATATAGGACTAATTTAGTAGATTTAACGAAGGATTTTTGGGAGGAAAATCAGTTTTCAGAGGGATCAACTACTCTAGAGGGTTTCTATCGCTAATAAAACCAGATTTGGTATTTTTTTGATTACAAAAATAGTAGAAGGGAGGGGAGTGCCCGATTCGATTTATTTGGACCAGGCTAGCCCCATATATACTGTGTGATTCAGATAGATTGGATGGTGTGTCCAAATTTTCGATCTGGAAGGACACAATCTTGAAATTCCTCTAGGAGTATGAAATTAGAGACCACACATAAAATGTATTATTTTTGTCAATTTATGAGGACACTCTGAATAAGTTCAATGAGAATCATGTAGTCCCACACAATGCCGAGAAGAGGATGTCACATGAGATGTGGACATCCTTGACCATGTTGTATCAAGGTAGATCCGTCGAATGGAATATGCTTTTCGAGAACCAGATGAGGATGTTCTAGGTCAATAAGGGGGCATAGATTGATCCATTCCTCTCCATATTGCAAAAGGTCTTGGATTAGTTTATCTCCATGGGGGTAGCTTCGGATGAAGTGATCTTATTGAGGAATTCCCTGAATGCAGTCACCGATGAATGGGAGACCTTTTTCCAAAGCATTTTTGGTAGAGCACAAATCCCTAATTCGGGAGACATGTGGGCTATTTTTTGACAGGAGGAGATATGGCAGATGACCAAGAGGGAATTTAGCAATGGAAGTAATAAGGTGAAGAAGGAAGAGGAGGAGGAGGTGGCTGTAGCATCAAAGGCACAACGGAAATAAAGGAAGAAGAAGAAGGACTTATCAAAGGTTTCGTGCATTAGATGTGGCAAACTTGGACACTTTTCCAACACTTATCTTAAGAGGAAGGATAATGAATCTTCTTATTCCTAGGTAGAAAAATCTATAGGGGACAGTGCTAGTGAGGATGATGTAGCCATTAGTCCTCATGTGCCTCGAGAGATGAGGTGGGGTGATATTGAACTATAGAGTAGCCACATATGGTGGGGCAGGATCTTGGAGGTCCCCAAACTCTTGGATCACATATGAGCTACAGGAGCCTTAAGATAGTAGCAAGATGTCTGGAGTAGTGGGTGCAGAATATCAAGGTGAAGAAAAGGTAGATCTGAGATGTTTTATATTGGAGGAAAAAAATGTAAAGGAAAAACAAACTTAGAAGAAATAGTGTAGAGGCTCATGGGACTTCAGAAGTGTAGAGCGACAATGCTTACGAAATGCAGTGTAGCAGTAACACAATGGGTCTAGAGAGAGAGTGCAGTGCATAAATCGAGGGAGATTTTGTGATGAACTGTAGCCCAAGTGACTTGTATGTCAATGTTTGGGCAGGGGTCCTTAAGTTTCTTACTTATAATAAATTGAGTTGCAATGCAAAAGTCGGGAGCACAATGTAGCAATTTGAGAGGGAGGTGCAGTACAAACGTGGCAGTGTCCTTGAAAATGACATGGGTAGGAGTAAAAATAGTAGTAACACAATGGATGAAGGGTAATAGGACAAGCATCAACATGGAGACCAATTCCATGCATCAGGGTAATGCTTGAATGTGGAAGTATTGGTAGTGCACTCTCCTCTCTAAGAGGGTTTGTTGAGATTTTTGGGTAGCATCCTATGTGCTCTACAACTGAAACTTTGTGGAGGGGCTTGAACACATGAGATCTCCAAGACCTAGAAAGAATTTGGAGAAATTCCATTTGCTGTAAATTTATTCAAATAATTAATTATTTTAATGAGGAACCTAAGTCTAACATAGGGAAATTAAAAAATTAAAGTGAATTAATTTACACATTTGATGATAGCATTCTAAGTAAAATGGATCAAGCATTATTTTAATCATATCGATCGAATAAATATTAGTTCACGCTCGTTTATGTGTCAAAGAGAAAAGTATAATGTAAGGGTTTGGGTTTAGTTGGAGAACAAACACAGAGTCTTAGAAATCAAATTATTCTAACGGAGGAGTGGTCAAACGAAGATCAGATCTAAGTGACTCAGAGACGCAGTGAGTGGAATATGTAGTGATTGGTGGGGAGGACCAAGAGTATAGTGAATATTAGGAGTAGTAGAGTCATAGTGGAGGCAGCGTAACCATCATAGGGTGTGACACATTCTCTCAAGATTGTGACGCAGGCCCACACAGGGCTCGTGCAGGCGCAACATAATGTCTCGAAGGAAAAGTCTAAAATTCACCAGAAGCTAGGGTTTCTAAGCCAACATGGCTTACACAAAAATCCATAGAAGTAGATCCACGTGGAGCTAGGGTGACACATTGTCTCAGCCAAGGCAACGTAGTAGCCATGCAAAGCGAGTTGGGGCTTCACCTGTTGCTGATTTGGATCAGTCGAGACTTGAGAGAGTGAGGTATTTCTCACATTTTTCTTTGTATCTGAGGATTCCTCTATTGGGTGAGCCGAGCTTATGGCACCCTATATGTACTAAAAAATTTATTCTTAATAATAATAAACCCTCATATATGCTGCACCAATTTTCACACATTGGATTTTTCAGGGGACATTTGTCCAAAACATCTATGTGATTTTTCATATGTTTTTGATGTTCAATAAATGATTTTTATTTGTGTAGGCTACTATTTGTGTTTAATTAAAAGTTTTCTTGAATATTCAGTTAGATAACTTGTGTAAATAAATCAAGTAGGAGAAGTAAATAAGTAGTTATCAGTAGGATTTCTATGCTCAGAAATTTTCACAGGTGGTTGGGGAATTTTGTGTGCAAACTCCTTTAACTCTGCTTTAATTATTAAGAGTTTCTAGAGAGCTTAGAATGTTGAAGGTTTATGGAGTGATATTATTCATGACAAATACAGGAAGGGTATTCGATTATTGACTTGGACTAGACTGGGGGAGAATAAAATAGGAAACATATCCCTCATTTTGTGTATAATGTTGAAGAACTACCAATGGATGTTAGAATTTTTAGGGGGGAGAATTGGTGGTGGTTGATTGGTGGAGATTGGGTTAGAAATGTTGTAAGGATTTTCAGGCAATCAGACACTAACAAATGACCTCCTCACATCCCTGACAGGATGATGCATATCTTGTTTCTCTCATATCGTCTTTGGTAACCTTACTTGTATTTTCTACATTCTTGGAAGTAGGCATCTGTACTGGGATTAAATAATGGCTTGGATATTCAGTGGGAGGCATCTATAACCAACCTTTATGTAGGTGTCAACATTCACAAGGGATTTGATGTTTTACAGTGGGAAGGTAGTATGAAGAATGGGTTGCCATCAGTTAAAGATATATATGTCAATCTTGAACGTCCTATTTTCCACTTCAATGTTAACATTTGGTTTAAAGCTATTTTAGGTTGGAAGATCCCTTACAATCTAATCTATTTCAGCTGGCTGGAAATTAAGCACTTTATTCTCACATGAAATAGGCTTCAACACAACTGGTTTAAGTGGATGGGTATTTTCCGTATGTGTCGTACAGAGGAGGAGGATATCAATCACCTACTTATTGGATGTTGGTTTGCTTGGGAGGTCTGTAATGAAGTGGAGCACCTTTTAAATCTTGATTTCTGGTTCGAACAATTTCAACTATCAAATTTTATCATGAGGTGGGCTAAAAATAACAGGGAACGTAGAGCCATTTATTTCTACATTATTTGGGTTATTTGGTAAAGTCAAAATGTATGTTTTTTTGAAAGCATAGTGTCATCAATGTGGGAGGTAACATGTAAGGTTATATCATACTTTTCTGAAATTGGACCGACCAAGATAGTATCCATGGTAAGGAAGATTACAAATGGTCACATAAAAGATCATTTCCCCAAAGGTTCCTTTGATGGAGTAGCCCAACAAAGGAGGTGCAGTTGTGGTCTATTCATTACACTTGCTCCTGGGAATTTTTATCATTTTTGGTGGCAGGGAGGAAGGGGTACTAACAGTAGACTTCCCCTTAAGGTGCACTCTCTTTCTCCAAGTGGCTTGGACTTGACTTCGTCTTCATATTCAATGATGAAAATAGTATAATTGACTGGGTAAATAATCATACATATTTCTGCATACACATCCTCACTAACTAGATGGATTGTATTAGGTCATTGTCTTCCACTTTTTGATCTATCAATTTTAATCATATTTAATGGGAACAAAGCCTACACGTAAAACACATGATGAACAAGAAAGCTACAGGTCATGAATGCATATCTGAACATAAGGATCTGAAAACTTGCATGATATTTTACAATGTGGACTAATCCCCTCTCACAATATATATCATAACACCAAATAGGACATGCATTCATTAACCAATCATTTACAAGTAAGAACATGATAAGATCCATAACAAATATTTGTCATAAAACCATGCTTATATCCAAAATAGAACCAGATAGAAAAGAAAAAATTAAATCCACATAGGAATAAGTATAGTTACTCATCAAAGACAATAGAATATTAGCTCTTATTAGCCATATGCAAAATCCAACCAAGCTACTGACCTCGACATACCACACAACCAAATATTGGTCTAAAAAAAATATTTCTTTTATCCAATCACCCTTGTGCCATATTCCAAGCATGAATGTGGGATATAATGGGATAGACAAATCCATAAACCACCAAGGGAATCCATAGGTTAAACCACCTCCACCCTTATCGTACCATTATCTCACCTAAACCTTAGAATTCCTTCACCATCCCTTGAGGAATTTTCATGTCTCCACCAACCTATTGAGGGCTTCTCGGAGGAAACCATATACATCCACAACCCTTGGGATTTTCCTGAGACAACCTCACCAAGATCCAAAATCTTCCTGAAATTCAAAGCAAACCCAAGATTGAGCCCCAACACACCATGGTTATCGTGAAATAGAAAGAAAAGGCTAAAAGCCAATGTTGAAACCTAAAATAACCCATGCCAATTATGGAAAAATAACCAATACCCACTTTCACATATAATGCATGCCAAAACCAGATAGGAAATCCTACATGCAACTTGTTATATTCAAATATTCTCACTGAAACTGCTTGTTCCAAATTTTCCTTGCTTGATCCTTTCTTTTATTTTCCTTATTTGTATTTCCTTTTCTTTCTTTCTCCTTCCTTTCTTTTCTTTCTTATTTTATCCTCTTGATGCTCTTATCCTCTTTGAAACCAATTCTAAAATAGAACTGACAAAACGATAACGAACCACAAGTTGTGAACTCATCCTCTGAATATTTTTTATTTATTGGCGTCTCTCATTTATTCATTTTCCCTCTAGTTTCCTTAATTTTTCTCCTCACATGCAACCTATGACCTTTCATCTTCGTTTTTTCCTATTTTCCTTTATTTTCATAAATAAAGGTCATGTAATGCATCATTTCCTTTAGCAATGAAATTCCCAATTTCCCTTAGCCATATTACAAAAAAACTCATGGCCATTAGGATATTTTTCCCAACATTAATCTTGGAATACATGTCCCATGACCTTGGTCTTATTTTCCCTTTATTAAATTTATTACATTAAATTTAAACCGAGGATGTTATAAGAGATAACAATGAAAAAATGATGCGTGAAAAACCACCGTTCAACAACTAGATTATAAATTTTTTGAATATAATTCAGTGAGAATTTTACTAACAATATGGGACTATAGAAAGGGGTTCCAAAAGTTGGAGAAGAGATAATATTTTTTACCTGCATCATTTGTACGGTGAAAGGAGGCCACATATGCACAATTACACTACCTTAGAGTTGGATAGAAACCATAGTGTGTCAGAGTGAGAAGGACCATAAACATGAAATTTGATGGGAGCACTTTGTAGGGAGAACTATGGAATATTAAGCAACACACATATAATGGAAAACATAACAAAGGTGAACATTTTTAGGCTTGGATGTTAGAGATTTGAATGTATCTAGAAATTTTTACCTTAAAATTTACGAGCCCTCATAGTTATTCACCAGTTGAAAGGTAAGGGTAATCTATTGTTGGAACAATTGGAGGAAGTATTTCGATGAGAGGAAGTTTACATAAGATCAATTTAAATAATACTTTCAAAATAAATACTTGTTTAAGAGCTTCTATGAAAAGAATATGCATGATTATTTTGAATGTAAATTGGGTAACACAACGATGGAAGAATATGGCTGAAATTTCATGAAATTTTTATTATATATGAGCTTTATCAAGGATTAAAAATCAAGCTTAGAGGTATCTTAGTAGAATACCCTCATTTTGTGGAGACATGCTAAAATTTGATTAGCATAGGACTCTGATGCAACCATGAGGAAGGAAAAACAATTATATGAGTATAATAGTAATAAATCAGTTCCATCGAAGGCATGGGATAGTAAGAAGCAGTGTTTCATGGAAAAAAATAAAGCATTGATTTATACCCTCACCTTTCAAGAATGGGTCACAAATGAAACAACAACCAACATAGATTTTCAATGAACCTAAGGGTGGTGAATTTTCCAAGAAGTAACCCTAGTTTGATCCTATCAAATGTTGGGTTTTTCAGGGATACAACAAATATATGAAATTCCCACATAAGTTTGGGAGTGAGGGGGTTAAGAAAAACATGGAGATATATTATACAACAGAGATATATCAAAGGATCTATATTGTGTCTTATAAAAATCAAGATGAGCTCTAAGAACACATGATTGAAATTGAAGGTAACTTACATAGTCAACCTAGTTCTATTTTTACTGCATCTAGAGATAATAATAGTTATATTGTCCCAAAACTGATAGAAAAAAATAATTTGGAGAAGACGAAGCACCAAAAGGCACAAATGATTCAATTAGTTACAGGCGTAAAAAGGAGAAATAGAGAACTTCTGAAAGAACTTCTAATTGATTTGAAAAAGTGAAGTACTAAAACTTAACTGAATATAACCTCATTGGGATATTATGATTATTTGATCGACATGGATTCGATAGAGAAGAACGATGTGCTTCTATACTACTATAACATGTATTTTACCTATATTAATGATGAAGGTCAACAACATAAGTTCCAATGAGTTTCTAGAGAAATATCTATCATAGAGATATCAACTTTTTAGTTAAAGAAGGATTTTAGAAAAGTATGGAAAATATTAGTATGTTATCTAGACGAACCTGATAGAGATCATCTAGTTAACTTGGAGGATTATTGTGTGCAGAAAGAATATGTTTGAATATTTTTAGAGATTATAGAATTACATCCAAGGAGAGATATAGTCTCCCGTATATCTGCTAGTTGGAGTTGCTCTAGTTTCTAAAGCACCTTCCGAGATGAGTACTCTAGATATCAAAGAATTGAAGATGCAGTTAGAAGAGTTATTAAATAAGTGGTACATATTAACAAGTGTATCACCATGGGGTATTCCAGTATTGTTTTTCAAAAAAATGGAACATTGAGATTCTATGTGGATTTTTAGCAATTGAACAAAATGACTATTGAATAAATATCCATTTCCAAAGGTATATGATTTGTTCGATAAAATTTGGGGAGATAAGGTATTTTCTAAGATTCATAATGTGGTGATATTGTCAACTATGAATTTAAGAAGAATATATTAGTAATAAAATTTTCCAAACTCTTTATGGACATTATGATTTCGTGAAGGTTCCTCTTCAATCGACCAATGCAATAGTTGTTCTTATGTTCTTAGTAAACGATTCCTTCAAGAAATATCATTATAATTTTTTTATTATCTTCCTCGATGATATTTTCAAATATTTTAAGTCCAAGAAAGAGCACCAACAACATTTGAGATTAGTTTCACAAGTTCTCAGGGAGCATTAGATATCTGCTAAAATTAACAAATTCTCATTTTCTCAGAAGCATATCCATTATTTTGCCACATCATTTTGGAGGATGTGATAGTTGAGGACCTATAAAATGTTTTGGTCATCAAGGAATCACAAACATTGAAGAATTTTATGGAAGTAACGTATTTTATAGCTCTATTTGGTTATTAGAGGAGGTTCATTTGTGGAGTTTTTGGGATTTATTATCCTATTAATTTATTGCATAGGAAGGGTGTAAAATTTGAATGGATTTTCGAGTGTGGAGAAGCTTTTATCATTTGGAGGATTTGATAAAATTTACTCTAGTATTGAAGATTGAATACCCAAATAAGGATTTCCTTGTATGAATCAATCCACGTAAGGAAGGTTTGTGAAAAGAGATTTCATCCCTCTCATCATGCTTAGTAGATCTGGATTTAACATGGATCTAGGACGGTAATAATAAATTAGTTTTAACGTTATACTGAAGTTATACATTAAATGGGTACGTGAGCTTCTCTTATTTGGAATAAGAAATGACCCTTTCTGCTTATAGTTACATACATTACCTTATTGAAATTTGAAAATATATCATAAACTAAAATAAAATACATAATCAAAATTTGATTTAAATAATTAATAAATATTTACTTCGAAGGAGGACTATCCACCTCAATATGGAAGGGATGTTGTAATGTCTTCTTCCATTGTGTAAACATTTTCACTAAGTCAACTTATAAAAAAATAAAATAAAATAAACCATTAAAAGTCTTGGGAAATTCTTTCAATAATTATTTATTTTATTTTAAATAATAAAAATAATAAAAAAATAAAATTAGATAGATAAAGGATCATTAAATGGAAAAAATTAAATAGACAGGTATATGGGATGAACAAAATTTTCAAGACTTCTTGCAAATTCATCATAAACAAATGAAATTGATATCCAAGTTTTCACAAAATGTAATCACTCAAAAAGGTATATTGAAAATATCTTATCCATTTGTCAATTCAATATTGATAATTTCCTTCCCCTTCAAATTCAACATATTTCTGTAAAGTATTTGGAATGGATTTCATACATCCAAATGAATACTCCTAAGAATATGTTACTCAATCAGCCTTAGCCTCTTAAATCTAGGAAGAATATTAAAATGATCCATTAAATTATGAAATAAGATATTATGTTTGGAGAAAATGTTTATTTTAGTGTGATCTTTATTCAAGAAAATCTCTAAATATTTTCATCCTTAGATGAAAATTGATCTTATCCCATTTATTTTCCTTATTTATAAAACCCTTTAGGTTAGTGTATGTTGGGAATTGTCGAAACTTAAGATTCTAATTTTCTAATCAGTATTTTGAAAATTGGAATTTTTGAAGACCATTCCAGATTTTGTTTTGTCTTTGGAGTTATGAGCTTGATATCTTGTGATCTATTTAATTATTTTATAGATATTACTCGTATTTTTATTTTTCTCTCTTTTACATATCTAGTTTTGAAGAATGATACATTGTGTTGGTGACCATTTCCTTTGAAATAATTTAGCATATATTATTTTCAAAACTACTTATTATTTCAAATTTATTATTTGTTTTTATTCATGGAAATTGGTTTATGATATTAGAACTATAAAATTATGGGTTTCTCCCTTTTATGAGATATTTATTTAGGCTATTTAATTTTAACTAATTTCATGCAATAAAAATATCAGAGTATAACGAAAAAAATCCAACTATTCATAAGGTCTTGAAAACAGCGCCGAAAAAAGAAACATTTCAAGTGCCTAATTAAACCCACATTCGAGTTAAGGTTAAACATCCACAATATTTTTATTAGTATTGTGTCTAAATGATTCCCGTTCTCTACACCACTTCTATTGTTATATTTCTCAATCTGTCCCACCCCCCTCCCCCTCACAGAAGAATTTGTATATTAATTTTTATTTAACTGTAAATTTTAATTTAGATCAAATATTTTCCCAAATTTAGATTTAATTTTAACATTAATTTAGTTTAATTTTAGGGTAGAGTAGGAAATCATTACTTTTTTACAAATATTATACATCCAACCCAAATGAATATGACTCATGTTCGGAACCTCATTGGGCCAATCCTCAGTCATTGCAGTTTGTCCTCTTGTTAACAAGAGGATATGCCAGATGTTAACAACCTAGAAGAAGAAGTTACGAAAGAGAATACTAGTACAGCAGAGAAGGAAATAAATCTCATGGCCATGGGATGAGTAGGGAAATGGATAGGGATTTAGAAAATATTGTGAAATCCTCAACATGGGTTTTATTAGTTGTAAAGTTGTAGTCAACTCCTATCACATTTACCCACTTTCACTGGTTTTCCCTGGGTAAACATGAGTTGAGGGTCATTATGATAAGAATCACACTCCTATATGGCCTTAAGGAAATGGATTCTATAGCTTAATAATTTACTGACCTCCCTTGGGTGCTACATGATGTCGAGGGGCTACCCAACCCCTCTAGGTGGTCAACCCTTGAGTTATCTTTCTTTTTCACTGACTTAGAGCCTCAATTGATCCATTTTCAAGGAATCCATGTTACTATAAACATCTAGTGACTCTCATAGGCCTCCTTCCTAGTGACTATGGACTTTTCCAGTCAATTTTATTGCTAACAACCTTGAATTTTGAGCCACATTTTTAATGCTAGGATTGATATTTTTTCCAAAAACTCAATGAGACTTCCAAAAATGATGAATAACATAGAAATAAATATTCCAAACCAAAATTGTTAAAGGAAATTGACGTGACCCCTCCGATCCAGGACTGCAAATCCATCAAACATATAGGGAATGCATATATGAACATAGGGATCTGAAAACTTGTCTGAGATTTAACAAGATGGACTAATGCCCTATCACAACAGATTTCATTACAAATTATGTCTTGCATTCATTAACTAGTTATTAAAAATTAATAACATGATAAGAGCCGCAACTAAAATCTATCATAAATCCATGCTTATAACCAACATATAACCAAATAAATAAGAATTATAGAACAACCATTAAAGATACATATTAGCAAGTATAATTACTCATCAAATACAAGAGAAACTAGTGTAGCACCTTATTTTTATTTTTAGTGTAGCCCCCTTTATTATTATTGTTATGCCCATGTTGTCTCCATATTTTTAGACTCCTATATATAGAAAGGAGGCATTTTGATTTGTATCATCAACAAATTGTTCATTTATGTAATGTAAAGGAGGTTTCCCCCTCGAAGAGGCTATTTCTTAAGTCATTGTTATGTCTTTTCTCTATTCTATGAGCCAGTTGCATAACACAAAAATTGACTAAATCTGGGCCAGAGCTTCTCATTGAGCAAAGAGATAGGTTATTCACTTGCAGGTTGTTCTCACTTGAGAAAAGAAATGCTAATACATATTTTTTTAGTAGATTAATGCAAGAAAGCATTGGGGTTTTTAGAAGATTTCTTTCCTGTGAAAAATATTGTCTACATGTGTGTTATTTATCGTTGCATATTTGTGATTGTTGTTCTAAATTATGAATTTATTTCCACAAAGAAATATAGTAGGTTTTTTCCTTGGGATTTTGATCAAAACTTCATAATAAGTTGCAAATCTACATCATAATTTCTACAAATTATGTTTTCCTCTTTGCCTCCACACTTTTTTATGGGTTGTGGGGTGAAATTGATTCTCTTCTAAGCCTTCCTTGGAACAAAAATATTTGAAAGAATTAGAAAAAAAACTCTCCTCCATTATCACATCTCATAGATTTAATTTGCTAACTAGTCTCATTTTTAATGAATGCTCTAAACTCAAAAAAAAAATCAAACACTTGATCTTTATTCTTCATAAAAATATCCAACAATTGTGGGAAAGTTCATCTATGAAAAATACATAATACCTATGGTTTTCACCTGATACTGTAGAAAATGGCACAAACACATATGACTGGACTAACTCCAAGAGGGCTGCAACTCTTCTATCATGGTCCCAGACTCAATGATTTGACAGATTTTACTAGATTTCATCCACTGGAAATATCTTGTTGGTCAAGGGTGCATTTTTGAAGTCTTGTGGTGATGTGTTACATGATTTTCAAATATCCATGGTGTAGGTTATCCATGTGTGGATGGTAGATTTCTTTAACATCTCAACTCTGAACATGCTCTTCTTTAGTACTCAATGCAACACATGCATCCACCTCTATATTTTGGAGATTTTTCACTCTAACACCAATTTATTTTACTTTTCTAGTAGAAATATACTTTAAGAAGGCTTTTTCCTTACTGAAAACCACATCATAACATATTGTTGAGAATTTTTTGGTCCAGTGATTAATTAAAAATTATCTTATTGATAATTACTTGCTAGGTTACTTGAGTTACTTATGTATTCCCTTTGTTAGCTTATTAAATCTTTCATAAAGTCAATTATCAAAAGGCACAAGACACAAGAATTAGGATGCTAGAGCCAGGGAAAAACCTCTCCTTCTTAGAGAGGAAACCCCAGGATAAAATTTTCTAATAGATTTTAGATGACAAGTACCATGACCCAGACTTAGACCCCTGACCTATTTATGCATCCCAAGAACTTTTCCTTACTTCTTCGATGTCCTTCAATGGTAGTACTTATTATCTTCACCAAGTTTCAATGTTATGCACTAGTACTTCCTTTGAACCTTCAGTTGCTTGAGATATATATAATATGTAATGAGGAATGTAAATAAAAAATTTACTTTCCTTCTGTAAGGTCCCACCTTATCCACCATCAAAAATATAGAGAAATAGAGGTCACATAATCACTAATACTCATTTGCACAAAATCCTAAAGAATTAGTCACTGTAAAATTGCTTCCAACAACAAGCCTTTTTTTATGAAAGCTTTAGATAATACAAGAAACAACTCTTATTCTCTATTCACCCTTTAGAAAATTATTAAATTCATTTTCACATTCATACCAAAAACTTGCAAACATAGAAAGCTATAGCCATTAAATAGTTTATTTATAATTTATAGTACATAAAAGCAACAGTAACTAACACTTTTACATTAACAATTTATATGCACAAACTATATAGCCATTCAAGAATTTTTACAAACAGTTTTCAAACATGCAATCTACAGTCATTGAACCCTTATGAAAAACACTTTGCAAGCATGCAATCAAAAGACATTGAGACTGTTATCACCATAATTGTTTTTTCTAAAACTTGGACAGCTTACCTTGATTTAGTCGTGGTGTTAGATAGATGTTAAATAATTTTAAGTTTTTAGGGGTTAAGTGATAGGGTTAGAGTCTCATTTTCATTACAAAATAAAGTCCAACAACCTTATCTCATACCTTGAGTGTCTCATATCATGTTTAGAAAGTCTAGTTTTTTAACCATTTAATTTTTTTTTTATTAAGTAATGAAACCACGTTTTCATAGCACAGAGAGTGTTAAAAAATGCTTTTATGCTACAAAAACGCTGCTCTTTTCATAACTCAAAACCTTGAAATTAAATTAGGTGCGCTACGAAATCGGGGATTCGTAGCTTTTCTAGTCAAGTTATCAAATCTATCAAATTTCGTTAATCTTTCATGATTACGTGTCAGCTACATGCCATCATTCATAACCATCATGACATTCGTTAGAGGTCATTTAGGTTAGTCATTTTCAAATTTGAAAAGGGTTGGTTCCTGGTTTTATTTTCTTATGCAAGAAACACCTCATGCATACCATTTTTTCCGAATGGTAAGCTAATGGTAAGCAGAAACCAAAGCTTCTCCCATTTATCAAGCGAGGCTGAATTCCTAAATCAAGTGAGGCTGCTTATTCTGAAATCAAGCGAGGCTGATATTATAGGTTTTCAAGAAACACATAGGAATTTCAAGGGAAAAATGACAGAAGAAACAAGGAACCATAGGTCAGGCCACTGTTTAAGGACGGAGCATGAAAGCATAGAGGATCGAACCAAGGACAAATCAGTTGGGGAGGCCTTCAAGAAGACAAGATGTTTGAAATTCTGTGAAAATTTCCAGGATGGTCATAATCAAGTGACAAAAGAGTTTTCTCTTCATTTCACTGGTTCAAATACAAAAGTTGGAGTTTTAAAATTACTTATTTCCTGTGAGATCATATATTTAGTGATAGATATTCCAAGGGGAGAAGAAAGATGGTTCAAAAATTTCAAGTTTGGGATGGAACCTTGTAAAATATTTCTGAAGCTAGAGTTTGTAGAGATAGACTTAACTAAAGTAGTGCTAAGAGGCTACATCAAGAACACCTATGCCAACCTGCTCTTCAACATCTAAAGTTATCTCACCTATGATGGAAGATACCATAAAGTGTATTCTTATCATTTCAAACTCCTATTGCATTTTACTGGAATAATTTCTTTGAATTTTTCTTTATTTCTATTTCTAATTTTAGCAAAGATGGCAGATAAAGTGCAAATGAAAACTCAAGGATGTGAAACTTCACTTTTCCATCATGGTATAGTTAAATTGATAATTTAACATGAAATTCAGAGGATAAATAGATAATGGTCTACATTTTTGTTTTTGTGTGGATTTGGGGTGGAAACATAAGAAACTGGTATTAGCTCTAAGGCCAAAAAAATATCACCATCAGAAACTAGTGATCCTGTAGAGACAAAATTAAAAATAGTTGTCAATTTGAAACCCAGAAAGAAAGTGAAAGAGCCAAAAATTAAAACATCAGTGATTATTAGAGAGACTCTTGAACCTACACAAAATAAGACAACTAAAGTTAAGGAAATAGTACAGGAACAATGAACTAGAAAATCAGTCCAGAAAATATTGACTAAAAGTCAAATAGGAAAGGAAAAGAGTGAAACAATGGTTTCAGGAGAAAGTCTAGATTTAAAGGGTGATTTGAATTATATTTTATAGGGTATTGATATTGAATAATCTCCTTCGGTTCAGGAACACTTCATAAACTTGGATGAAGGGAAATCTAAGAAGATGAAATCTTCTAAAAAGTTGGATTTTGATGATGAGATTTCAGAGTTTGTATTCAAGCCCAGAAAGCCTTTAACCAGGAAATCAAAAACACTAGATATGGAGTTGGAGAAAATAGGGAAATTTTCCAACGTTTATGAAGAACATATAGACCTGTCATCACCAATTCCTAAAGCTGAAAAAATAGAGTTTTTCATACTCAAATACAAAAAAGCAGTCATGAAGAAATTGAAGAGAAGTTGAGATTAGCTAATTTTGAAATTTCTAATCTCAAGAGGAAAGAAAGAATAAATGCTATTGAGAAGACAAATTTCAAAAGAATAAAGGCTATGTGGGAGGTTGAAAGAGTTTCAAAACTTGAAACAGTTAGCAGTGAAGCTCAGTATTTTACCTGTACTGTTCATGCAATCAAAAAGGGTAGATTTGTGAGAATGATAAATGTTAAATTAAGGGCTAATAAAAGGAGTATGAAGAGGCAATTTGAAGACCAGGAAATTAAATTGAAAAAGTCTGAAGGTAAGTTACATCAGAGATAAAACAGATCAACAAGTAACAAATCCTTAAAGACGTTTTGTTATTAAGAAGGGAATTACTTTTTGAAAAAATTTTAAAGCCAACTTTTTTTACTTGTTAAAGTCTATGGACATCATTGAAGAAGTTAAAATATCCTCAAGACTTAGTATTTTGAAAAAACTGTGTAAAAAGGGCATACACAGTAGTTTCGTAGTGTGCTACAAAATTGTTGTACGTGAGTTTTTGTGCATTTTTCATATATATTTTGGGAGTAAAGACAGTTGGTTTTCAAATTTTGTTGCTACTGGTGGATGGAAAAGAGTCACAGATGAGAGCTTAGGTTTTAAAGTAGAAGAAAAAGGGTGTTTAAGAATTTTTTTTCAATGATCCAGATTCTGCGCTACGAAAACAACTCTTACTTTCGTAGCACAACCACATTACATCTTTTTATACTTTTTCAAAGGTTTACTTCTATACAGGTGGAAGGGTAAGGTTACAAGGAAATGATAGCACATGTCACCTATCTAAAATAGCCAATATTTCCAGCAAAAATGTTCGAAGATCATCAATGAAGATAAAGGCTTAATTGCAGAAAACATGTTCCCTGGTTTTCAGGGCAGATAAGACATGAGTCAACAAGATCCCATAACAATGTTAAAGGCACCATCAAGGTCGAAGATATGGAGAAGAAGTTGTCAAAGAGAATATTTAAGTCTCAGATAAGGTTGTTTTAGACACAATAAGGAGTTTCAATCCTATTTGTATTAAGAATCCTAAAGAGACAGTTAACTGTCAATTGTAATTAAGAGTTTGTTTCAGAATAGATAGGTGTCAAACCTAGAAATTCGAATTCTCTTCAAGATGGATGGGGGAATCCAAGATTGTAAATGACTCTATAAGAGACATGAGGTCGAATTCCTCAATGTTGGAATTTTCATTAGAAAAACAGTTGTGTTATTGTATGGTACTGTGATCTTTAAACTTAATACAGAGATTTGCTTAGCTACTTAAGATTCACAAGCAGTTTAAGTGTATCGTATTTCTATGGCATTTTTTAATTATCTATTTGCAGTGGCATGAGAATGTGTTACTTATAATTCATTTAATAATTCTCTAACTTCCTTCACATGCTTGTAGACTATGTTTATTCATTGCATTACTATTTTCACTTATAAACCTAGAATCCAAGTGCCTTGACTTCCATGTTTAGATGATTATGATGTTTTGTTGAAGAATATTTTGACTCCATGGCCCAATAGATATTTTATAATCTATAATTCAACCAATTATACATTTTTTTCCATTTTTATTTCTAGAGTTAGCCATCTAATCATTAATTAAAAATCTTAAACCTATTGAGAGAGCCCTCTCAGGTTGAGGAGGCTAAGCCTCAGCCAAAATTTTGGTTTGAAAGAGTTACTCAGAGTATACTTTATCAACAGCCTATTAGGGTTAGATTTTGTGATAACATTTTGGTGCATTTTCCAAGATTCGAAGATTATTCATACCTGAAATTAAGAAGCTGAAATTATGAAGGTAACAGGAGCTCAGAATATGTTAGAGGTTGCAGCACTACCTTGCCGACTCCACACATCTAATAATAAAATTGGAAGGTGACTTCACTGCTTAAAGATCTGTAGCTTGATGAAGTTTCAAGATGAGTTCCATTGCAAGAATGATTGCCAGGTATGCCCCTATGAATCGGTCTCATATCCCTGGTTTTCCAAATCCTATACCAAAGGTTGAATGGTTAGATGATCTTCCAATATTAAAATATAAAAAGAAAGACAATGTTGCTCTTCATTTGGTTAGGTTCCATATGCATGTATACAATCTTAAGGTTCAATTTCCTGAATATTGTCTCATGAAGATGTTTATGACCACTTTAGAAGGAAAAGCATGGTCTTGGTATGAAAGCTTGCCAAATGGTTCATTATATTCTCTTGCTGATTTCCATGATGCATTTTATGAGATGTATAAAGAGTGTCATCCCTCCTTATTGCTGGTCAAAGACTGTTGTAAACATTCTGTGAGTTTTATTGAATATTTGGAGAATTTTTATGAAGATGATGAGTTCATGGATGAAGAAATTTTAGAGGCCCTTCATGACAATACCTTTCATCACCAAGAAGAACATCGAGAAGAAAGGATAACATCTCCCTTGGATGCAAATGAAATCCAGTAGGAGTTTACTTATGAAAATCATGTCACATCCTTTGAGTTTGAGGAAAATTTGCAGCAGACTTGTCAATCCTTTGATCATTAGGAGTATGAGAATAATTTCAAATAGCAAGAGGAAATATTGGAAAATGCTTTCTACAATCCTCAGGTATATGAAAAAGTTGATTCTTCATGTCATTTCTTGCATTAGCCTACATCAAATGATGATTACATTGATCAGAAAGTGGGTGAAAATTTCTCTTTATCCTTGTCCTCTAATTTGAAATCATTTGAGTGAAAATCAGTAGATAAGATTCAGTTTGTGGATGAAGTTGCAGAGAACATTGAAAAAGGACATTCAAGTTTCAGAAGATAAAATTCAATCTCATAGTATTCATAATCAAGATCAGTCTTTTCGATTGATTTTTATGCCAGAAAAAGAAGAGAGGGTGCTTCCACCTTTCTCATTTGAGTTTGAGGAAGAATATATTGTTTTTGAAAAGCATTTGGAAAAGCATTTGGAAAGCATACAAAAGAAATCTTGTGTGGCTGAGAATAAGTTGTGTGAATTTACAGAAAGTTCTGAGGATCATCAAATTGATCAGGTATTCTTTGACCCTATAGCTGAAGACATGGAAGAGTTTTACTCTCCAATGTTTTAGTTTCATTTTTATTATGAAGATCAGATACATTTTTAGGGGCATTGGTCATCTCAATATGATGTTTAATTTGGGTTCAAGTGTAGTCAAGAGCTTCAAATATCAGATCAAATCAATGAATTTCTTCATTGGAATTTTCATGTTCCTTGAGCTACAAATGGAGATTGTAGCTGATAGGGTAGTTAGGAATGTGCAAACAAGCTCAAGGTTGACTGAGAATTTTTCAGTAGGTACACTTTGAGTGCTTCTTGCAGAAATCAGAAAGCTTAAGCTGAAGGTGAAGGCCATTAAAATTTTGATAGGAAACTTGGAAAAATTTCAGAATTTTTTTCTAAAGGATGGATAGCAGCACTAGATTTACTGGTTCTTAGTGTACCACAGGGGCACACTATCCCAAGTGGAGCCACTGTTATCACCTTAAATTTTTTTCTAAAACTTGGACAGTTTATCTTGTTTTAGTCATGGTATTACATAGGTGTTAAGTCATTTTATGTTTTTACGGGTTAAGTGATAGGGTTAGAGTCTCATTTTCATTACAAATTAAATCCCAACAACCTTATCTCATACCTTGAGTGTCCTATATCATGTTTAGAAAGTCTAGTTTTTAACCATTTTAAAAAAAAATTGATTAAATCACGAAACCACGTTTTCGTAGCGCAGACAGTGTTAAAAACTTGTTTTGCACTACGAAAATGCTACTCTTTTCGTAGCGCAAAAGCCCGAAATTACATTAGGTGTGCTACGAAATCAGGGATTCGTAGCATTTCTAGTCAAGTTATAAAATCCATAAAATTTCGTTAATATTGCATGATTAGGTGTCAACTAGGAGTATTTTCTCATACATGCCATCATTCATAACCATCGTGATATTCGTTAGAGGTCATTTATGTTAGTCATTTTCAAATTTGAAAAGGGCTGGTTCCTGGTTTTATTTTCTTATGCAAGAAACACCTCATGCATACCCTTTTTTTCGAATGGTAAGCTCATGGTAAGAAGAAACCAAAGCTTCTCTAATTTATCAAGTGAGGCTGAATTCCTAAATCAAGCGAGGTTGCCTATTCTGAAATCAAGCAAGGATGATATTATAGGTTTTCAAGAAAAAAACAAGAATTTGAAGGGGAAAAGGACAAAAGAAAGAAAGAACCACTGGTCAGGCCACTGTTTAAGGATAGATCCTGAAAGCATAGAGGCTATAACCAAGGGAAAATAAGTTGAGGAGGCCTTCAGGAAGATAGGATGTTGGAAATTCTGTGAAAATTTGCAGGGACGTCATAATCAATTGAAAAAAGAGTTTTCTCTTTATTTCACCGGTTCAAATACCAAAGTTGGAGTTTTAAACTTGACAATTTCCCCTGAGATCATATCTTTAGTGACAGAGATTCCAAGGGGAGAAGAAATATGGTTCAAAAATTTCAGGTTTAAGATGGAACCTTGTAAAATATTTCTGAAGCCAGAGTTTGCAAAGATAAACTTAACTAAAGCAGTGCCAATAGGTTACATCAAGAACACCTATGCCAACCTTCTCTTCAACATTGAAAGGTATTTCACCTATGAGGGAAGATACCATAAAGTGTAATATTATCATTTCAAACTCCTGTTCCATTTTAATAGAATAATTTCTTTGGATTTTCCTTTCTTCTTGTTTCGAAGTTTAGCTAAGATGGCAGATAAAGTGTAAATGAAAAATCAAGGATGTGAAAATTCACTTTTCCATCATGGTCTAGTTAAACTGATAGTTTTTCATCAACTTCAGAGGATAAATAGAGAATGGTCAACATTTTTGTTGTGTGTTGATTTGGGGTGGAAACATAAGGAACAGGTATTATCCCTAAGGCCAAAGAAAAATACCATCATAAACTAGTGATCCTATAGAGACAAGATCAAAAACATTTGTCAAGTTGAAACCCAGAAAGAAAGTGAAAGAGCCAGAAATTAAAACATCAGTGATTATTCAAGAGACTCCTCAACCTGCACAGAAGAAAACAACTAAAGTTAAGGAAAAAGTACAGGAGCAATGAACTAGAAAATCAGTCCAGAAAATATTGACTAGAAATCAAATAGCAAAGGAAAAGGGTAAAATAGTGCTTTTAGGAGAAATTCTAGATCTAAAGGGTGATTTGAATGATATTTTACAGGATATTGATATTGAAGAATCTCGTTTGGTTTAGGCCGACTTCATAAAATTGGATGAAGGGAAATCTAAGAAGATGAAATCTTCTAAAAAGTTGGATTTTGATGATGAGATTTCAAATTTTACATTCAAGCCTAGAAAGCCTTTAACCAGGCAATCAAAAAAACTGCAAGAGTTGGATATGGAATTAGATAAAATAGGGAAAGTTTCCAATGTTTATGAAGAACATATAGTCATGTCATCACCAATGCCTGAGGCTGACAAAAACAATGTTTTTCATACTCAAACAGAAAAGAGCAGTCATGAAGAAATTAAAGACAGGTTGAGATTAGATAATTCTAAAATTTCTAAGCTCAAGAGGAAATAAAGAAGACATGCTGCTGAGAAGAAAAATTTCAACAAAATAAAGGTTTTGTGGGAGGTTGAAAGAGTTTCAAAACCTGAAACAGTGAGCAGTGAAGCTCAATATTTTAAATGGACTATTCTTGCAATCAAAGAGGCTAGATTTGTGAGAATGATAAATGCTAACTTAAGGGCTAATAAAAGGAGGCTGAAGAGGCAGACTGAAGACCTAGAAATTCGATTGACAAATTCTGAAGGTATGTTACAACAGAGATAAAATAGAGTGACAAGTAACATTTCCTTAAAGTAGTTTTGTTATTAAGAAGGGAATTTATTTTTGAAAATTTTTTAAAGCCAACTTGTTTTACTTGTTAAATTCTATGGACATCATTGAATAAGTGAAAATATCCTTAAGGCTCAGAATTTCGAAAAAACTGTGTAAAAAGGACATACACAGCAGTTTCCTAGCACGCTACGAAACTGATGTAGGTGAGTTTTTGGGCGTTTTTCATATATATTTTGGGAGTAAAAACAATTGGTTTTCAAATTTTGTTTCTGTTGGTGGATGGAAAAGAGTCAGAGATGAAAGCTCAGGTTTTAAAGCAGAAGAAAGAGGGTGTTTAAGAATTTTTTTTCAATGATCCAGATTCTGCGCTATGAAAACAACTGTTATTTTCGTAGTGCAGCCACATCACATATTTTTATACTCTGTAAAAGGTTTACTTCTAGATAGGTGGAAGGGTAAGGTTACAAGGAAATGATAGCACACATCATCTATCTAAAATATTCAATATTTCCAGCAAAAATGTTCGAAGATCATCAATGAAGATAAAGGCCTAATCGCAAAAAACATGTTCCCTAGTTTTCAAGGCAGATAAGACATGAGTCAACAGGGTCCCATAACAAGGTTAAAAGCACCATCAAGGTTGAAGATATGGAGAAGAAACTGTCAAAGAGAATATTTAAGTCTTAGATACGGTAGTTTTAGACATAAGAAGGAGTTTCAATCCTATTTATGTTAGGACTCCTAAAGAGACAGTTAACTATCAATTGTAATTAAGAGTCTGTTTAAGAGTAGATAGGTGTCAAACTTAGAAATTCGAATTCTCCTCAAGGTGGATGGGGGAATCCAAGATTTTAAATGACTCTATAAGAGACATGAGGTCGAATTCCTCAAGGTTGGAATTTTCATTAGCAAAGCAGTTGTGTTATTGTACGTTACTCTGATCTTTCAACTTAATACAGATGTTTGTTTGACTACTCAAGATTCACAAGGAGTTTAAGTGTATCATATTTATATGGCCCTTTTTAATTATCTATTTTCAATGGTATGAGCATGTGTTACTTAGAATTCATTGAATAATTCTCTAACTTCCTTCACATGCTTGTAGACTATGTTTATTCACTGTGTTACTATTTTCACTTATAAACCTAGACTCCAAGTTCCTTGATTTCCATGTTTAGTAGATTATGATGTTTTTTTGAAGACTACTTTGACTCCATGGCCCAATAGATATTTGCTAATCTTTAATTCAACTAGTTATACATTTTTTTCCATTTTTATTTCTAGAGTTAGCCATCTAATCATTAATTAAAAATCTTAAAACTATTGAGAAAGCCCTCTCAGGTTGAGGAGGCTAAGCCTCAGCCAAAAGTTTGGTTTGAAATATTTAATCAGAGTCTACTTGATGAATAACCTATAAGGGTCATATTTTGTGATAACAGAGACATTTTGTCAAAACACCTGGAAACAATGAATTTAATATTATTCTTCAACCTATTTATCTCATGAAATTCAAAAATTGAAACTTCGAATGTTGGCATCTTAAAATAGGGACTAAATAATCATAGTCTTTCATCAAAAAATAAACAACATGCACAAATAAATGACAACAACAATCTGCAAAAGCACCCAGATTACCGATATAGGTTGTGGATTTTTTTTTTTAAATCAAATCAGGGGTTACATTTTCATTAGGCACAGATACCCCCTAATGTTGGGATGAATCACATTAAAATATCCCAGGAATTGGATTCTTGAAAACAACAAAAATTTATAGCCTTAATGTTTCATTTATGACTTTTGTCAAACATATGGAATGAAAACTTACAACTACAACTCTACATGAGGAAAACCAACCGAGAGCTATGCTACTAATATATGCTCATTGAATTCACACATTTCTAAATCCACCATATGAGTTCTTGAAACATTTTACCACCCACAAGATAATTCATTTGACATGATTTGACAAGCTTATTGCACCAATTGCTACAATTTGACAAACACATGGTAGCTCTAAAAGCTACATCCATTAAGGCTTTATGTCAAAATTCTCATAGTACTATTACAAAATCTTGAATTAAAAATCATTGAATTACTCATATGAATATGAAACAGAAGCTATATGGATCTTACCTCAAACTTACCTCAAGCATTTGATCTTCCAAACCATATTTTAGCTGCCATTATTTTTTCATTTTCCTTTAAGGGTTGATTCTGTAATTCCTCTAGGTATATTTTGGGTACATGTCCATTTTCTTATTTATGATGTAAGCTGCAAGTTAACACTTATCCATACATAAATAAATTTATAACATCACTCATTCATGGATTTTTTCAAACACTTTGCAAAATATCCTAAAACCATTTCTAAAACATGCATCTAATTACTTGAAACGAAACCACAAATTGTGAAATACTTACCCAAGTCCTTTGGAATTGATTTATTGCAATTACCTTCAACAATATTTGGATTTCCTTTCTCAAATGCTACAATACCAAGATTAGTACCATAAACTACACCAATAATAACTCCAATATTGATATCTAAACATCCATCCATATAGATTGATCTAGTCTTCGTTTTTAACTAATCAATAATATTCTAGATAACATAAGCCTAAACCAAAATTAAATGCTTACAAACAATTTAAATGTCTACTTTTTATTTTATCTTAAAGCTATATTATAATTTTAGGACAATGGAAATTATACCTGAAGAGATATTCAGCTCCAATTATTGAGAATATGATCCACCTTTGATCTCTTAACCAACTCATTTGAACCATCCAGTTTTCCACCCAACCATATCCAAGGAGAACTTCTCCCCGTGGAACCCCCAAGATGTAAGAGCTCACAATCAGTACCAAAATATAGTAGTAGAGAGATATACAAGGCAATTTCAGGAAGACAAGTTTCACTTCCTCTCAATACCACTCATGGTCAACTCCACCATGTAGAGATACTTAGTAATTTAGTTTAGGAATTTCAAATTCATTTCGGAAGAAATTTACTACTCTCAAAGTCTCTCCCTCTCATAATATTTTTCAAATCTCTCCAACTCTTGGTATCACAATGCACCTATCCAAGTGAGAATACATGAGGCACATATATAGGAGGAGCAACAAATTCTTATCATAAAATAGGGGTAATATCCATGCCTTGTATTCATTTTAGACGAGTGTAACTCATGCCATTATTTGATGAGTGCATAAAAGACAATGTAATTTATTATTAGGAGAGAGAGAGTCACATAGAGACATGAGAATCATCTAGGCGAGAGTTGTGAAGTGATTGAGGAGATATAATTCTCTTTTAATAATAATAAAACAGTCTCATAAAATATAACAATAATATTAATAATATTAATAATATTGAGGATTAAGTCGATATTGAACTATTAGGATTGATGAGTGATAAATTAAGTGTTTTTCCTTCAGGTATACTTGATTACCCATTGATTGGAGGTGATTTACTAATTTTGGAAATTCATACCTGAGATGCTAGACATGACTTTCTATTTTGAAAAAGTCACTCCAAAATTGCTAGGAATGAGATTTTATTAAGGAAATTCATCTATGAGTTGCCCATGAGTGGTATTTTTCTTCCGGATAATATGGATTCCACACCCCTATTGTATGCATCTTCATGCCTTAGTATATTGCGGACTTTGTGCACTGATCTACTCTAAAGATCCAAGATTCCCCACCTTGATATTTTTAAATATCAAGGACTCCACACCCCAAAAATTTCATTATATCTCCAAGACTCCATGAATTTATATTTCATGGATCTAGGACTTCGCGCCCTAATCCTTTTATTATATATCCAAGACTCAACGTCTTTATATTTCATGGATTTAAGAGTCCACGTCCCAATTTTCATGGCTTCTCATCTCCTCTTCTTTGAAACCCCACACTTCACCTTAAGGTACTAATTGTGAGCTAATACCCATATGATGGTTCATTGGTAAGGTATTCTTCCAAGACCTTCACACATCACAATCTCATACATCAAATAAATCAAATGAATTTCTTAATTAAATTATTCACATTTTACCAAAGATTGTGCATGACTTCCACAGTCATTTTGGTTTTGGATAAATGACTTCCATAGTCATTAATAACTTGACCATCCTTGTTGGAAATGACCAAGTCCCGTGCCATATCATGCTTAGTACGAGATTACACACATATAATCATACAAATCATGTATCATCCGTAAATAATAACTAACTATATGTTCCACATAACCATGATCATCCATGGATCTATGTCTCAATCTGGAATCACCATTGATGTCATACACCTATGTCGAAAATAGAATACCAAAAGAGAAAACATTGCTAATATGCTCTTAACCATAGATATTATCATAAGAACACAACAACCAACTAATCCAAACTAAGTCTATATTATCTAAGAATGCACATAAGTCTGTCATGCATAATATTATATCATTATATCAAAACCACCATCTCTAACTATCATCAAAGCTATCTCACCAAGAAGGGACACTATGCCTTCTTTCCTCTCCTTTCCTATAACTTCTTCTCTTTGTAGGCCATTGTCTCAATCATACAAAATCTTGAGTTGAATGTCGATATCACAATTTATCAACAAATTCAGTTTAGAATATTCTTCAAGCTATCGTTGAACAAATCCGCACTTGAATACTCCTCTTATAATTGGACAGGTCCACACTTCATATTGATCACATGTTAATGCTTATACCCTTAGACATATATGAACTGCAATATGCTCATGTTCATGCATATAGATAGATCGACACTTCAGGAATCCGTTGTAGCTTCTAGATGATCTGAACAATAGCACCTTATGATCCACACTGTAGCATTATTGTATGTAATGTAAACCATTTTGAAACGCTTCAAACACCGCACTAAAAACCCATTCAATACATTCGTAGTGAACCTTACCAAATGAATCCGCAAACTATTTCAGAGATATCCCAATTTTTCCAGAGATGAATATGCATACCATGTTCTTTTCTGCGCAACATAGGTAGGTGGGTATAAATAGTTGCTTGCCCCTATATATGAGTTGGTCTGACTTGTGAACTGATGTGACTATTTGGGAGCCTACATGACTATTTATGAGGCTGACTTCTCACTACATTTAGAGCCAAATTTATTACATCTTTTTTAGTATTTGAAGGACAACTACCTTAAGGGCTTTTAGATCCTTTATTTCACAGTTTATAGGACAAGGTCTTGGAGCATTTAATGATGACTAGGTTCTTCATATGCATGACACTAAATACACTTATAAACGGAAGAAAAAACCTAAATAGACATCAAGAAGAATTCTATTAACCTAAGATAAAATATTGCTCATGAAACCCATGAAGCAAGTACAAATATACATTTTATTATCTTTTTCTTCTTCTTTACATAAAATACATAACTACATAGTAAATATGAACACCGACCTAGTTACACTTTTCAAGGGTGAAGATTGACCTAGTTACATAGTCAATATGAAAAAATCCTCTTGGTCAAGGGTGAATTTTCAAAGTCTTGTGGTGATGTGTTGCATGATTTTGAAAGATCCATTATGTAAGTGACCCATGTGATTATGCTAGAGTTCTCTAACATCTCAACTCTAAACATGCTCTACTTTTCTACTAAATGCAACAGATTCATCCACCTTTAGCTTTTGGAGATTTTTCACTCTAACACTAATTTATTTTAATTTTCCAATAAAAACATACTTTAAGAAGGATTTTTCCTTACTGAACACCACATCATAGCATATGTCCTCAAATATAGATAGAGAAATCATTTTTTTTTAGCCCAGACATGTAGATCTCATTTTTCACGTGAACATGGTAGCTTGACTCCCTCGGAAAGGTTACACTACCAATCCATTTTGTACTATACTTCCCATCGTATCCAATTTCTATGTGTAGATGTAGGTACTTATCCTTGAGGCTCTCGAAGAACTCCTTAGATCATTTTATGTGAAATGAGGCTCTAGATTCCAAGTATCATACACTGCCCTGTACAATAATTTCCATGCATTTAGTTAGGGTGAAATATAATTCAAATTTTCATGCAAGAGCATCACCTCCTGTTCCTCTTCTGGGATTCTTCCCAAATTTCTTTTGCGGAAACTTTGTTGCATAGTGTCCATATTCACAGCAGTGAAAAAAATTAGTTTTGTTGAGGTCCTTATGATTTCCCTTGTTATAGCTATATATTTCCTTTCATCGGGCCTTAGTTCCCTTGTCTTTCTTTCCCTTACATGCAAAGGAAATTTTTTCTTCCTCCTTAGCTCTAGCTATGACTCCATCTCTAATGTTTCTTTTGATCTGCTCCTACAACAGACCAACCCAAAATATTTCCCAATATAGTAGCATGTCTCTTTCATTAACTGAATCTTAAGTGTCGTTCCAGGATTACAGAAGGTAAAGGAGCGCTAATCTCATGAGTTTGATTGATGGACCATTTTTTTCTACTCCTACAAGGTCATCTAGAACCTGAGTGAATATTAAAAGGTATTGTGGAATGGTTTCTGTTTTCTCCATTCAAATTCTAGTGAGTTTATCTCTCAATGCCAATTTCAATCCATTTCATTTTTTTTTTTGTTATTTTCTAGAATATATATGCACACATTACCTACAAATAAAAAAGATAGAACATTTATCTCTAAAACCAGATAAAATCAAACTTTATTTGTTGAATATCAAATTCCAATGAATAACCAGTAACGAAAAATTGACAATTCATAAACCTCTATTATAAAATTAATTTTTACTGTAATATGTCATAAGAAATGTTTGACGGAAAATTCAAATATTCGTTGAGATTTAAATAACATAATTTGAACATAAATACTAAATTCGTACATAAAGTAATTAAAAATATGCCGATATGAAAACATCATAGCACATGACACATTAAAAATGAAACAAGTCTTCAGAAAATCTTCTACTTCAAAACTGATTCCAAAATATAAATCCATAGTCTTCACAATTTCACTCCATTTCAATTTTTTTTGGTTATTTTCTGGAATATATATGCACACATTACCTACAAATAAAAAAGATAGAACATTTATCTCTAAGACCAGATAAAATCAAACTCTATTTTTTGAATATCAAATTCCAATGAATAACCAGTAACGAAAAATTGACAATTCATAAACCTCTATTATAAAAATAATTTTGGCTGTAATATGTCATAAGAAATGTTCGACAGAAAATTCAAATATTCGTTGAGAATTAACTAACATAATTTGAACTTAAATACTAAATTCATCCATAAAGTAATTAAAAATATGCCGATATGAACACATCATAGCTCATGACACATTAAAAATGAAACAAGTCTTCAGAAAATCTTCTACTTCAAAACTGATTCCAAAATATAAATCCATAGTCTTCACAATTTCTCAACCCCTTATTTCAAAGATGAGATAAGTCTTAAACCAAGAAAATGAAAATATTTTCTGAAATTAAATATATAAATTTAAAAATATAAATTCTATCACTTTTCAAATTATATCTCCCTGAGATGTAGGTAACTTCCCCTCGTCCTCAGAATCTTGATAGTTAAGGTTGAGAAATTGATGGGGTGCATGAACCTCAATATGTTTCACCCATTGTGAATATACCTATAAAACAGCTGAGAAATGAATATAAGGAAACATATTTATGTTGATTTGGAAGTTATCAATAAAACTTTACACCTTATTCTTTCTTTTTATATTTTATTTCAAATTTAACAATAAGTTGAATTTTCTTAAAAGGAAGTTGTAGAAATTTCGGGAAAGTTTTTTACTTTTAGATTTTGATCCTTTTTATTTCTATTTGATCCTTGGTGACAAGGTCCTCAATTAGTTCATTTAACTCCCATGCAACAATTTCTTTCACTGAATTTACCACGGAAGGTTAAATTCTTCTATAAATTCAATTCCTTTATCCCAAATTGTGAGGCATTGCCTATGTACAGTTTTGGTCCATTCTTCGATATTTCTAGATTCATCTTCCCTATGGTTAAAATAGTTAATCATAAATATTTTATCTATATTTCAATATTTTGGAGTTTCATTAGATTAGAACTCCTTCTCCCACTAAAGAATATACAAAAATTTGTTTTTTTTTTAATATTTTTTCTTCCTCTATTAAATAATCAATCCTTTCATTTAAATATGTAATATGTCGATAAAATATTGAGATCTCACCCATATGTTTGTAGAAATTTGATGGATATTTTATGAAAATTAGACAAATTTGAATTGAATTTTCTTTGAAACTATCCATACATTGTGTGTATTCTTGATTATGATTGAGTAGGGTTTGAAGAGAATCAATTTTCTCTTTTAAATTCATAGTCATGATCTCAAAATTTATTTCATCTTATTCCTTAGAAATGTGAGCTTGATTTCCATACATTTTCCTTAATTTCTGAGTATGTTGCTCATGTATGGAATTTAACTCTTTCAATTCCACCTCAAAATGTTGATGTATATTTTCTCTATCTACTACGAAATATTGAATCAGAGTTACATAACACTTTTTCCAATTTTCTGCATTAAAAATTTTGTTCTTATCCAACTGTTTCTCTAACACTCTATTTTTTTTTGTAGACTCTTGTCACTTGAGGTTTCAAGCTCATATTTATGATATTGGTTATAACTTACAAAAGTGCCTAAGGCATGGGAGGATTATTGGGCCTTCTATTTTACATCTCCTTGAATTTTCCTGTTGTATTCGTACACATTCTCTAAAAAATCATGCCTCATTTTATTTGATATCCTCACCATAAACTTTGTCTGAGAATTAAAATAATATAAAATAATAGTTAAAATAATAAAATATAAATTATGAATTTTGGAGGGAAAAGAAGAAAACCAATTTTTTTTAATTACATTTTTGGATTATCTCCTTTTAAGTTTACTTAAATTTCAAGTGTAGATACTTTTTGGATGAGGAATTAGATTACACATCCAACCAGTACTAATTATTCATATTTTTGAGACGACGCTCACTAATAGAAAATGCAAATACATTAAAAAAATGGGTTAAACATGATTTTTTAATGTATCTACAACTATTATCAATGTTGGTCTTCTCAAAAGCATGTGTAATGGCTAATTTTTGGATGGGGAATTTTATTCAGAGTTGTATACTAAAGAGGAGGAATTTCCTGGATGACTAAAAGTGGCTAGAATCCGGGATTTTTTTTTAAGAAATATTGCAGTGGTAGTGTTTGAATCCAGTTTTATTTATGGTGGAAATGGATTCAGCACCATCAAAAACCTTTAGGGCACCAAAAATATTTAATTTTGATAGCTTTAACCTAGACTTACAAAATTCCCTTCGAGATTTTCTTAAAGTCTTACTCAAATTTCTATGATTTTCAAGTCAAAAAAGTAGTCTAGTTATACTACGACATTTAATTCCACATCCAACGAGTCTCTACACTTAAAATTTGAGTGAAGATATAAGGAGATAAGCCAAAAATACATTTGAAAAATAGTAGTTTTTTATCTTTTCCCTCCAAAATATTTATGTCTACCTCTTTTTAAGTTTAATGGATTTTGATTGGTTTATATATTATGACATAGAAATTACATGAAAGTTTCATGGGCACTTTTAGGCTCAAATTTTCTCTAATATAAAGAACGAACTATATCGTGAACTCTTTCTAATTCACAAGTTGGTTTGAACAAAAAAGATTCCCATGCGATAATGGTAGGAATAGGTGTCATTGACATCTTGAAAGATGTAGTGGAAATAGTATCCATATTTTTTTGTGATTCTATACTCTCTTTACTTTCCTTAGTGAAAGATTCATCAAATATTTTCCTTTATTTCTCCTTGTCAGCTTCTATTTGTTGACGTTTCATATTTTCTAATTGATTCTACCTTGTCCCTTGAGGGGATTTGATTAGAATAATTTACTCTTCAATTACTTATTCTTTTCTACTTCTTTGGATATCAGTGGATTTTATTTTTTTTCTCTAGGAATTTTCATAGTCGCAACCTCTACTACCACATCATGATTTCTCTTCATTTCTTCTCTGCTTTCTACTTCTTTATTTCTAACAAAAACATCTTCCATTTTCTTAATTTGAAACTCTTTTTCTTGATGAAATACAACATAAGGATTTGAAATGAATTCGTTGAATTTAAATTGAAAGAACTCATAATGCTTTCGTTCCTCGAACTAAATATTGAGTTGAAGAGTTTTATTTCAAGAAATTTTAAAAATCAATTTCTCTAAAACTTTGTAATTAGTCTATTGTTTTAATATCTAAAATCCTTTCTTTATCAATGGTCTGCTGAAAATCATCAATATCTATGAAAACACCATCAAAGGGGGGCTTCTGATGAAAAATATTTTCATAAAAATAATTTCTATATAATGGCTGATAATAATCCCATGAGGATCATAATCATACTAATGTAGAGAATGTAACCAAACCTCTTGAAGCTCTTATGCTTCCTTTAATACATGTCCTTTGTACCTAATGTTTATGTCACCAAAACTAATTGCAAACCCAAGACAAATTTTATTTTGTAAGTTACTTAAATCCCTTGTATGGCCATTAAAAATGACTTGATTTGAAACTTCTATGAGGGAAAGTATTTTAGAGATATAACAAGGTAAAATATGAGGGGAAAAATCACTCCCATAAAATCTTATATTAGAAAAAAAAACTTCAACCAACCAATGACCATTGAACTCAAGGCCTTATTTCATATTTTGACTAATTATGGGAGGTGTTTTATCAAAGAGGATTTTATAAAAAGGAATCATGACACAATGGAAAATATCATAAAAATAAAATTTGAAATTGGACTCCCATAGGATTGGGTCATATTTTTGGATAGGGAGTTTTCAGTAAGAGGGGTAGTTTAGTTCTATTTCATAAGAGGAAATGGAACTGAGGTAATGAAAATATGGATCAGATATGCGGAAATATAAAAAATATGTTTGTAGACAGGGGGAGATACTAATAAAAATTTTAAAGCATTTATGATGCTTTCCAAAAAAAGGCAGCTCAATTGAGATATTTCTCATCCTTTAGGATGTTATAGATTATTGGAATCCATTTGATTTTTCGTTGTTCAAGTTGCTTTTTTCCATATAACTTGATCAACATATTGATGAGAAATCTAATAGGCTTCTTAAAATTAGCTATACGATATTATTTATTATCCTCAACATTAAAACCTTCATTTTATTCCCTTAGTTACTCTTCAATTACTCTATCATAAGTTTTCCCACATTTCTTGAAGACAAAATTTTGGAAATTATTAAGAAAATCAAGGTTGAGCTATATTTCTAAGGGACACAGCTTATAAATGGCCGATAGGATTTTCCATGAGGAAATGAAAATTTTGTTATGTTATGATACTGTATGATTTGAGGTATCGACATGAGTAAAAACTCATGAAATCATATTGTAGTAAGGAAACATCTGAACCCTACTAGCCATTTTTTATAACTTTGTTCTTATAGTTCCTTAAAAATGATTATTTGAGAAGACCTTGCATTGTGTAGCCATCCTCTATCATCAAATAAATAAAAAAGATCCTCCCACATCATTGTACGTACCTTTTGGGTCTTGTAAGTGGAGTCAGAGATGAGGAATGGGTTGAGTCTCACCTACTCTGGTTGTGGATCCTTTATTTCTTTAAGGCTCTCCTTTGTCTACCCCACTTATTGTTTTCCTGCTTGATATTTTCCTTTATACCTCATTCTCTAACCTCTGAACAAAAAATAGAAAATCTATAAGCTATTTATAATCAAAATTTGATATTAAATGAAGAATATTTTGTAAATTCAATGAGCTTACAAAATGTTTTTGCAACTGATATAGTATATTTTTAGTTCAAGCTTCTCCAAACAAGTTTTAAGAGAATCGACTAATTCATTCATTAACTTGAAATATATTATTGCGATTGTATTTTTTCATAAATCAAGATAGCTGAGGGGAAATATATTTTTTATATCAAAACGAATTTATTAATTGTGAAACGTTGAGATTTCAAATCAATTTATTTCAAAAAAGGAAATGCACATAAATCAAAGAAAATAAATATTTTATTCACGGAGTCAAAAGGGAGTGTTGATAGCCTTGAAGGGTTTTTTGTTCTCGTTTTATTACTAAAATTATTGTTTTCACTTTTTAGATTATGATTGATTTTGAAATTTATCATATATATCCAAGTGACAAATGCAAGTTTTATTTTTTTTTAGAGTTGATTTGATACAAAACACTTTGACATATTAAAAGAAACACAAACTCAATATTGTATTATTCATATTCTTGAAAGAATTTGGTTTATTTCTTTAAACTATTTGAAGATGATAGAACTATTATAACATAAAATAATCAGTCAACCATTTTCCATACTATTGAAAGTTCAACTAAGAACTAAAATAATACTATAAATAATCAGTCAACCATTTTCCATACTATTGAAAGTTCAACTAAGAACTAAAATAATATCTAGTATTTTTAGATTCATCATATTTTGAGAATAATTTTTCCTTAAACAATATTTTATTTTGAAATGTAAGATAATATATTAGTAAAAGTATGCTTCTTGAAATATGTAATCATAGTTGTAATTCCACAAATAAAGAAACACATGAAAAAATGTATATATATAAAAATATGAAAATGATCAAGATAAAACTTAATTTACTGGGATACCAACATCATAAAGTAAAAAGAAAAAAATACATATGTTCTTGAAATATTTTCATTTATGAACAATATATTTTCAAAAAATTTCTATTTACTGGAAAATTTTCTACTTGGCCTTCTAATGTTTGTAAAATGTAGGTTGAAGGACCAATTTTTGAAAATATTTGAAAAGAACCAATCCAAAGATGTTGAAATTCAAAGTGCTTGTATTTCTCTTTGTTGTGGCTCATTTTCATTTACCTTTTGAATTAATTTTTAAAACACCAAAAAAGCACATATGATACAAATATAAAATTTTGTGTGTTGTAGAAGAACTTTAATTTATACCTTGGTATGTTAACATTACGTGATAAGATGTGAAGGTGGGTCTAGTGGGGATCATCCCACATGGAAAACAATTCAAAAGGCCGAGAAAGGGCACATTTCCCTTAAAAATTAAGAGTTTTGGGAAGGCACAAAGGAAAAAATGGAGAGTCAGGATCGAAGCATAGAAATGGAGTGGAGGAATGGATGATGAAGATTAAATCGCAAATCACAAACCGCAAGTTTCAAAGGATAGGCACCTGAGGTAAAGGTTAAAATCATCAAAGTGCGATGTGGGATGCGGTGGGGCCCGATCACAAATCTCCGATTGAAAATTTTAGTGAATGAGAGCAGAAGGTAAAATTTAAGTTTGTTGAAGAGTGGTATGCAGTGATGTGGCCACCTAACACACATCACATGTTTTAAGACTTAAGTCCAAAGGGCTTGAGTTAAGCTTGTCAAAGTGTGATATGTGATGTCGTGGGCATGATCGCATAGCGCGCATCACAAGAATTAGAATATAAGTGAAAAAGAAAAGATAAAAACAACGAAATGTGATGTGTGGGAGGATGCGATGTGGTTTCAAAAGTGAACTCCAAAGGTTTTCAGATCCAGCGGAAAGGTATTTTTTGTGTCAAATTGTGTCGGAGGAAGAAAAGGAGGATTATAACGTAAATCCAGTGAAATGCCTCAGTCATGAGGAAACAAGAAAAACACAGGAGAGAGACTCGGGTAAGTGACTCAATGCAGATCAAAGGAGAAAAGGTATATTAAGGTAGCAGGTAATATGATGGAAGCGTTTGAAGCATAGAGTCATCGACAGAGTCGAACAAAAGAACATATAAGGGCACTATTGGAAGCACGACAACTTGGTTAGAATCAGGAACTAAGGTGTCATTATAGAACGGTGCAGTTGTTGCATCATATCTAGAAAGGACACCTTAATACTCCAAGAGAAGGAATCAGCGACATCAGATTCAACAAAATGAACCATATTTCCAAGTTTCAATTCTTTTTATTGTTATAATTGCATAAGTAATCTTGACAGTTTAGGAAGTCAAAGAGTTCAAGAAGTTCAAGAGTTAGAAAATACTCTGACCTATTTAGGGAGAAAGAAATAAAGAAAAGGGGTTCCCAGTTCTGGACCTCTCGATGGCTATTAGTTTATGACTGAATTCTCTTAGAAATTAATGAAAGGAGATCAAGTTTCCTACACCTCTTGATGTTGGTAAGTCTTTCCTATTTCATTCTGTGGCTATTCCTCTTTAAATGAAGTGAAGTAATGTAGCAGTCGGTTTCTTAATTACATTTGTGAGCAAGCATTAGATAACCTTAATTTTTTCTCCTTCACCTCATCTCTTCTCCATTCATAAACTCCTAATAGAAATTAAGTGATAGATTATGTGTTTACAACATATTATTTTAAGTTCTTTCTTTGTCCACGAGTTTCCTTTGAAACTTAAAAGTGCTAAATTATGTGTTTTCAACATATCATCTTGAGTTTCTCTTACCGTTCTTCTTTTCAACCCATTCAAGTATCAACAGGTTATGGCATTGTGAAGGCTTTCATTATATCAGATTATTGAGGGTATTAGGTAACTGAATTCCAAGGGTGTTAAACAAAGGCCATTTGATAAGGTAATTGTGACATACATTTATAAAATTTCTTAAGCATTGATTCCTTACCACAACCAAGGGATTGTTTCTTGAGATACAACATTTTCTAGCGTTGTTGTTGGAGATGAAGAAACAGAGTTTATTTTCCCTCAGTTTTTTACATTATTTCCTCTAGTTTTTCAATGAGGAGGAAGTATTCAGTTGTGCTTCTCATTTTAAAAATTGTAGCTTTCGAAAGGCCTCAAACGAGATCATATACCTAGCAACAGATAGTCCCTTCTTTGCGATATCCAGAAATATTGGTTTCTAAAAAGGCTCAGAAACTTCAAACTCCTTCAACACCTAATCCTACATTTTCTACTCTTGGCAGCAGTTATCATAACCCTTTATTTGAAGGTATTGATGATGAACTCTCTTTCTTAGAACAATATTCTCCTTCCACACCCATTTATTTTCAAGGACCTAAGTTAGAAGAACATTCTATCGAGTCAGTTACTTTTACCTTCACTCAATCTCAACCAAATATAGTCGTTCGTTGTTCTGCCATTGTTCATCAACCCACTCCCATATCAATTTTACGTCCACCTTCTTCCACTTTCACTGCAAGTTCATCAGCATCAACTCCACAAGGAGAAATTAACCAAGTTGTTAATATGGCAGTACTAGCTTCCTTAATGAACATATATTATCCATTAAATCTTGCATAACCAATGAATGCCATGCGTCAATAATACCTCAAATTACTTCCTCGCTTCACTAGAGAAAATGAAGTAACTATAGAACAACATTTACCTTTGTTTTGCACTTTTGCTAAGAATTTGAATGTAGAACACATGGATGTTGTGATGAGACTATTTGTGCAGTCTCTAGATGGAGAGGCTAGAAAATGGTTCAAAGGTTTAGAAAATGGTTCAATAAATAACTTGGAAGAGTTGGAAAATAGCTTGACTTAGAGATGGGGAGAAAAGGGAGATCATGGTTACTAATTGATAGATTTTAATGGAATTAAAAGAAGGCCTAATGAAGATATTTATGAGTTTGTAAAAATATTCAACAAATTGTACAATAGGATCAAAGGAGAAAATGTAGGTTTTTCTAGGGGATTTTGAAGCTGATTTTAGCTTTAAATTGAGAGAAAGAAGAGCCCCTAATCTTAAGTAGATACAGATAGACACTTTAGATATTGAAGCTAATATGTCTGTAGCTCAAAAGGCAGAAGGCGAACAACCAATCCAAGTGAAGGGGAAAGAAAAAAAAAATCACCACAAGGTCTCAGGATAGAAGATATGGAAAGGGTGATAAAAAATCAGACAAATAAGCTATCTAAGATATAGTTGGAAAATAAAAAATCCCAAAGTCGCGTACAACAAAACTGAGGGGGTTCAACCCTTAGTTCAGAAGACATCCCCTGCAAATTTTGCAGAGGGAAAGAAGAGATCAAGACTAGATTCAACCACCATTGTATATAGAATAAGCACCCATAGATCTAGCATAAGATGACCAAAGGGAGGCCTAAGATCAGGTATCTTCTATGTACGCAATAGAAGAGGATGAAAGGGAAAATTATGAGGGAGAATATGTTGAAGACAAATTATATTTTGATCAAGATGATATGGATGAATATTGTAGAAAATTCACAGACTTCATGCAAGCTGAGTTACATATAAAGTATGATTTAAGGTCTAGAAAGAGATCTAGAGTGCAAGATAATGAAGGTGAACAATTAGATTCCATTCCTCCCCCAATGAAGACTCCACAACAAAAGGACCCTGTAAAACAGGTCAGTAATGGGAAACAACCTACAAACTCAATTAAGAGAAAAAATGTGTAGTAGGTTGAATCTTCACTTGACAAATGAGTTGACACTAATAGTTTGGAGAGAGCTTTTCATGTACTCGAACAAGCAGAAAATTATAGAAATATTGAAGAAGAACCTGAAAAACATGTTAAGAAAACTCATGCCTTTAGTTTTGAAAAAGAGTTGTAGAAGGTTAAATTTAGGTACCTCTTCTAGAATTGCCTAAAATATTAGCATACAAGAAAGAAATTTCAGATTTTATTAATCTCACACAGCTGAAAGACATAAGTGACACGGTGAACCTAAAAGAAGAAAATACAATGATCACCTTTTTCCCTCATGTAGAAGAAGTAGATTCATCTATTCCACCCTTCTATATTTCTATGTTGCTTCATGATTTTACTCTACTTAATTTCATGTTGGACTCGGGAGCACCCCATAACCTCATGCGATTGTCTGTTATGAATGAGATTAACCTATAGATTACTAAAACTTATAGGCATCTGTATTCATTTGATTCCAAAAGGGTGAAATGTGTTGGATTGATTAAAGATGTAGTAGTTTCATTGGCACAAATCCCTATAAAAGAGTATATTCATGGATGTAGTGGTTGCTGACATCCCAGCTAGGTTTGGAATGCTCCTCTGAAGGTCTTGGGGAGCGAAGTTGGGAGGTGTACTAAAGTTGGATTTCACTTATGCTATCATTCCGATTTTTAATGGCGAAGAAAGGAGATTGTATAGGGAGACGAGGTTTGTGAAGACCACCTCTAAGAAAGATGCGAGAAATTCCACCATTTATAGTCAAGAAACCGAAGATATTTCTTGTTTCATGCTGCACGAAGATGCAGAATTTGTTGAAGACATAGGGAAGTAGCTCTTTTCAAAAGTTGGAAATAACGAGTTGCACTCAAAAAATATTTGAATGTGCTACTTTGATGGTACCTACTCCAAGGAAGGCACAGGTGCTGGATTATTGCTAATATCACAAGAACATAACCTCATGCCATTCTCTTTTAAACTAGAATTTGATTTGACGAACAATGTATATGAATATGAGGCCTTAATCTCAAGCCTTCAAGTTGCTAAACTGATGGGGGTTCAATGTATTTCAATTTATGGTGAATCTAAGTTGATAATAAGGTAGATCAAGAATCATTATCAAACCAACCATTCGAGATTAAGATCATACAAGAATGAAGTTTGGGATCCAATAGAAAGGTATTTTGAAGCCTTCAATCTTTAGTATATCCCAAGGGAGGAGAATATATTGGCTAAGTATTTAGCTGTAGCAGCCACCACCTTCAATCCTCCAATAAATCACAGGCTAAGGTACGAAATTAAAGTTAGAAATAAACCTTCTATCCCTGACAATGTGAAACATTAGAAGTTGTTTGACAATGATTAACAGCTAAATCATTTCCTAACAATGGTTTTAGATTTTGAAGATGCTGAGATAGACCAAGAGGAGGAAGAAAAAAAGTAGAGAACATAAATAAGAAACCTCAACTAGTCAATAGGTGAACAGAATATTATCCAATTCAAAGATAATGTTCTACATAGAGGGTTGGTTCACCTTGAAATATTATTTGATGCTAATGATGTTTTTGTTGATTTGAAGAAAACGCATAAAGAAGAAGATATGGAATATTGTAATTTGGGAACTCAGCAGGAGCCAAAAATAGTGAAATTGTTGAAAGGGGTTCCCAAAAACTATAAATAAAGGTACATTGATATTTTGAAGAAGTATATTGATGTGTTTTCATGGTTGTGAAAACACCTGAAAACATATGACAAAAGAATTATTCAACATAAGATTCCATTAAAGGAAGGGCTCAAAGCACATAGACAAAAGCTCAAATAGATCAATCCCCTGTTGTTAGCTCCAATCGAAAAAGAAGTGAAGAAACCGTTGGAGGAGAAAATTATAGTCCCTCTCAGATATTCAGACTAGGTTTACAATCTGGTCCCTATAAGAAATAAGAATGGAGAGATAAGACTATGTGTAGACTTTAGGAACTTGAAACAAGCATCTATAAAATATAATTATCCTTTGCCCAAAATGGATTATGTCTTACAAAGGGTGAGAAGAGCTCAAAGGTTGTCTATGGTTGACGAATTTTCTGGTTATAATCAAGTAGCAGTGGAAAAAGAAGATTAGAGGAAGAATGATTTCACTATGCCCTAGGGCACCTTCATGTTCGCAAGGATGCCATTTGGACTTATAAATGCAGGTGCAACATTTCAGAGGGCCATCGACATAGCCTTCGTTGGTGACATGTTTGTAGTTATATATCTGGATGGCATTACTATTTTGTTAGGGTGAGATGATGAACACTTGAAGCATTTGAAAAAAAAAATTCAAAAATGCAGAAAGTTTGGTCTATCGTTAAATCATAAGAAATATTTATTTTCCTTAGAAGAAGGTAAATTATTGGGGCACATAATTTCTAAAAAAGGAGTATATATTGACCCAACAAGGGTGGAATCCATTCAGACTATTCCTTTACCCGAAAGCAAGAAGGATATCCAGATATTCCTCCGAAAAATAAATTTTTTGAGGAGGTTTGTGCCCAATTATGTTGAGATCGTCACATGTATAAAAAATATGTTGAAGAAAAATGTAGAAGTAAAATGCAATAAGGAAGAAAGATATGCATTTCTTAGAATAAAGAAAGGAATGAAGGAAGCTCCAGTTCTGATTAGTATCGACTATCAAAAATCATTCCAGGTATTCTTATTTTTATCCCCCAATACTATTGTTACTGTGTTGTTGGAAAAAAATGAATAAAATAAGGAGAAACTAGTTGCATTTTTTAGTAAATTTCTCAGAGATGCTGAGCTCAAATACAATATTCTGGAGAAACAAGTATATTCTTTGGTCAAATCGCTTAAATCCTTCAGGACTTATGTGTTGCAGTCTCAAATAACTACTTATGTTCCTAATTATGTTGTCAAAGACGTGCTGGTCCAAAGTGATATTGAAAAAAAAAGGGGGAAGTGGATAGCAAAAATCCAAGAGTATTATTTGGACGTCAAACCCGCCAAGATGGTCGAGGGAGAGGGTTTAGCGAAGTTGTTGACAGAGACAAATTTCCAAGCCTTGGGAATTAATCTGTTGGCACCAATGGATGGAGTTGTTAATTATTAAGGTCAAGGCAAGTCCAAAACAGGTATTCAATACAATTTTTTGTGCTCTAATTGGTATAAGGATATTGTGCACTTCTTGTGTTTATTTTCCTATCCAACTTCACTAAATAGAAAAAAATATATATCTCGCAAGCTAAAGTCTCAGCCATATGTTATCATAGAAGAAAAGTTATACTAGAAAGATCGTGTCGGTATTTTTCAGTTATGTTTGACACAAGGAGAATCTATTGAAGTCACAAAAAAATATCATGAAAGTCTCTGTGGAGGACATTATAGCTGCAAGGTCACTGCTCATAAGATTCTCAAGTCATGCTTCTATTGGCCAGCCCTATTTACAGATGTTTATAGGCTGGCCAGAAGTTTTGAGAAGTGTCAGTTGTTTTCTCAAAAGAAAAAACTTTCTCCATTACCTCTCATTCTAGTATTTATTGAAGAACCTTTCATGCAATGGGGATTGGATTTTATTGGAAAGATTAATCCACCATCAAGTGGATAGTTCAGGTGGATTCTAAATATCACTAATTATTTTACAAAATGGCTTAAAGAAATACCTAGGAAGAAGAAAAATGACCAAGTAGTGATTAAGTTTCTAGAGGAAAACATCTTCAACAGATTTGGATGCCCAGTCAAAATTGTGATGGATAATGCTCAGGTATTCAACAGTTCTTGTTTCATTAAATTTTTTCAAACATATAATGTAATATTATCATATTCTGTAGCATGTCATCCCGAAGGGAACGGATTGGAAAAATCCTCAAATAAGACATTGGTCAAGTTCTTGAAGATCAGAATCGCTGAAAATAAAAAGGATTGGGATATGAAGTTGAAGTTTACCCTCTGGGTAGTTTGGGTCACTACCAAGAGATGTACTAGAGGGTTCCCGTATGAGCTCATTTATGGTACTCAAGCTTTGTTTCCTACTCAACTAGCCAAGCCAGTGATTTTTTTCCATAAAAAATATTAGGAAGAACCTGATTCTATGGTAAGGAGATCGAACCAAGGAATTGAATCAAGTGAAAACATGAAAAAATTCAGGGATAAATTGATTACTTATCACGAAAATATGAATACTGTATTCGATGAAAAAGAAAAAGAAGTTTCCTTTCAATCCAGAGATATGGTACTAAGCTGGGACACCAGACGAGAAGAAAAGGGGAAGCATGGTAAATTTAACCCTCTCTGGTATGCTCCGTACCGAATCTATGAAGCAAGATCAAATAACACATTCATTTTGGAATATCTATATGGAGAACTAGTACGGTTTCCTATGAATGGGCAGGATCCAAAGAATTACTTCCAACATTGAAAGTTAGCACTGCACCATTGTAAATACCAGGTTTCTCATTGTTCATATGTCACTAAGAAATATCTGAATCCATTCCCAATGGATAAGGCACTAGTATACGATTCTTAGTGCCTCTGTGGAAGAAAGCACTATCCCAAAGTGGAGCCAAATGTTGTCGCTCATTTGCATTTACCTTTGAATTAATTTTCAAAACACTAAGAAGGCATGTATGCTAGAAAATATAAAACTTTGTGTGTTGTAGAAGAAATTTAATTTATAGGTTGGTACATTAACATTACATCATAATATGTGAAGGTGGGTCAATTGGGGCTTGTCTAGATGCATAACTGTTCAAGAGACAAAGAAAGGGCACATTTCCCTTAAAAACATAAGAGTTTCGGGTGAGGTGCAAAGGAAAAAAGGGATGGTCGGAATTGAAGCATAGAACTGGAGTGAAGGGATGGAAAATAGAGATTAAATAGAAAACCACAAACCACAAGTTTCAAAGGATAGGTGCGGTAGGTAAAGGTTAAAATTACCAGTGTGCGACTTGCGATGTGGTGGGGCCCGATCGTAAATCGGCAATAGAAAGTTTTAGTGAATGAGTGTGGAAGGTAAAAGTTAAGTTTTCGGAAGAGAAGTATGTGATCACGTGGCTCGTATACTGGACATTGTAGGTTTTAAGCGTTAAGTGCAAAGGGCTTGATTTATGTTCAGCGAAGTGCCATATGCAATGCGGTGGGGCCCGATCGCATAACGCGGATCGCAAGAATTAGAAGATAAGTGCTAAATACAAGGTAAAAACAACGAGATGCGATGTGCGGGTGTATGCGACGTGGTTTCAAAAGCGATCTCCAAAGGTTTTCAGATCCATCGGAATGTTTTTTTTCGTGTTAAACCATGTTAGAGAAATAAAAAGAGGATTATAATGTAAAGCCGATGAAACGCCTCGGTCATGAATAAATAGGAAAACCACAACATAGAGACTCAGGTAAGCGACCCGACGTAGATCAAAGGATAAAAGGCAGAGTCGGGATCATGTAATATGATGTAAGGGTTTGAAGCACAGAGGCATCGACAGAGTCAGACATAAGAATGTACATGGGTGCTATTGGAAGCACGACATTTGGGTCACAGTCAGGCATCTAGGCGTTGCTACAAAATGGTGTAGTTATTGTACCATAACCAGAAAGGACACCTCGACACTCCATAAGAAGGCATCAAAAACATCAGATTCGACAAAACACACCATATTTCCAGGTTTAATTTTTTTTTCTTGTTATAATTGCATAAGTAATCTTAATAGTTTAGTAAGTCGAAGAGCTCAATAAGTTCAAGAGTTACAAACTACTCTGATGTATTTAAGGAGAAAGAAATAAAGAAAATGGGTTTCGAGTTTTGGACCTTTGGATAACTATTAGTTTATGGCTGAATTTTCTTTGAAATTAATGAAAGAAGATCAAGTTTCCTACACTTTTTGATGTTGATATGTATTTATTGTTTCTCTTTGTGTCTATTCCTTTTTCAATGAAGTGAATTAATGTAGCAACCGATCTCTTAATTACATCTATGAGTAAGATTTAAATAACCTTAATTTGCGCTCCTTCACCTCATCTCTTCTCTCTTCATAAACTCCTGATAGAACATTAAAGTTGTCTCAATTTTCCCATTCGGGGATATCACAGTGGTATGAGAGCTCTAATCTTGGCTCAGCTTGCGTTGTTCAACCATTATCGAGTCTTCTCAAGTGGAGGAGAAGATCTACAGGAGAGATCAAAGAAAACCATTATTTTATGAAGGAAAGAGGTTCTCAAAACTTCTCTTTCAAACTCTGAAGGGTAGAAGCAAAGACATCAAAGAAATGAGGAGGGAATGACATAGAAGTCCCTCAACAAGATCTGCAAGATGTATACATGAGGAAATCTCTAACTCCTCATCTTATTAGGTGTGAGCATTCAGCCACATCATCAGATTTACAATTCTCTATCAGCCACTTGTTCATGACAAAGAAGAAGAATAAAGGATATGTGCCAAAGGAGGAGACTCTTGGTGATTATTTGCAAGAGTATGAAGTTGAATCTAAGGGGTTCAAAGATCACTTGAAATTACAAGGGTCTTTCAAGATCAAGGAGGAAAGAAGCACAAGGAGAAAGCAACATGGTGTGGGTATATTTTTTATATCTACTTTTGATGGGTCACCTAAATGTCCAGCTAGGGCTTGGGTGAAGGAGCTAGACACCTATGTGCAACAACATCAAGTTTCAGAAAAGGAAGCCATCAAAGTAGCAGCGCTGCATCTTGAGGGCAAGGCTTATGCTTGGTGGTTGTTTGAATATTTTTCCTTAAATAATTCAAATAAATCTACTTATGCAAAGTTAATTATAAGATTAGTGGAAAGGTTTCATCAAAAAACTTATGAAACACCTTATATGGAGTTTATCAAACCGAATCAATCAAAAATTTTGCATGCGATGGAAGGGTCCATAAACTCAGCTCCATTTCAGAAAACCATTGAAGGGGATGGAAACTCTTATGATACCTTTCCAAGGGAAAAGTCCCCATTGCATGAAGAGATTTCTTCATAAGAATTAGACCAAGATCTAAGGTCTCTTATTGTTGATGAGCCATTTTTAACTATTGAAGAGGAAGAAGGGAAGGTTGGAGATAATATTGTAGTCATTACAAGGGCACATATAGGACCTCATGAAGAGGAAGATGGAGCACTTTCTCCAAGGACAAAAACTCTTGCACTCTTGCAAGGTGTTCCAAAGGATCTCACATATAGAGATCATGGCACAATCTATGTGCAACATGAACCATCATTGTAAAATGGTGAGATATTGAAGATAGAAGAACGAAAAGAGGAAGGCAAGCATCACATGATGAGGAACATATACCCCTCTTTATTTCAGAATTTTGATAAAAAAATAAGGCAAGAGGATCTATGGAAGGAAGTCAAGGACAAATCTGTCCACACACATACACATCCTGCTCTATGCATTGATGTCTCTTTGCATGGAGGCCTTCCACCAGGGAGACCTCCTTATTGGTGAAGACTAAAGTGTTGTCTCAACTATGTGCAGAAGTGACATATTTAGCCAAGGAAGGAGCCTTGAGGGGAGCTACTACAACACTGAAAGCTATTGGTGGATTCCAAGGAGAGCTGAGCAATTTTCTGAATTTTACTATGCTATCTTCCACTCGTCTATTTGTGCTAGAAAATAAGAATTCAAAAATCACTATTGAAATAAGCATGGGGTCAAAAGGAAACTCCATAGCCTTGAAGCAGCAAAAGATACTTCCATATATAATGAATATTTCTGAATATGACAAGAGGATATTATCACTCTTGTATGCATGGGAAAAAGTATGGAAGTTTTGGAGGAAAGAAACCTTTCAAAAGAAGGTTAAATTCCATGAACTTTCATCTTGTCTTGAGAAAGATCAGCTACAAGAGAGGCAGCAAAAGAAAGTTGATAGTACTCCAACATGTGACTCTAGCATCAAGCATATCAAAGAGGAGATCCATGTTATGGGAGGGGCTGCATCTCAGATTTCTACAACGCTCTCATTGCTGGGGAGCCTAGATCCTTATTGGGAGTCCCAACTGTTGATGGAATATTCCAAGGACCTCTTCACATGTAAGGTTCTTGATGGGAAAGTGATGAATGGGGGGTATAAAGTAGTTTATGGAGTCATTTTTTTCTATGATCAGGTATATTTAACTAAATACTCCAAGATCAAGTGTAAACTACTTAATGCAACCTATGAGATCTTGCTTTATAAACCCACTAGTTTCATTAGAACGTATCATACTATCTTAGATGGATTTATGTGGGAGAACTTCAAAGAGGAGATGCACTCTCATATGAATAATTTCATATATCATTTGTTGGTTGAGGTGGAACATATCTCTTGGGAATATTTATCATCACCACCTTGTTATTCATTTGGTGTGAGAGGGAGCTCATCCATGAGCTACTTCACTAATTTCAATCATGTGTATGGTAAAAGTTGTATTTATGAACATCACCATGTATCTACTATATGCCTGTATTTTCTTAGCACACATGTATAGGGCTTTGCTCCAAGAGGGGACACGTTTTATGGTCTTCATGAGCCACTTTGGGCCATGAACAATGGTGATGTTGGTCATTCCTTGGGAGATCTTGGAGAGAGGAGGTACTCTTCGTGGTGTGATTCATTAACACCAACCATCATACAATTTCTCCAAGCATGCAAGAAGGATGGGGCAGCAAACAAGTGTTGGGACAAACACTTGTCATATCCTATTCTATGGTAGTTAGGAGAAAAATTGCACTGGTTGCACATGAGGGACCATTATCCTTCTCCTTTAGTTCACATGTCAGCTAGCATGACTCTAATTATGATTCCATATGCTGAAAATGTTCTTATCTTTCTTGAGGACATGGTTGGCGAAAAGACACATTAGTTGAATGTGTCCTTGGGAGAAGAAATTTCCCACACTTTTTGCATTACATGTTTCAAAGGAAGCATGGGAAAAGATATGGCTACCATAGTAGATCTCTTGTTTCTTTGTGAGGTAGGGCATATGATTGTTTGGAGCACTTGGGACATAACTCTAATGAGCCTTTGAGAGGATCTTTTCTATGAATTACCAATTTTGTAGGTGATTCATTTCATTTGGATGATAGCATGGATATGGGAGTCCTTCATTGATGATGAAATTCCCCATGATTGTCATCACTTCTATATTGAGGAGGCCATTAATTAGCAAGAAGATTTCCACATATACCTTCCATTCTTTCATGATGAGAGCCATCTGGTTTATCTACCAAAAGCCAACTTGCACATTTGGGAGGAACCCTTGGGAGACAGAATTATTGCAGAAAATCTGAAGCAGTGATGGAGACTATTGGAGGAAGAGGCTGCAGGAGGAGGACGGGAGATTTTGCAGCACCCTTGCAGTTGCTTGAGGACAAGAAACATTTGGAAGGGGAAGATTGTAATATTCCTAAAGTAGCATGCAGCTAGTAGGAACATTAATTTTGATTTTAAAATCTAGTTAGGTGAATAAATGGGCAAGGAGGATCCTAAGTTGCTTAAGTAGGAATAAAATCCCTCATAATGTGAAAAGAGATCATGTAATAACCAGATCAAGCATCTACATGTGTGAAAAATGTCTAAAATGTCTAGACAAAGTCAAGTTTTACCAAGTCAAAAGCATTATTATATGAGGAGTGGATCCTAAATAAAGACAACTCAATGTGAATGAAGATCAATATAGCTAGTCAAAATGAAGATACCTTGAGTGTGAAAGGAGACAAGGCATGAAGATCTAGTCAAGGTTGATCGAGTCAAGATTGACTAAACAAAACAACATTGTAAAAACATGAGCAAGGAAAATGCAGATAGCGTAATTTTGGAGGAGGAGCCTTTGCATGGAAGCAACCTCATAATTGGGTGCGACCCTTGGTGATGAAGCTCATCAAATATATAATAGAGGGAATTGAAACCATATGGAGGATGTTTTTGAAGATTGTATTTTTTATGTGGTCTATTTAGACTTATTTGCATTCTTTGGGTATTTAGACAACTTTGCTGCACTATTTAGTGTAAGGGTTTTCTCATGCGGGAATTCCCCACTCTTGCTTGGAGATATTTTTTAAGAAATATAACGAGAGAATTTTGTGCTACATTTTCCACTATTTGGTGTTAGGCAAATCAATTACCTTCAGAAAAAATGCATTCCCTTTCATAAGCTGCGTTATTTCTTAAGGTATTACATTGGAGGGGTTTAATCCCTTGTTTTGAGAGATAGTTTCCCAGTAGGAGGATCAACCCTCTTTCGAGAAAGCTAGAAAAAGGAGATACAACCATTTATTTGCATGATCAGCCATATTTATGTAATGCTTCATCCATACAGTTTGATTCAACCATATATATGCAACATATATTTCATGTATATCATTTCTGTCAAAAAAACCCTTGTCGGGTAATCCTGGATCTATGTAGAAGAGACTAGATCTCTGTTTTGTGCTCTATTGATTAATAAAACATTAGATCTGATTTTTCTCTCCATTTTATGAGTATAACCCTTAATAAAATGCGTTGTCATTTTCTACAGTAATTTTTGTTTGTTGCAGTCTTGGGGTTTCAGTGTTTTCGAGTTGTTTTGAGCATGGGAGGCCTGTTTAACTAGTAAAAAATCATTTGTTTCTGATATGCTCTTAGATGTAAGTGTAATAATGTTAGATATAATGGACTCATGGGCTTCATTTATGTGTTTATGATTATATTTCTAAAAAATGAGTTTTCATGCATGTATTGCTGAGTTTTCCAATTCGGGGATATTACAATTTGATAAATGTTTATGCCAATTACTTTGGTGATTTTGAATAGTTTTTTTTAGAATTTAAATGAAGTTTTTTTCTGTTGATTATTCTAAGCCATTACCTTGAGCATAATATTTATCAGAGTATTTAATCTTGATACCCCTATCTAAGAAAAATCTAGTCATCTTATGAGAATACATATATGGAAAATTATCAAATATAAAATATAATTTAACTCCAAACCTTTTCATTATATGGTTTTTATAGGAATCATCATGCATGTTCATCATTGTATTTTTTTAAGGGGTTTCTTTAGTCCATCTTGTGAAATAATCATTAGTTTTGAGAATGTATTTATGTAATTTTTGAGGATTTGGATTTAATGAGATCCCATATTTTGGACATATTTCAAATTTATTTCTCAAACGATCAACATGTTCAAATGTTTTCCTCGAATAAATTGTGATATCATCCAAATATACCACCATGAATTTTTTAAGAAGTCCATTGAAAGCAATATCCATGACTAGTTGAAAGCATCCCCACCATTGATTAATCCAAATGGAATCTTTTTTATAAGAATTTATTAGTTTAGATTATTTATTCATATTTCGAAAATCAATGAATATTCTAATATCTCTATTTTTCTTCTGAACTGGAACTAAATTTGATACCCATTGTAAATTCATCACTAGAAAATAATCTAATCTTTTAAAAGTTTATTAATCTCTTCTATAATTTGACCTTCAAGTCTAGGATGCTTTTTCCTCATATTTTTATTGAAAATTTTTAGTATCATATTTTATTGGAATTACAAGTTGTATGATTTTGGTATCACAAACATTCAAATACTCATAAGTCTAGGAAAAATCATCCATGTATTGCTTGATCAATTTGATAAATATGGATCGTTCAGTAGGTGTACAATTACTTCCTAAATTAATATTTTGAAGCTGTTTTTATGTTCCCAAATTAAAAAATTCAAATTGCATTAAAGAAATATTATTTTTAAATTTTTACTACCTTTCAATTTGTTTTTAAAATCATATAAATTTTCCAATTAGACTAAAGATTTTGGAATAATTTTTTGACCTTTCAACTCATCGAAAAAATATTATTGGAATTGAGAAGTATGCTGATCTTCATCAATAAGGGATCCTTTTAAATTACCTTCTAGAGTCAAGAAATTTCTAATTTTAGCATCATTATCAAATTCTCTCCAATTTTGAATATTGTGAGGGATTGAAGGTTTGAAAATAATTTCAAATGAAAAATGCTCTGGAGAAAAATTCCAACTGGTAGAATCCTTAATGCTACATTAGTGAGCACATCAACATCAGAATTTTCAGAACAAGACATGGAATCTAATTCAAAATTATCGAAATTTTAAACTAAGTCCCATACTTCTTATGTATAACTTTTCAATAGATTGGATACAAAATGAATGGTTTTATTACTTTGGTTTACAATAATTTCTTAATCACCTAAGAATTTTATTGTTTTAATATCCATTTATTTTTGTTTCTCAATACCTTGTAATAAAGCCTTGTATTCAACTACATTATTGGTACAGATGGAATTTAGTCTGAAAGAGAGAAGAAATGTATTCCCTTGTGGATCAAATAAGAAACACCCAATACCATCTCCTTTAGTAGATTTGGAACCATCAAAATAAAATGTTCAATTGTTAATTTTATTATTTGTAAAGACATATTAAGCCTCAGCATAAGAAATTTTCCTTGGATTTAATGTTGGTACATGGATAAAGTATAGGCATTTTATTTTAGTTTCCAGTACAAAGGATTCACCAAAGAGGTATCAAATTGATAATTACCTAATGAATATTCATGCGAATTCTTTGGCTCATTAGAATTTTCAAGGTTGGTAACTATATGTTTCATGTGTTGTTCACGATCAACCTTGAATTTATTGGGCTCACCATTTAAGCGTAGCCGTAAATGACACCAATCTATTGAAAAATGACCATTTAGTTTTTCTAACCAATATTGGCTAGGAATTAAACCATATGACTCTGGAATATATGTCACAATAATGGCAATGATCTAAAAATTTTTGGGATTTTAAGCAAGCATGATTAACATGTTTTTATTTCTCCGAAAACTTCTACCCTTTATCTATCAAGTTGTAAGATTTGGGTAGATGATTTTGTAGAAGACATATTTAATTTCTAAACAATAGGTATACGAATTACATTAGATGAAGTCCTTGAATTTACCGGAAAATTATACAAATTCTTGGTGCATATTTAAAAATTTGGAAGGAAAGGAGGAGTTCGAGAGGATGATCTACCTCCAATTAAAGTTACATTAATAGTTCAAATATTTTTAGATAGAGCTTTATTGGAATTGTAATTTTCATACTGATCATTTTCTAGAGCTTCCATAAACTTAGGCCTTTGTTGAGTAAGCTTTTATAATTCAAATAATAAGATATTATCTCTAGTTTTCCCATGTCTTCAACTAAATCAAAATCCAAAAGTTTTGCCACATGAAGAGAATTAGATGTAGAAGTTAGCTCTACGAGCAATTTGGTTTATTTTTATTTGAGTGCGAATATTGGGGTTTAATGAAGAAGCTTGATTTGTGTAAGTATTTTGACCTCTTGATCTCCTTTGCAATGTAATAGTTTCGTATTCATCTTCCACAAAGTCATTATCGAATAATCCTCCTTGAGAGAAATCTCATAAGACATTAATTTTAATATATTCTTCTTCTTTCTTGCTTTTATTCTTAGGTTGACTCTCATTCTGGACTACTAAAAATACTTTAAACATGTTTATAAAATAAAAACATGTTTTTTTAGAATGTTATCATTATGAGCCCGACAAAATTCATCATGAGAATAATCATCAATGTTGAATTCTTTAAGAGTGGTTTGATTAATATTGACGTGGATTCTTTCTAAAATGTCTCTAAGGTTTTTTTATTACTGGAGTTTCAGAAAAGGATAGTTTTCACATAATTTGTCTCATTAGATATATTTTTAATTACCTTTTGGATAGAGTCCAAGTCAACATTATATTTCTCTTTTTAATCATCAACTCTTTTACTATTTGAAGGATTTTTAGTGAAAGATATTGTTTTATTTCTTTCTTGCCCTAATGCATGTTTTGATGCAATGTTTCATAATTTTTTTTCAAATTTTAAGGCCTCTTCCTTGTTTAGAGAAAAAATAGATTTTTCTTCTCTAATAACAAAAAATGCAATATCAGAAGGGAGAGAAGCAATATCAACTTCATTTAAAACATCATCACCTCATTTAGAAGTTGTAGGGAGTTTGTTCAGGATAGAAAGAATTTTTTGAATGATTCTCATGAATTCATGCTAATATTTGATAACTTCATGATTAAAAATTCTCTAGTTTTATGTTCTCCATACTTTTTAATGAATAGTTTTTCAAAATATTCTCAAGAAGTAATAGGTAACATCGACTATGGTGAAATACCAAGTAGTTTCTTTTCCTTCAAAATTCAAAGGAGACAATTTGCAAACTTGGTATTCATGTTGAACCACATCTAACTTAAGAGATAGAATGAATTATTTAAAATGTTTCGTGGTCATAATAGAACCATTAGGATTAAACTTGGGAAGCAATTTTTTGGAATCTACCAAGGTTCACCTGCAATAAGTGAATTTGGGGAGGTTGTACTTGAATCTGATGGGTGAGGTGATGGAATTCCTTGAGGAGGAGGACTTGAAGGAGGGATAACCAAAGGTGGAGGGACCGATATTTGAAGAAATGTAAAAGTGGATGGAATGAGAACCTAAACTGAAGTTGTTGAAGGAATTAATATTTGATATGCAATAGGATAAATTTCCCAATAAAATTTTTCAAAAGGAAATAGAGGGTCTGTAAAGGTTGTGAACTCATATGAAACTATAGGACCGATTTCTATTGGTGATCTATGAATGGCTTCAGAAGAGGAACAAGTTATAGCTTCAACGTCGAGCGTAGGTCTTATCCTTTTATGTATGTCAAAAAAATAGGGCATCAACCTAGGACTTGTCTTTGAGATTGAATATATACACTTGAAAAAATAACTTGAGTGTGCACAAGAATTGATGAAACCTTAAATAATTCTTATGGAAAGAATGTAGTTGATAACGAAACATGTAATGGTTAATTTGGATGAAAAACAATAGATTATGTGTTGATATTATATGATATTAGAGGATGAATAGGCTCAAAAAATTTATCAACGGTACAAAATTTTTTTCTCTCCTTCTAGCACCAAATTGTTGAAAAGTGAAAGAATTCCTTCTACAAAAAATGAGTATTTATCAGATTAGGGTCCCAATTAGACCCTTTTTCATTTCTATGGTCGTATGATTTCCAAAAAATGGCCCAATTTCTTGTATTAACTTAAAATAAAATTAACCTAATCACTAACATAGGGAAAATATATGGAATTGTAATATTCAAAATTATTTACAAAAACATAATAAACTGTTTGTATGATATGATTGATTTAAACAACATGAGTTAAAGGATTCAAATGAATATAATATGACATGAAATATCATATAATTTCCAATCCTAACTATATTGTGGGTCCATATAACCACACAAAAAATGGTTGAAAATATTTTTTTTTATAAAGAAAAATCCATATATATGTATGTGTGTGTGTATTATTTATTTTTTTATTATTATTTTTTTTCTTCAGGTTTTCATCCTATTCAAATATTTTTTTGTTATTTTTTGGAATATAAATACATGAATTAACTAAAATAAATAAGAAAGGAGATTTTTCTTGAAAACGAAAGCAAGACAAACTATATTTTTTGAATATATATTCTCATGATCAAACAGTAATGAAAAACTAACAATTCATAAACCTCTATTAAAAAATGGATGTTGACAATAAAATGTCATAAGAAGATAGAAAAATAAAATATTCATTCAGAATTAAATAGCACAAGTTGAATATGAATACTAGATTCATATATTAAGTCATTAAAAATATGTCTAGACATAAACGTCGTAACTCATCACACATCAAAACTGAAACTAGTCTTCAAAAAAAACTTTTACTTCAAAATTGATTAAAAATACAAGTTTGAAGTATTCAAAATTTCTCGACCCCTTACACCAACATAAGAGGTTCTATAAATACTTAAAAAAACATGATCTATTTAAAAATATAAGATCATTCTTAAACAAGAAAATTGAAATATTTTTTTAAACTAAATATTGAATTCTAAAAATATTAATTTATCATTGTTCAACTTATATCTCCATGTACATTAGGTAAGCTCTCCTCGTCTTCAGAATATTCATAGCTAAGGCTGATTAACAAATGGGGTGCATGAACCTTGATTTGTTCACCCATTGTGAATACAACTGGGAAAACTAAGAAGTGAATAGAAAGAAACTTATTTATGTTGATTTGGAAGATAGAAATTAAACCTTTGACCTCCTTCTTTCATTTATGATACCTTATTTCAATTTTAGAAATGAGATTAATTTCCTCAAAAGGAATTTGTAGAAATTTCTTGAAATTTTTTTCTTCAAGACTTTGATCCTTTTGATTTCTATCTAACCTTTGGAAAAAAGGTACACTTTTGGTTACTTTAACTCCCATGGAAGACTTTATTTTGGTGGTTTTGACCCTTGAAGGTCGAATTATTCTATAAAGTCAGTTCCTTCCTCCCAAATTGTCAAGCACTTCCCTTGGGTAGTTTTGGTCCATTCTCTAATTTCTATGGATTCATCTTCCCTAAAATTCAAAGATGCACTAATTAAGCTTTTATATTTCTTTAAACTTTTGGAATTTCATAATATTTAACTTCCTTCTCCAGTCGAGGACAAGCATAAATTTGTTTTTAATGTAATTGTCTTCTTTGATTAAAGAATCAATATTTTCATTTAAATATTTAACGTATCGATAAAATCTTGATATCTTATTCATTTGATTGTAGAACTTTTATTGATATTTTGTTAAAAATAGACAAATTTGTAATTTCTTCTCTCTAAAAATATACAGAATCTGAGTAGCTTCTTGATTCTTATTGAGTTGGATTTGAAGAGAAGGAAGTTTCTGATTTAATGTCATAGCCATGACATCAGAATTTCTTTCAACTTATTCCTTGTGAGTTTTATTTTCATGAATTTTCCTTAATTTCTGAGTATGTTTCTTATGTATCGAAGTTATCTTTTTCAATTTAACGTGAAAATATTTATGTAGATTTTCTCCTTGTACTGTGAAACCTAGAATCAAATTTGGAGAGAAAATTTTCCAATTTTCTTCATTAAGCAATTCATTCTTCTCCAATTGGTCCTCTAACACTTTAATTTTCTATATATTGTTGTCATATAAGGTTGCAAGCTCATTTATATGATATTGGTTATAGTTTATCAAAGCTCTTAAGCTCAGGCAAGATTCATGGGCCTTGTCTTTTAAGTATCCATTAGATTGCCAACAGAATTTCGACATACCCTTCAAAGATTCATGCTTTCTTTTCTTTGTTCTCACTACTGACTTTGTCTCAGAATTGAAATATTAATATGTTAAAGAAGTAAATGCATATGGAATTGTTTCTAATTCAGAAATTTGTTCGAACAAAAAGGATTTGCAAGGGCTCTTGGTACAAATAAGTGGCATTGAGGTCTTTAGAGATGTACTTAAAACAATATACATTTTTATTTGTGATTCCATCACCTCTTTACTTTTCTTAGTGACAATTTCCTCAGATATTTGATTTTTCCTTCTCCTTAACAACTTCCATTTGTTTACTTGCCTTATTTTGTTCTTTATTATGCTCTATGTCCATATGGGAATTGATTAGAATAATTTCTCATTTAGTTACTATTTTCTTTTTAGCTTCTTTGGTTGCCACTAGATTTTCTTGTTTTTATTTAGGAACTTTCCTAGTTACAACCTCTTTTGTCAAATCTTGTTTTTTCCTCATTTATTCACACCTTTCTTATTCTCTACCCATAAGAAAATCTTCCATTTTATCAATTTGAACTTGTTATTCATACTGAGATAAAAAATAAGGATATAAAATGATATGGCTAAAACTAAATTGAAAGAATTCACAGACCTTTAATTGCTCAAAAGAAATATTGATCTCGAAACATATTTCTGTTAGGAACTTTCCAAAAGTATTTTATCTAGCCTTTCGTTATTGGTATCTTGTTTCAATATTCAAAATCCTTGCTTTGTCAATGTCATACTAAAAATAATCAATGTCTATGAAATTCTAATCAAAGTGGGCATGAGTAAATATTTTCATAAAGTTAACTCTTGTATAATGTTTGTTATTAATTCGATGATCGTCAGAACCATACTGAGGTAGAGAATGTAGGTGAACTTATTAAAGATATTTGTATTCCTTGAATTTGTTATGAAACTATCTTGAAAAATAGAAGAAAAGAGATATCAATGCCTTAGAAATCAACCACTTCAAGGGGGAAACCTCCAATACATTACATAAATGAACAATTCTTGGATGATACAAATTAAAAAACCTCCTTTATATATATAGGAATCCATGGGGCCACAATGTAATCCTAGCTGACCTAACATAAATAATTTAAGGGAACAATAATAACAATACGGGGGTTACACGGGTACAACAATAACAATAAGGTGGTTACACTAACAACAATAAGGGACTATACTAGTAATATAGGGACCTAACATGCTCCTCTCGTTCAAAAAAGTGTTGTCCTAAATGCTTGAGTAGCTTAGGGTGCTTCCGTATAAAATTCTCATCTCCCCCATGTATAATCTTCAGTGGGTAAGTTCTTCCATTTGATGAGATACTCTAAAATTGATTGATTTTGTAGCCGTTGAGTCCTTGTTTCCATGACTGCTTCAGGTTCCAATATGGTTTTTCCTTTGTCATTAAGCTCTGACAATATTGTTTGAAGTGGAAGTTTGTCCCCTATAAATTTTTTTAAGCATGAAACATGGAAAACTGGATGCACTCGCGAAGAAGCAGGAAGCTCCAATTTGTACGTCATAGTACTAATATTTTGAACACCTTGTAAGGACCATATTACTTTGGTGATAATTTATTATCCTTTGTAGCTTGCTCGAGGGACATTTTTTTGTATGGCTGTAGCTGTAAAAATACCCAGTCTCCTAGATAAAAACTTCTCTCACTGTGATGTTGATCCGCCTATTATTTTATTCGATTTTGTGACAAATTTAGGTTATCCTTGAAGAGTTGGAGAACTTCTTGTTGATGCTCGATGCGATCTTCCACTACTGGAACCCTATAATTTTCTCTTAAAGAATATGTGATGGATGATGGATGATATCTATAAAGTTTCATAAATGGGGTCATTTTTGCTGTAGTATGGAAGGAAGTATTATATCATCATTCAACAAGAGGTAAGCACTTGACCAATTGTGCTTTCTTATAAAATACAAAACAACGAAGTTATCCTTCTAAAATTTTATTCACAATCTCGGTTTTCCCATTGGACTGAGGATGATCAAATGATATATGAGCTAGCTGAGTACCCAAACAAGAAAATAATTCATTACAAAAATTTCTTGTAAAAATCGGGTCTCTCTCACATACAATAATCTTCGGGTTTCCATGTAGCTTTTGAATTGTTTCCATAAATGAAGTTCCAATTGTACTTGATTTAAATGGATGAGATAATGCACAAAATGGTGCATACTTGGTAATTTTATCAACTACCACCATGATGACACTCTTTCCTTTGTACTTAGGTAAAATTTCCATAAAATCCATCGAAATATCCTCCCAACATTGACTCAGAATGGATAAAGGTTGTAGAAGACCCAGGGTCTTAATTTTCTCAACTTGATTTTGCTCGCAAACCAAACATTCTACCAAAATATTTTGAATATGAGATTTAAGGCCATCCCAAAAAAAATATTTCTTCACCTTATGGTAAGTTCTTAAAAATCCCGAGCATCCTCCTAAAGGAGAAGTTTGCAATTCCAAAAAAATATTTTGTTTTAGTTGGGAATTCTTGGAAATATATAAGCGATATTTGTACTATAAGGAATAATTTTTCCAGGTAAATATATCATATGTACTAGGATCTTTCTGCAACTTCTGAATGAGTGTCCACACTTCTTCATCCTTCCTCCATTCATCCCTTGCTTCAGTTATCCAATCTGGTTAGATAATAGAAATGGCACAAAGAAATGCGTCCACCTTTTCATCCTTTCCTGAGAGTGCATCTGCAACAACTTTTAGCTTCCATTTCTTGTAGATGATTTCAAAGTCATAACCCAACATATTTGTGACCCATTTTTGCTACTCTTCTAAAGATATTATTTGTTCCAAAAAGTGTTTAAGACTATCATGATCAGTTTTAACCTTGAAGTGTCTTCCCAATAGGTAAGGTCTCCATTTCTTTTGTGCATGTAGTATTGACAACCTTTCCTTCTGACAAATATCCCTTTGTAGATACTTTCCTTTGATTGGAAGACTTTCAAAGGAAATGGGTCTTCCTTCTTGCATTAAAACAACACCATTTCCATTTCCTGAGGCATCACATTCCACAATAAAGGTTTTTGTGAAGTCTAACGCAACTAAGACTGGTGCTAGACACATTGCCTCTTTAAGATGTTCAAAGGCCTTAGTTTCTTTAGGATTCCATAAAAATGCATCTTTCTTCAAAAATGTTGTTAGAGGTGCAACTATTATCCCATAATTCTTAACAAAATTACGACAATACCTGGTTAACCCAAGAAATGCGCAAAACTACTATATGGTTGTGGGGACTTTCCATTCATTAATGGATTTCATTTTGTTAGGGTCTACGTTAACACCCTCGTGAGATACAATATGACCTAGATATTCCACCTATTCTACTACAAAGAAACATTTGGATTTTTGTGCATATAATTTTTTCTCCTCCAATAGTTTGAGCACCATATCAACATGTTGAACATGATCCTCCCAATACTTTTTTTAGATTAGTATACCATCAAAAAATACTAGCAAAAATTTTCTAAGGAAGGGCTTCAAAATGGAATTCATCAACCCTTGAAATGTAGAAGGCGCATTGGTAAGGCCAAAAGGCATGACCAAAAATTCATATTGACCCTCATGAGTTCAAAATTCTGTTTTTGGAATATATTTAGTCCTCATTCTAATTTGATGATATCATGAACGAAGATCCATCATGGTAAAATAAATTGCTCCATGTAATCCATCCAATAATTCATTAATCACAGGAATGGGAAATTTATCTTTAATATTGAGCTTATTGAGATCCCTATAGTCTCGACACATGCGCCATAATCCATCCTTCTTGTGCACCAATACTACTATAGCAGAGAAAGAACTTTGACTAGGTTGAATTATACCAGCCTCTAACATTTCTCCAATCATACATTAAATTTCAATCTTTTGGACATAAGGATATTTGTAAGGCCTCATGTTTGGAGGAACAATTCTTGGAATCAAAAGAATAGCATGAACATGATCACGAATAGGTGGGATTCCTTTGGGAGTTTCAAATACCTTGGTATGATTGTCAAAGAATTTTTGTAGATATAGATAAATAGATGATTTTGATGTTGGAACTTCTAGTGAGAATAATTGTGCAATTAAGCCTCATTTTTCTTTCTTCGGAATATTTTTCATGTCATTAGGGCTTATTATCTTTCCTGTATTCCTTGCGATACCCTGTAGTTAGATTTCCTTTCCTTTCGAAACAAATTTCTTGAAAATTTCTTGAAAATTAAAAGCTACCATCCCCAAATATTGTAACCATTGTACTCCTAGTAAAACATCAACACCTCCCATTAGGATCGAAAGAATTAGACTATTCAATACATATTCCCCCATGGCTAGCTTGATATTATGAAATTTTCGAGAGAAATTTATAGTTGCTCCATTTGCAACCATCAATTGACATTTTGGTGCTGGGTATAGGAAACAATTCAATTCCTTGGCTACCTTAAAATGAATAAAATTATGCGCATTACCCGAATCAATCCACACTATTACATTTTTTTCTTGATATGTCCTTCTATCTTGAGAGTTTGAGGAGTGGTAATTCCTGCCAATGCATTACACGATACGGTCAAACTCATTTCTTATTATTATAGGGTTGTTTACTGGTGTATATCCTCTTATTTTGAGTTTTCTTGCTCATTTTCTTCCTCCTCTTCATAATATATATAAAATAATTTCTTCTTAGCACACTTATGACCTTTAGTGTATTTTCTATCACAACTATAGAAAAGCCCTTTTTCTCTTTTTTCTTCCAATTCTTGTGGTGTTAACCTTGTAGGTTGTAGAAGTCTAGGAGTAGCATCAATTCCATATTTATAGATGTGAGTGGTAGGCTTCCTTGTCGCCATAATTTTGCATTCAATTTTTCTTGCCAACATGAATGCATTCTCCAATGAATCAGGTTCCCAAACATGAACTTCATGTTGGATGTTACCTTTAAAGTCCCTACGAAGACATTAATATTATGTTCCTCTAGAATATCATTTACCCTTATAGTCAATTTTTGGAATTCCTCAATTTTATCTACCACTAAACCCTTTTTTTTTAGATTTATCAATTAGATAAATAAGGTGTTGCTCTTTGTATCCTCATAATGGGCTATCATTTCCTCCATAAAAATTGTTCAAGTGACAATTTTTTTACGAGAGCAAAGGCATCAATATCATACAAATTTTTTTTATTCTAAATGTAGAGTTGCAATGCGTACCTTTTGTGTGTTTTGCAAATTATTGAGATCAAAACATTATTCCATCTGTAGTATCCATGTTACGGCATCCTTGCCATAAAACTTCCTCATATCCATCTTTGGAATATAGTAGTTCTTCAATCTAGCATTATAGATTATGAAATCACGATTAACATTTATTTTTTCTCATCATGAGTTTCCTCTGCTGCGTTTTCGCCATTAGGAATCATATCTTGTATCAACTTTGACAAACCTTCCTTCAAACCTTCCATGTCTTCCATCAAACCTTCCATTTTTTCTTCCATACCATCCTTCAAACCTTCCATTTTTTCTTCAATACCATTCTTCAAACCATCCATCATAGCTTCCACACATTTTTGAAAACCATCCATCTTAGCTTCCATGCTTGTATTCAAAACATCCATTTCATTTTTTGTTTCACTTTGCAAGAGCGAAATTTGGTGCACTTGGTCTTGTGATTTTGATATGTCATGTTGAATTTCTTCATCTTCATGAGCCGTAATAGAGCCCTTATAAAGGATTAATGGGTATTGAATTCTTTTTAGGGGGGAATTTTAGAACCTAATACTGATATCTATTCAATAATATGCTCTTGGAATCAATTCAAATTGATTCTTCAAACAAGACTTATGCAATTCAGAAGAAAAAATACACACATTTTTCTTGCTTTTGAGGAGCTCGATATTTAAATTGAATTATCTATATGATTTTTGGCACTCTGAATATTATTTTGAATGCCATAGGTCTGACCTGATTTGGATTCTTCATGGCAAAGTTATGCCCAATCTCCCACAATGACCTAATTATAGACTCGTTCAATAGAAAGAACTTGTATGATGTGCCACGTTTCATTGTTTCCTCCTGAAACTGATACAAGGGAAGCTATAGTCCATGTTCTTGTAGGCACTTTTTATAGAATTCCAATCCAATTCTCAGAGAGAGATTTATGACGATTTTCTCACACTCACCTCTTTGAGATGAAATTCGGGAGCTTGAAAAAACCCTAACTTCGATAGATGATATCTCTAGAAATATTGAAAACCAAGATCTAATATTAGTACAATGAGTTCCATAGGATATTTTCGTCATCCTGTAAATAGTTCAACTTCTGAACCTTCGTAGAAAGAAATTTATAGTGAAAATTCCATGATGGCATGTTTTAGGTGAAATTTGGCAACTTAAAAAAACCATAACTTCCACAGATCATATCTCCAAAAATGTTGGGAACCAATATATAAAATTTCCATACGGAATTCCTCCAGATTTCATCTTCTCTCTGTAAAAATTCATTTTCTAAAACTTTGTAGAAAAAAATTATAGCAAAAATTCCACAATGACCCGTTAAGAGTTGCGAAAGCCTAGAAACCAAGGCTCTGACACCAAATGTTTTGAAACCACCTACAAAAATAGAAGAAAAGAGATATCAACACCTTATAAATAAGTCACTCTAAGGGGGAAACCTCCAATACAGTACATAAATTAACAATTATTGGATGATACAAATGAGAAAACCTCCTTTATATATATAGGAGTCCATGGGGCCGCAATGTAATCCTAGCTGACCTAACAATAATAATGCAAGGGCACAATAATAACAATATGGGGGTTACAGGGGTACAAAAATAACAATAAGGGGGTTACAATAACAACAATATGGGACCATACTAGTAATATAGGGACCTAACAGAATCCATGTCCTTTTTTCCTGATATTTATTTCACCTAAATTAATTGGAAACCGTGACCAAATTTTCTTCCAGAACTTACCTAACTTCCTGTTCTAGCAATTCCAAATGGATTGAACTTCTTTGTGGGTGAGTCTTTTAGATATATAATAGGGTAAAATGCGAGGGCCATCCTTACTCCCATAAAATTTTATATAAGAAAACAACTCTTCAACAAACAAATGAACAATGGAATTTAGGCCTTCTTCTAGATTTTAAATAATTCTTTGAAGTGTTTTACCAAACAAGATTTCATAAAAAGGAATCATAACACAATAGAACATATCATAAAAATGAAATTTGAAATTGGAATCCCATAGGATTGGGGCATAGTTTTGGAAAGGGAGTTTCTAGCGAGAGGGGTAGCTCCATTTCATGAGGGGAAATGGAATTGAGGCAATGACAATATCTACGAGATAAGAAGGCATAGAATTTTTTTTTTATAGTTAGTGGGATATGCTAATGAAAATTTAGAAGCATCTATGATGTTATGTGACAAAATGTGAGTCAAATTTAGATGCTTTCCATCCTTTTGGCAGTTATGGATTATTGAAATCCATTAGATTTTACAATTGGTACTGCTTTCCATATAACTTGGCAAAATTATTAATTAAAAATATGATATGTTTCTTAATAATATTCATTGGATATTCATTATTATCACTGAGCTTTAACCATTCATTTTTTTCCCGTATCTAGCCTTCAATTACTCTTTCATAATTTTCCCCACATTTCTTGAAGACAATGTTTCATAAATTATTAATAAAATCAACATTGAGGTGGATTTCCGAGGGACCAAGCTTATAAATAGATGATAGGATTTATGCTTTCCATGAGGCTACGAGAATTTTGTTATGGTGTGATACTATATGAGTTGAGGTATCAACATGAGTAAAAACCCATGAAATAATAACATAGTAAGGGAACATCATGGCCCTAACAATAATTTTTTGCTACTTTATTCCTCTAATTCCTTCAATCCATTTGTTATTTGTTTTACAATACCTTGATTTTTTTATCCATCATCTATCTTGAAAGAAATTAAAAATCTCCTCCCAACTCATCATACCTTATTTTTGGGTCTTGTAAGTGGAGTCGGATTTGAGGAATGGGTTGAGGTTAAGCTCCTCTGGTTTTAGATTCTCTATTTCTTTTATCATCTCCTTTATTTACTCCATTTGTTGTTTCGCTATAGGATATTTTCCTTTATTTCCCATTTCATGACATGTGAAAAATAAATAGAAAATATATAAGTTATTTCTAATCAAAATTTGAAATTGAACAAAGAATAGTTTGTAATTTCAACCTGCTTACACAAATTTTTTTAACTGATATCATATTTTTTCAACTCAAGATTTTCTAAAACAAGTTTGAGAGAATGAAAAAATCAAGCAAGAGAAATTCTCTAAGGAATTATGATTTTTTATTAAAAAACTGAGGATAGCACGAATTTATTCATTCATTAACTTCCCATAAAAAAATAAAACTGTCTCATTTTGTAAGTTGACTTAACATTGGAGAAATTTATTATCTATATCAAAATGAATCCAGTAAGTGTCAAAAAATGATCTTATAAATCAATTCATTTCAAAAAATGAAATGCATGCAAGTCGAAGAAAATAAATATTTTATTCGGGGTGTCGGATGATTGAGAGCTCGAGGGGTTGGTTATTCTTTTAATTCCTAAATTTTTATTTCTTCCCGACTCTGACTACACAAGAGTTGAGTGTTGATCATAGTTCGGTAGCCAGGAGGTCACGTGAGAATTATCAAAAAGATTGTGAATTCGCCTGTCCTATTGGTCACGAGGTCAGAAGATGGGTGGTTGGGATTTTTTTATTTTTATTATTTTACGATTCCAACCTCTGACATCTAAAACCACTTTTTGATATTGATCTTTAATTTTTGGAATTTTTTTAGATCTTTTAGGAAAAAAAATATTGTTTAGATCTTTATTTTTTAATTATGTACAAAAACAAAGGAGGGTTGTTGTAATCCTCACAACAATAGGCTAGTGAAATTGGTTATATTTGGGAGGGAGAAGTTACAATGTAAGGTCACAATAACAATCATATTGGGATTCTATGGGGCACAAAAAAAAATATGGAGGCTACATGGGACATAACAATAACAATATGGGGCCTACACTAATAATATAGAGATATAACAAGGCCATTCAAGATTACAATGAGGATATGTTATATTAAATATAGACATGTAGTACCTGCATCATACATTATCATGGTGAATTTCATGTGTTTGTTCTCACAAAGTATATTTCTATTATTGGTTAGGTGACTAATTGGCAGATGATTCAGGTGGAATTGGAAGGATATTTCTAAGTACAAATTGTAAAACTTTTGGAGAGGATGATGAATGTCCCATAGAATCAAACACATGACATGGTAAAGGTACAATGGAGCCTACTAAGTACAAAGTAGCCTACTTGGGAGAAAAAATATATCATGAGGGAGGAGTACCTCAACTTTTTGAATGACATGTTATGTGTGTGTCTATAATGCACTGAAAATGCTGTGTAAAATAAAGGAAGGAGGATTGTAATACCCATTTTTGTTTATGAAGTAAATATATATACTTTTATATTAGGTTTATGAGCTGGAGTGATTTTTTTAAACCTTTTTCCTTTGTATATGGATATATGATTTTGGAGATAGATTTCGAGGGACATATATGCTGTTTTGGAAAAGTGGCTCGAGGTTAAATATTTTAAATATTTTACATATTTCTATATTAAGAAAATAATAGATGGACGTGGAGCCCATTCTATGGGAAAGAGTATGAAGATAGAGCAACTCCATGGATATAGGAAATGGGTGTTTTTCTTACTGTTTGAAAAAGGGGCACCTAGGGCCTAAATGGCTTCAAGGAGTGCCACATGGAAGATAAATACAATGGATATCTAAAATGTGTTAATTTTCCTAAGAGATATAGATGGAGTCATTATGGATTTCACAATTTACTATATCGCATTTTGGTGCAATCAATTATGGTCCAACTAGTTGGTGATCCTCGTGCATGGGGTTGTACGATAGTTAGAGGGTATTTCGATTTATGGTTTCAAATATGTTGAGATATCAGAAAGATATTCTACAAGCCTAAGCTTAGACTATATTTCAATATATGGAATGCAACCTTAAGGGTTGGAACCACTAAGGTACTAAAGGGCCAAGAGAAGGTGTGTGACACAAGTGTAAGTTTAGAGAGAGGGAGCCTGTAGTTGGAGTAGTGTTTCGTGGATGGATACCTTTTCCTATATTATGTGTTTCTTATTTGGTTTCTACACCATTGACTATGAAATTGTAGCCCCATCATAGGGGTGACTTATGGTTGAGATTGATGTAGCAAAAGGTCTATGGCTGAGTGGAATGTAGAGAATTCGCAACCAATTTTCTGTTTCATTCTAGATAATTGTTCATGTTTATTTTGTCATTTTATACTCAATTAATGAATTTGTGTTTGAGGCCCTCGTTTTCTCGATTATATGCATTACTATCGTTAATAATGCATCAATTTCTAATTTTATTACATTGTGTAATTATGTTTTATGGTGTGTAATGGTTTGTATATGAAAATGTTGTATCTTTGCATTTTCAACATGTTGCATCCATGTACCTTCTAATGCATTCCACCTTTCTACAATCGGACCTTAGAATTATGAATGGTTTGGTTGTGCTAGCATTTCCCAAGAGCGGGTTGGGGACATTACACCTTCTTTTGTAATTCAATCTCGAACCCTAATATTTTTTATTTTTATTTTCTTCTATTATAATAATTTTAATTTGTTATCAAGCTTTGGATTTAACTCTATTTTATTTTATACTCTCTCCTTTCTAGTCGATCTATATGATCGTAAAGTTTTTCTAGGATGAACTTGTTGCGAAACCCTTTTCTAGCTTGAGGTTTTGGTATAAATTATGAAGTGCTAGTAGTTGAAATATAATATTAGTTTTCATTGACATTAAAATTGATATTAAATATAAAATTTCAACTACAAATAGTAATTCGCATTTATATTAAAATTGAAATTAAATAAAAAATACCATGCATATAAGTTGAAACTAAAATTGAAATCAATGTTGAAACCATTGTGTTAAAAATTGACATGTACATTGAAATCAACACATTTATTTCATTTGAATTTTAGTGTGTTTGTAGTCATGTTTTACACCAAGAACAAATTCTAATTTTCCAAGAAAAGATCAATATTAATTTGAATCATTGAATCTAGCGGATATCTCTTACCTAACACAATGATAGTTTCTTCAAGTTACCTTAGAAAAACTCCTTTGAGCTTTCATTTCCACATAAGAATATGATAATTTAATAAAAGGCTAGAGAAATAATGTACACCAAAGATGATACTCAACTGAAATTATATCTTCAGACTTATTCCTCTCCATTGGGCTCCTATAGGCCACATTGAAAATACATAAAAAAATTCATAAAGAAATGAAATTGTCATATTATTCCTTGGCACTCAAAACAACTTCAAGAAGAAGGTTTTTAAGGGAAAAAATATTAAATTTTCTTTATAAGAAAGATTAAAAAAAAAAAAAAATGGGATAAACGTCACTTCAAACAAACCATATGAAATAAAAATAGAGAACATATAGCTGAACAATAAATACAAACCCACAAAGAATCTCATTTTTTTAAAAGTACGGTAAATACAATAAATAGGTAGAAATGAATGCTATATCCATTATAAAATTCCACAATAACTTCGAAAATATGGTGTATTTCAATAGAATTATATATTGACAAAATATTCAAGATAATCCTAGCGAAAGTAGTTAGAATATGTCTATAATTTATTTGAATGAAACTAAACATTAAAAATTTTTATAGGCACTAAATAATTTTTTTTTTGATAAACGAAAGAAGAATAAATTTAAAAGAAACACAAAAAGTGAAGTTTCAATATGGGTGACCAAGCAAGTAGATTGAGTTATGATATGGGAGGATTAAAGTAGTCTTATAGAGAGCTTAGTTTCTCTAGTGCATACAATTGTAGTTCCTAATGATGTATTGGCTTCCATTTATCTAATTGGAAAGTTGAGTACCTACATATTTTTAGTTGATTTTTTTAAAATTTTAAAATTTATGCTAAAATAACTTTTTTTTTTGTGGATTCCAAGGCCTACTAGTATAACCTCCATCTACCTAGTTATTCTCCTTGCTAAGCAAGAACATGTGAATAGGGAATATAAATAACTAACCTTATAGCACATAACGCTTTATTTTCCTTGTTAATCAAGCATAGCTCAATAGGGGATATAAATCTCTAACCTTCTTGCACATAGCACTTCATTTTCAAGAGAATAATTAATCGAGTTACATGAGTGAGATCATCTAAATTACTTATTTTGAAATATATATATATATATATATATATATATATATATCACATCTTTATTAAAATATCAAAAGATTAATAAATCCTCAAATCAAATTTAAAAACTACAAATATTAAGTATAACAATGAAATTTTAAATAATAATAGTAATAAACCTCAGCTAGTATCATTACTGCATACAACATTAAAAACATTGTTTATTACTTCAATTACATCGATTTCTACAAATGTCTTAGACAATGTCCTTCTACATGTTAATTTTTAAAATAACTCAACTGAAATGACCATACACATATAAATATGTCCAATGAAAATATAGATAAACTACTTTAATATACAATGAAATAGATATGCTAATCTAAATTTGCAGGTTTCCTTTGATTAATATTGTTCTCAAATACTTTCCACTAATGTTAAATTCTTTCACGATGGTTTCAGTTGATTATTACCATCCACAAGTACTCTTTTCAAAGAATTTATTTGTAACAAATGACCCCATAGAAACAATAATCAAAAGTTGCATTTCTTCGTTAGTGGTTGTCCATAATTTAATACTATTCTCAAATCCTTTCTACTAATCTTAAATTATTTCACAATGGTTTGAGTTGATTATTACCATCCTCAAATACTTTTCTTAACAAATGTATTTGTAACAAATGACCACATAGAAACTATAATCAAAAGTTGCAAGTCTTCATTAGTGGTTCCCATTGTTTGAGATAATGCCTCATTTAATATTCATACTACAGATTAGGGATTGGTTTGGTGTGTTGGAGGATGTTGAGAGATTCTCTCAACTTCTCCCTCCAAGAGTGGAATTAGTTGGATCTCAGCAGTACTATAAAAATTGTAATATATTCATTTGATTTTGATATAGAAATTATTATTGTGTGTTATTCCTGTGTTCAAATGCTCTCTCCAATTTCTAATTTGGTATCGGAGCCTCTACTGGATTAAATCCCTCATGGGATGGCCAGAAAGATGTAAGAGTAGATAGTTCAGTAAATTTATTTTTGGGTGAAAGCTTTTGTGTGTGATTAGTATCTGTTGGCTGAATTAAAAATAATCCCAGCACCATTAGCTTCAGGACACACTTATTTTTCTTGTGTCACCACTTTCTTCACACATTGTGAGCACTCCGGGGAGTTCAAATATTTCCGACAAACGGCAAGACCATAGACAGGATCCATTATGCGACAATCGATTTTCATTGAAGTAGCAAAGCCATGTCAAGATAGATTTGAGAGAAGGGATTGCAATATAGAAATCAGAGATCTCATTGGATTTGAGCCTGTATAGTTGCAATCAATTGCCTTCTGGGTTTAATGACGGAAAAAAAAATCAGACTGTGGATAGTTATGCCCATGATATCAATCCTGCTGAAAACACTGATCAGATAATCAAAGAAAGCAACACACGAACATTTACAATTGCTTTTAAGGATTCAATTAGCAAGCCCCTAGGCAGAAATTCCGGACTTAATATAGGTCACAACAGAACTGAGATTCGCACAAATATTTCTAAAAATAGTTCTACTACCTCTGAAGGCTATTCAGGATCGCGCCTGTTTTCGTGCTATTACTGTGAGAGAAAGTTTTACAGTTCTCAAGCCTTGGGAGGACACCAAAATGCCCATAAAAAATAACGCTTACAATGTTGGCCTTCGATTGTCAATGCGGGGGGTTCTGAGAGCACTTTCAATGCAGATGAGCAGGTCAATTCCCAAGGCGGTGGGGCACCTCGAGAGGTAGAAATAGGCCGCCAGGATTCAGAAGAACGCTGCAATATAGCAAAGTGGCCAGAATCTGTGAACACAATGTTTTCATTTCAGATGATGCTCCATTACTTTACTGGCTCTGTATCGTGTTTCTGGCACTTGATGTGTTTTTTTTGTTGCATTTTGTGCTGTGGTGGTTTGTATGATTGGCATTGTTGTTGTATTGGCCCATCTGAGAAAACAAATGGTGAAAAATCCATTAATTTGTTGTTGGATGAGGTGCACTGCGTGAACAAAGGGCAGAGCGGAGCTGCCCCACTTGCGTGCGTACTAAGGAGACCGAGTGTTTCAGAATATCATTGGATTTGTGGGTTTATTGGTGAGAGTAGTGTTTTGTTGGTTTGTAAAATTTTATAATAAAGAACCAATTAGTGAATAGATTTACACAATTTAAAATAGTGTTTCTCGACATTCTTCGGTGCCGAGAGGAATTATCGCTAATTTGATTGTGTGAATTTTTTATATGCTGATGGGTCTTGTCATTTCTCAGGGCTTCAAGAGCATCAGTTACAGGTTATACAATTAGATCCTTGTGTGTAAAGGTCACTTTGTAGGATTGATCATTGATCATATTCTGTACCTAGAATGTTTTCCTATAGACTGTTGAAATTTAATCTTCGGGGTTATTTCACAGATAGAAATATTTCCATAGGATAGTTCAGTGTCAAGACTCTTCTTTAGGGGTGTCAAGAATCTTTGATCTTAAAAATTCAGTATTACTGGTCAGAAACAAATGTATTTTAAATGGGTTGAATGGTAGCTCGAAAATGGTGGAGAAAAGAGCGTTGTCTAGGAGATCTCAGAGTGGGTAAAAATGTTAATGAAGACCAGGGCAGACAAATGTTTTTGTTAAATTAGTGTGTTCTCCATTTCTGTAATGTAGGCATTAAGGGGGGGTGTTTGAGATAATGCCTCATTTAATATTCATACTACAGATTAGGGATTGGTTTGGTGTGTTGGAGGATGTTGAGAGATTCTCTCAACTTCTCCCTCCAAGAGTGGAATTAGTTGGATCTGAGCAGTACTATAAAAATTGTAATATATTAATTTGATTATGATATAGAAATTATTATTGTGTGTTATTCCTGTGTTCAATGGCTCTCTCCAATTTCTAATTCCCATTCCTTTTATAGAGGAATCCATTGCTATGCTATTTGCAAGGAAAGAAGAATTTTAACAACCAACTCGTTTATATTAGCTAGGAGATTGCAGCTGAAATCATAGTCAAAATAAACATTCCTGTTAATATGGTAGCTGGGATATTGTGGTTGAAATCACAGGAAAATTCAATATTCCTGTTAAAATGGAAATAAAGCATATGTGCGTGAGAATAGACTTTAATTCAATAAAATTTGTATTAAGTAAATGTTTCGTATTTGCCTCAGAATCCTATTCCTTTTCCATAAATTTGCACAAGAAAGATATTATCACTTGAATTATCGGTGGTAACTAATACTTTTCCTCTCTATATCACTTTATCTCCCTTTGAAGCTAAATCACTGCCAAATCCCATTTCATGAACACTTGAATAAATAGTGATAGTTTTAATCCCATTTCAAGAACACCTGAATAACTAGTGATAGTTTTAGAAGGATTTTTTTTTTGTTCTTTTTGTCCAGCAATGGAATATAAAGCTCGAGATGATCTGAGCCCGAGTTGATTAGATATGGTAGTTGCCTGTGCAATTGGAATCAAACACAACCCTTTAGTTTGTAAGTACTTGGCAGTTCCATTCATATCCCACTCCATCTACGTCAAAATATTATTCTCAAACTCTCGAACTTCCTTAAACAAGGAGCCACCATGTTGAACCAGAGCCATTGATTCCGTGCAAATCGAAAAACGATAGCATCAACTAAAAAATTAAAACACATGTAAAAGTGTTGGTGTACATGCACATAGTTAGCCTTAATTATCTTTAGTTCAATTCTAGATATTTCATGCAATGTGCACTTGTATTTATCTAGTTAACTCGAGTGTTGTAAATGCGCATAGTTAGCCTTAACTAGCTTAGCCTTAACTAGCTTTATGTCAACTCTATATATTGCATGTGATGTGCACTTGTTTTTAGCTAGTTAAATAGAGTGCTTACATGTGGTGTGCACTTGGCTTTAGTTAGTTACCTCTAGTGCTTGCATGTGGTGCATGTTCACATTAACAAAACATAAAGCACACCTAGCTTCAATTAGATTTAACTATCCATATTTATTGCATGCACAAATAAGATCAACTTCATTTATTTTATGTATTTATTCTAAAACTAATGTTGATGAATCAAATTCATTCTCAATTCTAATTTTCCTTTTCCAACCTTGGCTAGTTTGTGGAATTATTCTTCAGCTAGATCTGTGTTTGTGCTCTAAAAATTGTACATGGTATTAGAGCTACAAGGGTTTGGAGAAGTTGCATGAACAAATTTCTGTAGGTTTGAAGAGAAAATTGTTCGAACTGTTCGAATCTTTGATTTGCAGATCAAAATATTGGAGAACTGTTGAAATTGTTGCAACAACTACAAGGTGAAAAGAAAATGGAGTTCTCATCTTCAATGATTCTTACTCTGTATAACTCCTTCCAATGGAAGAATAATTTTTTGCTTCACCTCAGAGGAAAAGGCTTGTATCGGATAGTTATGAATACAGAAGCTGAAGCCAATTCTTCCATTGAAAAATCCAAATACCTCAACAAGATGGATGACGCATTTGGTCTTCTATTGTTGTCCATATCTCTAGAATTGTGTTTCCATGTGGACACATGCAACAATCTGAATGAGCTTTGGAAAACCTTGGATAATTTATTTTGAAAGAAGGATCAAATGTAGGCTCATATTCTTAAAGATGAGCTAAATTCCATAGATCCAAATAGCTTTGAGAACATTCAAGATTTATTTATGAAATTTAAATGATTTCTTCTACAAGTACATGATTGCAGGATCAACAAATCAAAACAGGAAGGTCAATTGATCCTTTCTATTTTATCTAAATTAGACCCTGAATATGTTATTTTCATTTCCACATTTCACACAGTTATACTTGCAACTGGAGAAAAATGTAAAATGCCCGAATTTGACGCATTTATTGAGTCTCTTATTCATGATCAGGATAAGCTCATAAAAATGGGTTCACTAAAGTCTCCAAATGCACATGAAATTTCCATGCATGAGAAAGGAAGTTCCAAATCAAAACCAAATGATAAATACAAAGGCAAGGGAAAGGGAGGAGATCTAGATCCAAGAAAGGGAGGAAATCCAAAACCTCTATATGATCCTTCCAGCTCCAAGGGTAAGAAGGGAAAGAAATGAAACTTCAATTGTCCTTATTTTAATAGAGGTTATCATCCTGAATCATCTTGAAAGAAGGATACTATTGATCCAATGGAAAATACTCTTCAGCAAAATAATCTTGGTCATCACATTCCAGAAAGTTCCAAGAAGAAGACGGAGGAAAAAACATCATTAACAAGGGGTAATGGGCATGATTTTATTTCTCTTCATTCTACACCACAAGAATTGATCATCGATTCAGGAGCTCCACATCACATGGATTCTTCAAAGGAATCATTTTCTTCTGTACATGCATACTGAGGACCTCCTATTCTCATGGGGGACAATTCTACAATTGAAGCAACTCAACAAGGAAGAGTTCAATTCGAAGATGGATGTTTCAAGAATGTCTTGCATATTTCAAGGCTTTATGTGAATATTATTTCAGTCTATCAGATGACACACAAAATTACCAAAAGGAAATTACAATTTACCCTAGATTCCATGAGCATTTATGGCATGCAAACTTGATTGAAGATTTCATCTGGTAAGGTAAATGATCAATCTCATTTGTATACATTTTCTAATTTTTTTCCTCAATCATATTCTATTTTTATACTTACACACGCAAATGAAGAAAGTAGGATTTGGCACGAGGTATTTGGGCACGTGAATTTAGATATATGGAGCCATTTAGCAAGCAAGGGATGGTCAAAGGATTTTCGACCATTGAATTTTCAAATGGTGTTTGTAAAGGATGTGCTCTTGGAAAGAATCCACAAGACAAGTTTGAGAAGGGGCATGCATGGAGAGCCTCTTGACCTTTGGAAGTTGTACATAGTGATATCATGGGTCCATTTCCAGTGCTTTTAATGAGGAAATAATGGTATGTGTTGTCATTTATAGATTATTACACGAGATTCAAATGGGTTTACTTCTTGAAACTCAAGGCTGAATTTTTTCAACATCTAAAGATTTTCAAAGTGCATGTGGAAAATCAGTCTGGAAAACACATCAAGATACTCTGAACAGATAATGGGAAGGAATATGTCAACAAGGATTTCAAGAATATTTGTAATGAAGTAGGCATACTATTGTAGCATCCAGTTCCCTACACTCCACAGAAAAATGGGGTGGTAGAAAGGAATATTTGTCTTTGAAAGAGATGGCTAATTACATGTTGCATGCAACATCTCTTTCGTCAAAATTGTGAGCTTAAGCTATGAATTGTGCCTGATACATTCAGGATAGATCCCCTCATAAATATTTTATTGGAAAATACCTTTTCAGGCTTAGACTGGCATGCAACCTGAAGTCATTCATTTCTGCAATTTTGGATCTCAAGCATGGGCCTACATTACTATAGAGAAGAGAAAGGCTTTGCCGCCTCGAATTAAAGACTACATGTTTATTGGATATTCTGATAAAATTAAGGGGTAGAAATTGCTTCATATCAACACTACAGATCTCTTTATTGAAATGATTGTAAATTTTGACAAAATATTTTGGATGCATGAACAGATGAAATTGCTACCAAGTTTCCATCACCATTCATTGATAAGTATACATATGAAACATCGGATAAGAATTCTGATGAAGATGAGCCTTTCTCGGTGACACCTGTTGGACCACCAGTCATTGAAAATCGAGGTCATACTTGCGCATGTAGTTAGGAATATTCTCTACCACCTTCAACAGAAAAATGGCATAGCATGAGTGATCTCCTTGATGACCCGACCTCTATACCTTAGTTTGAGGAAGATCCAAAAGCACTCTTAGCTATGTAGACATGCATGTTTAAATGATGCATGCATCTGATCCACAAACTTATGTAGAAGCAAATGGGAATCTTGAATCTGAAGCAAAAATAGATGAGGAATATAACTCTCTCATTAAGAACCAGACTTAGGATTTGGTTCTGCTACCTTCAAAATCATAAAACTGTGTGGTGAAAGTGGGTTTACCGGACCTAGAAATCAGCAAATGGCCAAGTTAGATGATATAAGCCATATTTGGTAACAAAATTTTTTCAGCAGGTATGTGGTGTTGACTATGATGCAAATTTTTCTCCAGTGGCAAAAATCGATTCCATTTGGCTAACTCTCGCAATTGTAGCAGCAAGAGGATGGGAGGTGCATCATATGGATGTGAATAATTCTTTCTTCACGATGATATCGAGGAGGGAATATACATGGACCAACCACAGGGATATATGCACAATTCATTTCTAGTATGAAAACTAAAGAAGAATCTCCATGGTCTCAAGCAGGCACTTAGAGCTTGTTATGCAAAGATGGATTCATATTTTTTATCTCAAAACATTGTATGCTACAAATTTGATACCAATGTTTATTTTTGAAGAATATTGACTCCTTGTTGATCATAGTACTCTACGTAGACGATATATTGATAAAAATTAGCTCATATTTCGTTGTTACTGAGATTAAAACTGCATTTCATAAGTAGTTTTTTATGATAGACATGGGATTGCTAAATTTATTCGCTGGACTAGAGATCAATGAGAGTGGTTCTGGGACCACCATTTGTCAACAAAATTATGCTAGATATCTTTTGGCATGATTTGACATGAGTGAGTGCAAGCCAACAGCCACACCTTTCTTATCAGGGATAAAACTTGAGAATGGAAAAGACACACCATTGGTTGATTGCACATTGTACCATCATGTGACAACCATAAACATAAAAAAAAAAAAAAAACTTAGTTACCAATTATTCTAACTAAGCAAATGAATTATTGTAATAATAAATCCCAAATATAAACTATTACAAACTAGTTGACTTCATGACAAAGTAATTAATTGAATTTCATATGATATTGTTACACATAAGCATATAAATTCTACCTACAAACCATAATAACATTCACCAAGGGCTCACAAGTTTATATCCTACTTAATTGACTTCATCTTACAAATTATTATAATGTTTTCATATCATACGAGTTGTTTGGAGTTGATAGTTATGATCTGTCGTATACATTTCATTGATTTTGTTGTCACATTGATTTGATTTTTAACTCGGATTTATTAACAATATTGTATCATGGATAAATTACTTATATGTGGATTTGAGCGTTGTACCACATTATTCTTATCTCGATCCACCATGCCATTAATCCAATTTACATCTGTCATCGGCATCACCATTAGATATTTGGTGTTGAAATTGACAGTGAAGAGCTAATGGGTTTGGGGATAGGGTATTGACCACCCTTCGAACCCTAACCACATTTCTCATTCTGTCCTTGCGAAGCAGCGGTCTTTTGCTCTAAAAATCCAATATTGACATTATTTCCTTTCATATTTTATCGAGCCTTTCCACGGGTCAACGAATACATAGAAGCATGCACTCAAGTATTTTATTCAGAGTGAAATGTATTCTTGCTAGTTAAAGTCATTTGGTTGTGCATACGCAATTATTCCTACGAGGTTACTCGGCATTTATTATAGATAAATGTATTCTCAAACCGCTATTTTTCATTTACTTGACATATTATTTATTTGTTGTGTTCATGGTTAATTTTCCTAGTTGATAAGCTTAAGACATGAGACTATGTCATAATCATGACGAGGATTTTAGAGTTTCTTTCACTGAATATTTTCTTTTGCATCTCGGTCCCATAATTTTGGGTGAACTTGTTTTGCATCTTATTATTGTTTTTATTATATAACAATCTAGTACTCTATGTCAATTTGTAGGTTTTGTATGTAATACAATCTTTTTCTACACAGGGTTACGGTGCTGAGCACCTCTCTGGTTTCCTTTCAAAGGTAAATACTCAAACCCTCAAATGGCTTCATCATTTTTCCTCTCTCTTTCATTTTGGTTGATGCTAAGGTTTGGCATTTTAGCCCTAAAGTTTCTCTATGGGTTTTTGCAGGTATTAGTAAAGATTTTACCTTAGGATTTCTTGCATGGAGGTCACTTTCTATCCTCCTTAATGACTATTTCCCTTCGCTGCTATAGGTACTGCAGTCTTTGAACCTCGTTGTTAGCTTTTAGGTGCAAACCCTTTCGTTGTTCTGGAACTAGATTCTGAATCTTGTAGTTTTGATTTTGGTTAAAGCCATTATGGCTTTGTCTTGTATTTTATTCTACCATAATGTAATGGGCATCGTTTCATATTGAAGGATATGTTTAATATTTATGGGTCATATCTATTTGAAAGTTTTCATTACCTGCAAATGACTCTCGGGTAAACTTGAGAGATGAATAATTGGCTTGCGCTTGCATATATGTATATCTAGATAATCATTTTTTAATAAGTTTGACCGAAAGGTATTTCGACACAGATTCTAAGTAATTTTGAATGGCATTTATAATTTAACTCCCTTTACATTTGATAATCCGAATCTTGATATTTTGACAATTATAACTATCTCTGCTTCTCAGTTCATTTACAGAGTTAATTTATTCCTTTTTCCTGTACTTTTGTGAACTATAGTTTTCTTATTGGTTTTTTTTTTTCCTTGGTGATTATCATTTGTTATATATTGAATGCTATGGTTTCCTTCCTTTTAGCAACATGAATATCCAAAATTTATTCTTTAATGCCTTTATGTTTATGAATCAGAAACAATGAAATTGATTGCTCAAACATAATACTGTGAGGATTAGAAATTTAATTTCTATAACGAAACTAATAATCAATACTTATTTTTATTGGTAGAGTTTTTTATTTTCCATTTTACTATGTACGTCGATGACCGGAATAAGAAGTTTTTTGGGCTACTCTTCTAAACCTTATTCCGAGTATAGCATGAGAAAACATGATGAGATGACATGTTCTATCTAGATTGGCCACTCTAGACTAAACTAATAGTCTCTTCATCATTACATGTTTACAGTTATAGATGTGTTTCTTCTATTTCATTTTCTTTAAAATAGTCTACACTTATACAGAAGGGTTTTACCCTAGTTCGCAATAATGAATATTAAGGTTAACTTTATCCTAATAGGTTACTTCTAGTATTCTATACATTTTTATATATATTCAAGCATGTATCTTTTTCCAGATAATACTTTCATATAACATTTGTATCAAGAAGGTGAACAAAATGAAACAATTACTACTTTCGTGTTGAGTTTTCATCATTTACAGAAGCATCTATATATGTAACCATAATTCAAAGATAGTTTGATAATCCTTATTTTCATGTAGTCCAGTTACTTATCTCACTTAGAACTTCTGATGATGTCCTCCCAGCCTTGATAGAGGATATTACATCCTCGTCTTCGCCTTTGCTCCACACCAGAGTAGGGCTTAACTAGTAGTCATTCTAGTTGATACCTCAAAACCTCCAGTCCATTATTCCTTTTCCAGATTCAAGGTCGCTGAGCTTCCATGGGTTCCAACCATATGTAGATTAACACTCACCCTTTAGCCTTCTGACTCTTTTCAAAAGTCATAGAACAACTTTTCCTCACTGGGATTTTCCTTTTATCCTCATAGGAAAAGGTAGTTGTCCTTAACTTCTTTTGCCTACCTACTCTCAAATCTTGGAATACTTTATCATTAGTATTTGTGGAAAAACATTCCATAATTAATTAATTTATTTAAAAATATAAATAAACCATGTTGATTTTTTAGATTAACTTTACTTATTAATCTCATTAAAAAAAATTAAATACACAATCCATTTTTAAAAATAAATAGGAATTGTTTTGGAAACAAATCCAAGCGTTACATCTTCCCACGTGGAAGTAGACATTTTCCTCGATGTTCTACTCTATATCAGCAAATAGTTCTGGGTATGCCTCATGCACAAATCTTTCGTCTTCCCATGCAGCCTCCTCTGGGCCAAAGTGCTTCCATTGCACTTTAATGTGGGTGACGGCTCACCTCTGAAGCGTGATTTCTATCCGATCGAGAATACGTTAAGGTTCTAACAAAGATTCTTCGTCCATTTCGACCTGCAATCAATAAGGAATTAAGTTAATAAACATAAAATTCCTTCATTCTCGATATTTTTTACTCAATCTTATTCGTACCTGAATGATTTTCCAATGTATTACATGCCTCGTTCCATGCACATATCATTTCAGTATTGATACATGAAACACATTGTGCACCCATATTTGATTGGGTGATTCCAATCGATAAGCCACAGGTCCTACTCATTCCAAGATTTGGATAGTCCCACAGAACCTGGGAGCCAACTTGGAACATGATGTCCATCTTAGAGTGCTTTCCTTGGGTTTTATTCTGAGATAACATGATCACCCACTTAAAATTCCCAACAGGTTCTATTTTTCTTCGCATAAACCTTGTGCCGATCATGAGAAGCTTTTAGCTTCTGTCTAATCCTCTTTACTTATAGTTCCATCTCAATCAACATCTCCAGACCAAGAATTAATTTGGTTTCTGGAATGCTCCAGTTAATGGGAGCTCGACACTGTCTCCCGTATAAGGCTTCAAATGGACTCATTTGAAGAGACTCTTGGTAATCATTATTGTACGCGAATTCCACCAGATGTAGATAACCTTCCCACTTTATAGGTTATTGAATTACATACATGCGCATCATGTCTTCCATGATTTGATTCACTCACTATGTTTTTCCATACGTATGTTAATGATAAGAGATACCAAATTTAACTTGTGCACCCAATATGGTAAACATTGCCTTCCAAAAGGTTCAAGTCAAATTTACATCTTGATCCGAGATGGTTGTTTTTGGGACGCCATTCAACTTAAATATTTGTCTCATGAAAATATCTGCAATCTGCACCATTTTGTAAGTGGATTGTACATGTATAAAGTGAGCTTCCTTGCTTAGTCTATCAACGAGTAGCATTATGAAATCATTATGACTCTTTGATCTTGGTAGAATAGTAATAGAATATAATGATATAACCTTCCATTTCCATTCAGGTACATGTATGGGCTTCAAAAATCCTATTGGATTTTGATGCTCTAGGAGACTTGTTTAAATATTCATCAATATTCTTTCGTATATTGGCCCAAAAATAAACTTTCATAATTGTTGTCAGCATTTTCTGGTATCCTCGGTGTTCAAAATAATTGTTGTGATGGTATTCATCCAGGATCAGCCCTTTTAAACTTATCTGATTCAAAATATATAAATTTCGTTTAAAATTTAAAATTTGATGTCTGTTAATCCCATAATCTGATGGTTTTTCCTGTTTTTTAGTTTGCTTTTCTCGCTGCCATAGGAATTGCTATTCAGGATCTTTCTCAAAATTTTCTTTTATCTAATCGTAAAATTTGAATTCTACCTGATTAAAGTAGAGTTCAGACACGCAGTGAGGGTTTTTTCTCAAGGAATCAGCCACACGATTTTCCTTGCCTTTAACATGTTGAATGTCAAAATCAAATTCACTTAAAAATGTATTCCACCTTCGCATGCGATAATTTAAATAAGCTTGTTTAAAATAGCTAGTTAAACTACTACGATCTATCTTCATCATGAACCTCTTTCTTAGTAATTAGTTTCTCCACACCTTGAGTGCGTGCACTACTGCTGTCAGCTCCAAATCATAAGCATGATATCGTTGTTCATGATATTTTAATTTTCTTTACTCATAGGAAAAAACCCTTCCCTCTTGAGATAATATTTCTCCTACTCCTTCCTTACACACGTTGGTGCACACTTAAAATTCCCTGTTGGAGTCATTTACCCTCAACAAATGGGTAGTAGTCAGCAAGTGTTTCAACAATTCAAAATTACCCTCACATTCCCTGGTCCATTTAAACACCTACCCCTTTTGCTGCAGATATGTAGTAGGAAAGGAAATATTCGATAATCCTTTGATGGAATGACTTTGATATCCAGCCAATCCCATAAAAGAATGTATATCTGCCACGTTGTTTGGCACTCGCCATTCCATGATAGTCTTTATTTTCTCAGGATATACTGTTATGCCTTTAGTGGAAATTACATGACCTAAGTATTGTACTTTCTCTTTGAAAAATTCACATTTTCTGAACTTGGCATACAACTGATGTTTCCTCAACATCTCAAGAACTTGTCTTAAGTGTTCCTTGTACTATTCAATGGTTCTTGAATAAATTAGTATGTCGTCAATAAAAATAAGAATGAACTTGTCTAAAAAGGTTTGAAATATGCCATGCATCAAACTCATTAATGTCATTGGTGCATTGGTTAAAACAAATGGTAATAACACTAACTCATAATGCCCATATCAGGTTCAAAAGGATGTTTTGTAAATGTCTTCATATTTAACTCAGATCTAGCGATATCCAAACCTTAACACTATCTTTGAAAATATAGTCACTCCCTTCACTTGGTCGAATAGATCATCTATACGTGTCAATGAGTCTTTATTCTTAACTGTCAACTTATAGAGTTGCCTGTAATCAATGCACATTCGCATGGTTCCATCCTTCTTCTTTACGAACAACACCACTACTCCACAAGCAGATAAACATGGTCAAATATACCCCTTATGCAACAGTTCTTGTAATTTCATTTTTAATTCTATTAGTTCGGGTACACTCATGCGATATGGTGCTCTTTATATTGATACTATGTCGGGCATTAATTTGATAATGAAATCGATCTCTCTTTTTGGAGGTAATCCTCGTATATTTTCTAGAAACACATCCATGAAGTCTCTACTACTAGTATATTTTTTAGCATAGGTGTCTTCTCCACAGAGTTATCAAATCCCACTTGGATGGCATAAATCTGGCATCCTTTTCTGATGCATTTACCTAACTGAGATGTTGTAATGGCTCGTAATTCCAGAGGTTTCTTGTATCCTTTCAATTCTTGGCATGTTCTGTCTTTAGATCTTAACTAAATGACATTATCCTTACAATCTACTAGTGACCAATTCCTTTCTATCTAGTCCATACTTAGTAGTATGTCATAGGAATGCAATGGTAGAATATTTAATTCTATTTTTCACTTCTAATTTTCGATTTCCAAAGAATGTTTTGAAACTTTGGGACTGACCGTTATCTTTTATCCAATAGCTAGCTGTATTAAAGACATTTTCTTAAATTTTTTTCTTTGTAAGCTACATTTTTCCACTCTCCGGGGGTATACATAACTTAAACTGGCACCAGGGTCAAAAAAAATAGAAACAGTTTGTGAAAATAACTTACCTTTAAGTTAAATCATTGTCAGCTGGTAATATTCTTGCCGGTATTTAAGAGCTGCATTAATTCTGGGTATATTCCAAGCCACATCCCCCACCGTAGAAGCCTGTTGCCGGTTATTTGTTATTTCACCTCTCCCACAATGAGGACAATTCTTGTATTAATGGCACTCACCACATCTCGAGCATTGTAGGTGAGGCTTCTGGGTTTGTCCATGATCTGGTTTGCTAGAGGCTTATGTGGGTCATTCCTCTATTGGCCATTTTTTTCTCTAGTGATTTCTCCCAAACTTCTTACTTACTGAATTTCTTGTAGAATTTTTAAAATTACTAGACCTCGTATTTTTAAAATTTGAATTAATTTTATGTCCTTAGTTTGGCGACTAGTTTTTGCCTCCTTCTCCTTTTTCCTTGGATTGTTGATAGCACATTCATGCTTCTCCAATCACCTCATCCATTTTCTTTCGGTTCACGAATTCGATTCTTTATTTCATGTGAGCCAGTAAACTAATCAAAAATCACTAAACTTTAGCCTTCTCATCTCCCACGTAAGGCACATATCTTAACAAGGATGTGAAATTATTTATGAATTCATTCATTGCCATCTATCCCCAACTTAAATCATGGAATTCCTGAGACTTTTCATCATATAAATTCTCCGTTAAATACTTATCCTTGAAATATTGCTGGAACTCGTCCCTTGTCACGTTCTGGTCTTCAATACTTCAAACATTTTTTGCTTCCTCCCACCATAAAGTACCATTCTCCCTCATCTGATAAATAGACAAGTGAGCTTTAACGTTGCTACTATATTAACAAACCTCAAAGTACTTTTTCATATTAATTAGCCAAGCCTTAGCCACCTATTCGGCCTCTCCCTCAAAAGTAGGAGGTTTTATTTTTTAGAATTCACCATGTATTTCAACTTTTTGTTTCATTATTTCTTGATGATTGGACACATTGCGAGATTCTGATTCATTATAGTTTTGGTTTTTATTTCTTCGCTGGGAATGAATTCCCTCTGGTATATTATTAGTTTGTCGTCATTGATCACTCTCTCCCTGAATGTTTATTTTTGCAATCACTGGCACTATTCCTTAATATTGTCTATGAGAAAGACTTTTGATATCCTCTCATTCTCTTGCATCAATATTTCATTGTCGCTTCTTACTTGAACCATTTATTCCTATAACTTTTGTACTCCACTCTGTAGTATGCTCGTCTAGTAGTGTTGTTCATTGAGTAGTATGTTGGTCTATTTGTGATGACCTACACTTAGTTGTATCCACATTTCTAGGTACATTTTAGGATTGGTTTGGGGATGAGGTTCCACAACATTTATGGGTGCTTTGTGTGTTGATCCCCTTCTCATTGTATATTTTCTAATTATTGTGCACAATTTACATGCAACATTTGTTATTCAGGTGACCCATTTGGGTCCCAGCATATGAACGTTCCTAGGATACAACTTGCGACAACCATACAAAAAAAAAAAAAACCTCAGTTACCAATTATTCTAACTAACCTAAGAAATGAATTATTTTAATAATAAATCCTAAATATAAACTATTAAAAACTATTTGACTTCATTACAAAGTAATTAATTGAATTTCATATGAGATTATTACACATAACCATATAAATTATAGCTACAAACCATATGCACATTTACCAAAGGATCGCAAGTTAATATGCTACTTAATTGACTTCATCTTACAAATTATTATAATTTTTAATATCATATAGGTAATGTAGAATTGACAGTTATGATCTATCGAATAAATTACATTGATTTTATTGGCACAATGATTGGAGTTTTAACTCGGATTTATTAATAATATTATGTCAAGAATAAATGATTTATATGCAGATTTGAGCGTTGTACCAGACTTATCTTATCCCGATCCACCGTGCTGTTGTGCCATTAATCTAATTGATATTTGTCATCGATATCACCATTACATATTTGCTGTTGAGATCGACAGTGGGGAACTAATGGGTCTAAGGTTACGGTATTGACCACCCTTCCAACCCCAGTAGCTTTTCTCATTCTTTCCTCTCAAAGCAGCAGTTTGTCGCTATACAACTCCAATACCACTGTTGTTTCCTTTTCTACTTTTTCAAGCCTTTCCGTGGGTTGATGAATACTTAGCAGCATGTACTCATGTATTTTATTCAGAGTGAAATATATTCTTACTGGTTAAATTCATTCAGTTGTGCATACAAAATTCTTCCCACTAGGTTTCTCTGCATTTCTTAAAGATACATGTATTCTCAAACCCTTAATTTTTGTTTACCTAAGCTACTATTCATTTTTTTTTTCATGGTTAATTCACGTGGTTGATAAGCTTAAGACATCAGGCTATCTCATAATCATGAACTTGGCATCTCGGTCCTAGACTTCCACGTGAACTTGCTTTGCATCTTATTTCTCTTTTTATTATATAACAATCTAGTCCTCTATGTCAATTTGCAAGTTTTGTATGTAATAGAGTCTTTTGCTACATAGGGTTATAGCATCGAGCACCTCTTCAGTTTCCTTAACAAGATAAATACTCGAACCCTCATCTAGCTTTGTCATTGTTCCTCTTTCTTCCATTCTGGTTGATGCTAAGTTTTGGCATAGTAACCCTAAATTTTCTCTACGGGTCTTTGCAGGTATTAATAAAGCTTTTACCCTAGCTATTCTTTCATGGCAGTTTCTTTATATTTTCCTTAATGGCTATTTCCCTTCACTGGCATAGGTATCGCGGTCTTCGAACTTAGCTGTTATCTTTTCAGTGCAAACACGTTTTCTTTTCTGGAACTAGATTATGAATCTTACCATTCCAATTCTACTTAAAACTCTTATGGCTCTGTCCTGTATTTTATTCTAGCATAATGTAATGGGCATCATTCCGTCGTGAAGGATATGTTTAATATTTATGGGTATTATCTATTCAGAATTTTTCATTACCTAAAATGATCATCGGGTTGACTTCAAAGATGAATTATTGGCTTGAGATTGCATCTATGTATATCTAAATAATATTTATGTAAAGAAGTTTGACCGAAAGGTCTTTCGGCACAAAGTCTAAGAAATTTTGCATGGCGTTTCTAATGTAACTTATTTTACATTTGGTAATCCGAATCTTGATATTTTAGCAGTTATAACTATCTCTGCTTCTTAGTGCATTTACAGAGTTACTTTATTCCTTGTTCGTGTACTTTCGTGAACTATAATTTTATTATTGGTTTTCTTTTTCTTCGGTGATTATCATTTGTTATCTACTCCATGCTATGATTTCCTTCCTTTTAGAAACATGAATATGCATAATTTATTCTTTCATGCATTTAAGCTTTTGAATAAAAAATAATGAAATTTATTGGCCAAACATAGTACTGTAAGGATTAGAACTATAATTTCTATAATGAAACTGACAATCAATACTTCTTTTTATTGGTAGATTTTATATTTTCTGGTTTACTGTGTAGGCTTCTCACTGAACCATCAAGTTTTCTGGGTTACTCTTGTAACCCTTAGTCTAAGTATAGCATGAGAAAACATGATGAGACGACATGTTATGTCTAGAGTGGCTACTCTAGACTAAACTAACAATCTCTTCATCATTACATATGTACAATTATACATATGTTTCTTCTATTTTATTTTCTTTTAAAACAATCTACACCTATACATAAGGGCTTTACCGTAGTTCGCAAGAATGAAGATTAGAGTCAAGTCTTTCCTTATAGGTTACTTCTAGCATTATATACATTTTTATATATAGCCAAGCATGTACCTTTTTCCTACTAATACCTTCATATAATATTTGTATCAAGAAGAATAATTAAAGAAAACAATTACTACTTTTGTGTTCATTTTTCATCATTTAGAGAAGTATCTATTTATGTAACAAAAATTGACAGAAAATTTCATAAACCTTATTTTCACGTAGTTCAGTTAATTATCTCACTTGGAATTTCTCATAATTTCCTCGTAGCCTTGAGAGAGGCTATTATGTGCTAGTATCCCCCCCGTGCTTCGCACCAGAGTAGGGATTAACTAGCAGTAATTATGGTTGAGACCTCAAGATCTCTAGTCCATTCTTCCTTTTCCAGATTCAGGGTCACTAAGTTTCCACTGGTTCCAACCAGCTCTGGATTAACTCTGACCCTTTAACCTTTTGACTCTTTGCTAAAGTCACAAAACCCATTTTCCTCATGGGGATTTTCCTTTTATCCTCAAAGGAAAAGGTAACTATCTTTAAATTCTTTTTCCTAACTACTCTAGAATCTTGGAATACTTTATCATCAGTATTTATGGAAAAACATTCCATAATTCATTATTTTATTCAAAAATATAAATAAACCATGTTTAATTTTCAGATGAACTTTACATTTTAATCTCATTAAAAAATTTAAATGCATAATCCCCTTTTAAAAATAAACAGGAAAAGCTTCGAAAAAAATCTAGATGTTACATGTCACCTTCTGGGAAGTTTTCTTTATCTCACCCACTCTCATCGTGATCTATCTTATGTCATAGGAGAAATTTCCAAATACATGTAGGATACACATGATTTACACTGGAAATTTCAAAGACGCATCGTTCGATATGTCCAGGGGACAATCACGTATGGGATTAATTATGCAACAAATTGGATCTCTTTTGGTTCACATATTTAGATTTGGCTTGCAAAAACATTGATTGCAAGCTCACCTCCACTTACGTACATAGTTTGGGATCCAGTAAAACTTTTTCATCAAGCAAGAAGCATGCTACCAATTATTTATCGTCAAAAAAGGCCGAGTATAGAGGGGCAATTAATGCCAGTATTCACACCATTTGGATACAAAATTTCCTATCTGAGCTCGAAATTAGTGTCCATCGTCCATGTTTCATCTGGTGCGATAATCAAAGTATGCTAAAGTTTTGCAGAGATCGAGTGCAACGCCAGCAGACCAAACACATCGAGATCCACATGCACTATATTATAGAACTCATTCATGATGGGATCATCGATCTTCAATATTGTCATAGTTCTCAGAGAACCATTGATATCTTCACCAAGAATTTCACCGAGCAGAAGTTTCGATGCCTATGAGATCATTACGAGGTGAAGAACATGACTTCCTAGCAGTTTTCTTTTCTATACTTTTGGATTATACATTGAGGGGGAGTTTTATTCCCACTAGGCTTTCCCTCTTTTCTCCTTCCATGCATTGTATATGGGTACCTAAAATGGTCGTGTTGTCAGGACTCGTTCATTTGCCTCACGCTCACCTCAGTTATGCTTAAGTGGGGGGCGGGGGCGGCGGGGGTGTGGTGGCGTACATGCACATAGTTACCCTTAATTAGTTTTAGTTCAACTCTAGATATTGCATGAGATGTGCAATTGTCTTTAGCTACTTAAGTCAAGTTTTGTACATGCACATAGTTAGCCTTAATTAGCTTTAGTTAACTCTAGATATTGCATGGGATGTGCACTTGTCTTTAGCTAGTTAAATCGAGTGCTTACTTGTGGTGTGCACATGGCTTTAATTAGTTAATTCTAGTGCTTACATGTGGTGCATGTGCTCATTAACAGAACATAAAGCACCCTTAGCTTCAGTTAGCTTTAATTATCCATAGTTATTGCATGTACAACTAAACTTAACTTAGTTTCTTTTCTGTATTGATTCTAAGACTAATATTGATGATTCATTCTCAATTCTGATTTTTCTTTTCAAACCTTGGCATGTTTGTGCAATTATTCTTCACCGAGATTCGTATTTGTGCTCTAATGATGTTACAAATAGAATACATCTCTATTGCTAGTAAAAATCAACAATCAGGTGTGTACCTCAGCTGCAACATTCGGAGTTAGAGGGCCTACTGAATCTACAATGCCAAGCTTACTCATGCTAGAAACCTTCAAAACAAACAATGAGCTTATAATAAGATGCTGAATTTGAATTTTGCAATAGATTTGGGTGAAAGTTACAACCTTTATTTGCATTGATGTAATAAATTATTTCATCCTCCATGAATGCTTTGTCCACCTACATATATAACAACAAATTTAGAAATCCTTCCATATAAAAAACAATCATTTACAACATCAAAAGAACTTAAAGCAACACTATTCTTTGGATTGTTATCCATCACCAACATAATGACAGTAATCAAAAGAACTTAAAACAAACACTATTCGTTGGATTATTATCAATCACCAACATTGCATGAATGGAATGACAGTGAATGCATATAACCATTTCACACTTCCAAGTACATAAGAGACAAATATTAACAAATATAGATGTGTTAAAGGACTCTCTTGATGTTTGCCCATGAGTGTGTTTCCATTTGATCACTAGTCTTGACTTACACAAGAGACAAATATTAACAAATCTGGATGGTTTAAGGAATTGTCTTGATCTTTGGCCATGAGTGCATTTCCATTTAATCCCGAGGACAATGTGATCTGGTAGCATTATGGTGAATCAGTATATCGTGCAATTTATATATGTTATTTATTTTGAAGTGTTATGAGTTTTATTTTCAATTTAGGAAATAGTGTAGGCATACAAGCCCTTATTGGAGAAGCCATAGGAAAATTTGATCTTCACTATAACGAATACACTAGATTATTACTTCATTTAGGATTGTCTCTCTTAATACACCTTATTTTCATTTGAAAAGCTCGTGCAAAGCTTTCAAATTTTCTATCTCTCCATTCCTATCAAAGAAAAACCAAAAAATAACACCCTCTGGAAAGTAAAAGATTTGAGACAGAAAGATAGAATATTTTCTCACCCGTTCAACTACACTAGGAGGATTAATAGCTTCACCTCTACTAGCCCCCAACCCTCACACGTATCCTTGTACCTTCATTCGAAGCTTCTCGAGCACATGTCTTGTAAGCATCACCCATGTCTTGCAATATATTTCTGATATGTTGTGTCCACCAAGAGAGTTATAGAGCTTCTTTATCATGAACAATCTCCTCAAGATAAGTTTCAAATGAAAGAAAATGTTTGTTACAATAAATTCAATTGACTTTTCTATTAAAAAAATCTTTATTTAATCATATTAAATTATTTTTATCAAAAAAATAAACAAAAATTAGATTGGATAAATGTCTTTTAGATTAATCACATCATTAGGATTTTGTTCATCCTCAGTAACTAGTCCAGAGATCTTCCTCAATAAATACTGTGGATGCATCATTGTAGGGAATTGTCTTACAAAATTATATGTTTAAAAACTAGTTGTTAAAGAAGAAGTTAATTATATATATAATTTTTATTTTATACCTTTTAATTAGATATAATAATAAAACATTATTTTTTTTACAAATGGTTATAAATTCTAAATTGATTAAAATTTTTAATTAAAAATTATTTATTTATTTTAAATAAAAACAAAAATAATAAAAATATTACCTATATTATTTTTAAAAATATGTAGAGGTTAGTTCTTAGTTTTTTTAAATATTTTTGTGTATTTACTTCTGCTAGTTAATTCCTTTTTCTCAATTATTTATAGTCATATGATTTCTTATGTGTTTGGAAGATGAATCAGGCTAATTGGTTAGAAAAAGGTGGACCAAAATCTTTGTTATGTGATTATTAGCAAAAGATATTGTGTACAAATTATGGATGAATGAAACCAATTTTCAAATATTATGTTATTTAAGGAGATCAAAATACATAAAAGTTAAAATTAAATTAAAATTAAATAAAAAAGATAAAAACAATGTAAAAATTTGAACTCCATTCAAATAAAATAAAATTAACATTATGTTAAAATAAAATTCTACTTTATTATTTTTATTCAATAATTGAGTTGGTGAAGTTACCTGTGGTTTTTTCACCTTAAATTTATGAGAACCCATAATATTACCCATGGTATTTATGTGAATTATAGCCTATTTAAATTGGGGAATTAAAGTACCCTACATGTATCTTAATTACCAACCTAAAAAGAAATGTGAAAGATCAAATCCCTTTTGATCTAAAAATATTTCCTTCTTCGATGCCTCTCAATACTTAATAAATATATAATTAAAATATATTTAAAATGGTTTACCCTAGAGAAATAGAATTCCAAATTATTTTCCTTTCTGAAAAATAACATATTTTCCCGTATTCAACTATCAATAATCTTTTCTCAAAAGCGTAACAGCAACTGGATCTACTCGTACCTTGATCCATCTTAACCTCGTAGTAAAGTAATGTGGTTGCGGATTCTTCGAATCAAGAAAATTATAATACAACTTAGAACAATATCCAGTATGCGTTGGATTGAAGAAACGTAACAGCTTTAAAAATTCTGAAGTACAAGCAAAATTGTTTCATACCCACCGTTGAGTCAGTCACTGCAAACAATGAAATAAAATTCGGCCACGGCTTCCGGGAATGTTATTACGAATATATAAACACACTATTAACAATGGTAACTTATATATAATAGGCATAATGTGTCATTAGAGCTAATATCTAATGCGAGTAATGGAATATCTAGTATAAATATTAATTAATGTAAATATATAAATATATGTCTCAATTATGAGGTTATGTAGTGAAATGGTCATCTCCTCGAAATTTCGTAGGGAAAAATCTAATCATGCTTCCAATGTCAAATGAGATCCTTATAGATTCCAATTACATTATGACTTTGATTTTTTAGTCTGGTTCACTCAAAGCACATTTTAAGCATATGCGTCATCTTAGAACTCATATTACCTAACAAAAACAATAATGGTTTACTAAGATGTAGTAATTTTATGCCAAAAATATATTTATGAGGCGTTTGTGTGATACTTGTTTGGAATATTATTTTTTATTAAGGGTTAATAATGAAGAAAGACAAATATATTCTCCAGATTACAAGTTATGCTTAACAAATAAAATAAACATGGTTTTTGTGCACTTTTCCTGTTTTTTTTGGTTGTTATTAAGGGCAAGGTTCGGTCGAGATAAAAGAAATATTGAAATGGTTTTAAACAATTTTGATTATCATTTTGTATTGATCATTAGTAATGTAGCACACTATATAATTTAGATATATATTTAAAATTTATAGTGTTGAGAGAGATTAGAGATATATTTAAAATTTATGGTGTTGAGAGAGCTTTTTAGCAGTGAAAAATTATTGTAGGGTAGTATCATATTATTGTTATGTTAGGTTTAACTCTAATTACATAAAATTAAAATTAAAATTAAAGTAATAAAATTAATAGTTAATAATTAAAATAAAATTGAGGTGAAGAAATCAATTGATTGCTAGTATTTAGAGTTGTTTTTAGTGCAAATTTTTGAAAAGTTTTCCTATTTATTTTTAAGATATAACTTGTGTCAAATCTAATAGGAATTCATTGCAATCACAAATTTGATTGGTAAATTATACACAATCAAGTCTCTTAGGGTTTTTTAGGGTGTTGAATGCATATATATGCAGTAAAAAAATTAGTTTAAATAACACAAATGATGATTTCACCTCAACTTTTTCAGTGTTCCATGGGGACATGACCCTCAGGGTGGGAGACGCACTTCCCCGCTCCCCCACACTCCTAGGATGGGGAAATTCCTAGGGAAACGTTTCCCCATGTCTCCTTTTTTGAGGAAACTCAGGGAAACTCCGAGGGGAATTTTTCTTAGTGACAAAAAGCGTCCCCCGGCATCCCACCAAATTTTTTTGCTAATAACAATTCAAAACATAAAATAATACAAATATTAATATAATTAGAAAAAAATGAAAATAAAAAGTAAAGGATAAATTAAAACATTAAAATATAATCATTCACATTTCTCATTAACCCTATGATTTTATCTTTATGCCCAACATTTTCCTTCTACTGTCGCTCAATATTTTACCTTGCAGCTAGAGATTTTCCTAGTGTCGTTGCTAGACATTTTCCATTTGTAATTTGTTGTGATTATGGATTTACCATCGGCTAGGGCCTAAGACATTTGGAGCTGTGATTTTCATTTTGTGACATAGAGTTGTCGGCTTGGAGTTGCAATTTTCATTTTCTGACTTGGAGCCACTGGATTGGAGTTGCGATTTATGATTTAGTATTTTTTGAGAAATTTACTAGTATTTCATTGCTTTCTATGTTTACGTTTAGTTTAGTATTCTATGGCTATTTTAGACTTCAAGATAATGTCATTGTCATATGATGAATTCACTTTCGATGTTCATTGTTTAATTTCAATTGTCAAAGAATTAATTTAATTTAGATGTACCTTGCATAATATTAATGCCCATTTCCAAATGATGAATTTCAATGGAACATTGCATAATATCAAATCATGGATTCAATTTAGTAATTTACTTTTATATCTACAGGTTTACATTAATGATTACTGAAATGACAAATGATAATTATGATTCATAATAGTCTAATATGAAATTATGATAATATTTAGATGTATATTTGATAATTATTAATATTTAATCTTTACTAACTTACTTATTTACATATTTTTGGGATTTTATTTTCAATTTTTATATATTAATTTTTTTATTAATTTTTAATTTTTATGAATCTAATGTCCCTCGTTTCCCCAAAATATCCCTCAATTTGTGGTTTGTTATATATGCCCCTCTTATGTGTTTCCCTGCCCTAGAAACTCGGTGGATCAGTGAAATTTTTCAGTCATATTTAAGCCATAATCCACTAAAACTCTAAGAAATAACATTAAAGACAGGGTTCAAAAAAGCATATCATTAATTGAAAACCTACCAAATATAAAGAGTATCAAATCACTCTTAACTCTACCTCAAAATATTGTCACACTCAGTATATAAGAAAAATAAATATAAAGTAGTACCGCTCATCTTCAAGTACAAATAAAACTAAATATGATAGTTTCAAAAAATATTACTAATTTAACCCCCCAATTTGGGTGCCCAATGTCAAATGATACGAGGCAAGTGGAGGATGAAAGACATGCGGTGGCATGTTAAAATGGCATGGGAATACATGGCAACATTAATGATCCTGCACAGAGAAGGGCACGTAGCATACAGGTTAATAATGACAAGAATGGAATGCCAACCAAAGGTGTGAGGAAAACGTTGGAAAAAGTGGAGGAAGAGGTTAAGGAAATAAGCTCGGGTTCGTAAGCAAAACACTGATTCTCACACGAGTAGCAAGAGAGGTTTGGAATGAATTTTTGCAAATCATGCCTTCCCGAGAGGTTTTGAAGGAATTCTTGAAGAACACGCCTCCCCAACACGATTTCATGCTAGATTTTAGTGGTATGTATTAGTTCTTCAATCTGGCCTTCTTCATTTAACCATCAGTCTCTGTATAGGTCTATGTAGAGGTGGAATGGGTAGGAATCGCATGTGCTCTGTCCTCAAGATATTGCACTTAATTTTTGGTTTTGATTTCAGCTGTAGCATGTTTAAAAATTTGAATTTTCTCACCCCTCAAAAGACTATTTAGCCCATTGTATAATTTCACTTTTGTGTCTCATTCAAAGGTTTTTAGCTTTTATACTGCATCGTATGGAAGCAATAGTAATGAATAAGATATAGAGGGACAGGAGGAAAGTATGGACTTTGTAAATGATCCTAGAAATACTAGAGGCTGCCTTTCTCTATTTCGTCAAACTATCCATACATATTGAACTCTCAAATGTGTTCTGGAAAAATCATTGCAAAACTTACAGGCAATAAATGCCAGCCCTGAAGTGATCTCAATCCTTCAAGAAATAAAAACTGAAGTCTAACATATCAAGGTGTCATAGTACCATGCAATAGCCCAAATTGGAAGAACTGAAAGGTAGATTCAACATATGCAACCAGTATATACGCCCCGCTCCATAATAAAAGATATGACACGGATTGACTCTTAAGATGGCAAGTAAATTAAGCTTCAAGTTTTTATGATATTTGCAGATAGTTTTTATGTTTTATGTTGTCAATCAGACTTTGTTTTAAACAATAAAATGGACATGGCCGCTAGTAGAAGAAAGAAACAATTTCAATTTTGGATGACATTTAATCCTTTAAGGTGGCCAATAGACCTGGTTTCCTCCGGACAGGTTGAGGTCACCAAATATGTATATGTTGCAACCTACCTTTTCTATAAATAGATAATAGTAAGGAACTACCAAATTTACAAAAAATAAAAAATAAAAATACCAAATCTAAAATAATCAATTTTATAAATATTATTGTAATTTGAAACAATTAATTTTTATTTTATATAAATAATACTAGCCACAATTTTTTATTAAAATTCAAAATGCACAAATTGATTAGGGTGAAAACTTGCCTTTTTTCTTACTTTTTAGCTAAAAGGAGTCAAATAGAAAATTTATTTGCACCCCAATTGACTTTGTTGAGATTCAACAAGATGATGAACTTAGTGAAAATTAAGAACCTTCACTAAGTGGGGCCCGCATGCTATTTTAGGTGTATGTCTATTTTTAAACATGGTGAGAATATTCTATAAGTTGCAGGATGTTATTTGTAGATGGTTGGTTAAATGTGAAAAATAGATGAGATTCTATTTTTAGAATATTGGGTGAACTCTATTTATAGATCATCAATCTAAACATAAATGCACGTCAATTATTATTAGCCCTTAATAATAATCCGACAAGAAATATCAACTTATTCTCTTGGAGCACATTATTTCAATGAACAGATTTGGAAAATCAGTGGGCTGAAGAAATTATGCAATGCCTAGGGTTATTGGTGACTCATGCATGGAGGAATTAGTTAGAACTAAAGCGGAAAAGCTATGACAGAGTTGGAAGAGTAATTACGAGAGTTGGTATTTAGTTTAACTCAGTTAAGTGAGTTAAACTCAGTTGAGCTAGTTGTATCTAGTTTAACGAAAAGATAGACTAGTCAGAGTTTAGTGAATTAATTACTTAATTAATTCATAACTGTAGACAAACTTGCAACTGAAGAAATACAACAGTTAACTACTTGCATATCAGTTCTAGTGGAGACCCAGTGGAGAGATAGGTGAAAGGGTGAGATGGACTATCTGTTGTGACTATAATGATGCATTCAGGTTATCTGACACACATTGAACATTCCAATAAGTATTGCATAGTCAAGGCAAGGCCAATTTGAATTCATTCAGAGGTCTTCTTCAGCAGGGATTGTGCAGTGGAGGGAGGCTGTCACGAGGCAAGAAATTGGTGCATGGAGATGAAAATTTCTGAGTGACAGTGTGTAATGATTGCTGATTGTACTGAGAGCTTGATGTACTATGCTTTGTATGAGATTATTACAGGATACGATTGATATACATAATATATTATAGTTGGGTTTTTTAGCTTTAATATTTCCCATTAAAATACTATGTTTATGTGTCACTGGTTTTCTTCATGAGTTTTGCAATTGGCGATTTAATTTCCACAAAGAATTAAGTGGAAGGATTCTTTATTTAACATAAGTTTAATTTTTTATATCAGGAGGATCTGATAATACTATCAGTATTAATAAATTTATACATAGCATAAGAGAAGTGTTAGTCACTAGATATTGCAATAGTGAAGAGGTGCTGAGTTTTTGTGCTTGTGGAAAATTCGAATTTGCTGTAGAAATTTCTTGGTGCGACAGTTTAGTATTCATTGAAATGTATTTCAATGGGTTGCGGTTGGAGTAAAACCTTGAGGGTATCTCAAACTACATAGCCTGGAAGGACAGGATTGAGGCGGTGCTTGAAGATAATGGACTAAAGGATTTCATCGACATCGATGTTCCTAAGCCTACTTCTAGCGATCGTGCAGTACATGATGCATGGAAAAAAATGGTAGCAAAGACAAAAAAAATTCTTTTGGAAGGTGTGAAAGGCCATATTCTATCAAGCGTTAATGGGAAAGCCACTCGATTTGCAATTTCGAAGGCTTTGAAAGATATTTTCTAAAGTAGAAATGACCATAGGAAGTTGGTGGTAAAGGATGAGCTCAGAAAAATCAAAATGGAGAAGGGCAATAGTATTCGAAAATATCTCATGAAGTTTTTCCAATGTAGGGATGAGCTGGGGAGTGTGGGAATTAAAGTTGCAGATGATGAATTAGTGAGATTGGCTCTCCTTGTGCTTCCAAAGAGTTGGCACATCTACAAAGACTTTGTCAATGGATAGGAGAAACTGCCAGATTGGGAGTGACTTTGGTCAGATCTTGTGGAGGAGGAGATAAGGTAGAATACCAGGGATGGCTCTTCATCAAAGAATAATGATGAAGAGAATTACACTTTGGATGCCAAAGAAACAAAAGGAAAGGGGAAGAAATTCCATCCAAAATCCGAGGCTAAAGGCAAGAAGATGGATTTGTCCAAGGTGAAGTGTTTTCACTGTCACAAACATGGCCATCTCACCGCTAACGTCCCATGAAAAAAGGAGAACAAGAAGGTTGATAGAGTTGTAGTGGGTGAGGCCTTAGCCTCGTAATTTGAACTTAATTTCTCTTTGATCGCATGCTTGGTTTCAAGCACAATGGGATCAGTGTGGCATCTTGATAGTGGTGCTTCCTTCCATATGACGGGAGACAAGGAGTTGTTTAGTGACTTGGAGGAGAAGGATCTCCAAATGAATATAGAGATGGGGGATGATGGTAGATACAATGTTACTGGCATTGGCATCATTACCTTCGAGAGGGATTCAGGTAAACCATGTCTATTGAAAAATGTTATGCATGCTAGAGGTCTAAAGAAGAACTTGGTCTTGGCCACTATGTTGGAGGACAAAGGTTATGACGTTGTTTACAGTGAGGGAAAAGCTTTCCTGCGACAAAAAAATGGGTCAAACCAAGAGGATAGAGAGTCTATTTAAGAATCTCTATGAGATGCAAGTAGATGGTTGTGCTACAATGATGGGCAAAGCAGAAGAAGTGCAGGGAAAATTTTAGGGGCAAATTTTAGCCCAAAAGCGAATTTTAAGGGATTTTAAATTATAATAGGGTGAATTTTTTATATAAAACCCATTTTCTATAGTTTAATAAAGTTATCCCAATAATTATTTTAAAAATAATTAATTATTAAATATTAGCCCACCAAAAAAAATGTGCATAAAACTGGAAAAATGAAATTTGCCCCCGATTTTCTTTGGTTGGAGTAGATTTCCATGGAATTCACCTGGATTTACAGGGTCAGAGGGAGGGATTAGAGTGATTCGCCCCATTTTTTCACTAGTTCGCAAGAATATAGTAGAGGTGGTTGGGGCTTTGTGCACGCCGATCTTCTTCCTAGCTGAGCCAGGGACTTGACTGACCCTCTCTGGTCCGTGAGGCTTTTAGAGAAAAAAATTATGATCATACAGTTTCCTCATCATTTATTTTCACGAATATAACTGTATATCAAAATTAAATGACTTTAATTAGTATTTTTTCCCATGGTTTGAATTATTTTTCTAACTGTTTAATTTTTCATACAGGCTTTAGACAGAGTAAATATGGCCGATGGAACAAATGTCCGTCTCTTTGGAGGAGTGACTACGGCACCTCCAAATCCAATTCTAGGCGTTTCAAAAGCATTTAAAGCAAATACAAATGATTTCAAGCTGAACCTTGGTGTTGGAGCTTACAGAATAGAGGATCTTCAAGCCTATGTGCTCAATGTCGTGAAAATTGTTACGTTGAATGCTTCTCTTTTAAGTAATATGCTTCTATATTTTTTCAAATGATCTAGGGAATAATCTACCTAAAGATTATTTTGTCCAGTTATGAATTCTTCTTGATTTTAATTTGAACCTTATCATTTTGAGAGTTATAATTGTACTTATACTTGTTTGTGTTCTATAGGTAGAGAATATGATGTTGCAGAAAGGACGAAATAAAGAGGCATGCATGTGTTTTGACTGAAGAATCATGGCATCCTTTATGGGATAATCACTTTAAGTGTTTCACATTTGAAATTTATATTGTTTTGATTTGTCTGCAATATCTTCCTATCAAAGTTTTGGTTGAATTTCTTAAAGCTACTTTGGATTTGTTGCTAGGAGCTGACAATGATGCAACCAAGCAAGGGTGGGTAGGTTCTCCATGAAGTGTTTTTGGAGAGAGTGGCAATAAGAGAGGGAGAGAATTTTACTTTTAGGTTTCACAATATTTGATATTATGTAGATAATGCGAGGAAAAAGGATATATATGCATGTATATTTGTTTAACATAAATATATAAATATTATTTTATAGTTTCTCTTTTATTAGTTTGTCAATACACCACTTTTGACCACTAGAAGCCTGATTGGTTGGTCAATCAGGGGGGTATATGATATATCCCCTCCCAAGATTCAATTCTCTCTAATAGCATGACAAATTCAATTCCCCTTAAGCTGTGGTACATTATGCCTCCTCAAGTGTGGGGCAATCAACACCAGCACACCAGGGTTCAGTTTCCCTTCAATGTGTGGGCTAGTTAAATTCCCCTCAAGTGGCCAGGCTACCAGGTTTCAATTCCCATTTTAAGTGAGATAACTTATGTTGCGGTGATGAATAAAGTTCCTAACTACTAGTAATTATCAGCATTCCCTCAATTAAAAGGTTGATTGGGGGCACCGAAAAAGTATTACAAAAGCATCTTGTTGGAAGTTTCCATTACATTACTTCTGTGATGTGCACTGTAGGACGAAACTATTTTATGCCGTTATATGTTTGAATCAAATTGACAGAATATTCTATTGACACCTTTCTCCAGGTTGCAACTATCCAAGGCCTTTTAGGGACTGGGTCTCTTCGCCTTGGTGCTACCATTATTCAAAGATATTTTCTTGGAACTCAAGTCTTTATTTCCTCTCCAACTTGGAGTAAGTCAGAGATTTTGAGTGAGATGCTGAACTCTGAATGATGTATTTGTAGTCGCCATGCATATCTTACAATTATAACATAATTTGATGCAAAATAATATTCCATCATTTGAAAGCTTTTTTATTCTAGATTGATTTTACCAAGAAATCACAAGACCATTTTCAATGATGTTGGAGTTCCTTGGTTGGAATACCGTTACTATGATCCTAAAATTGTGTGACTAGATTTTGAAGGGATGATTGCGGACATTAAGGTATGACAATTTATTTTACCTACCTTTTCACAGAATTAGATGTTAGGTAAATACACTGTTAATTTTTTGATCGTAGACTGCTAATTATTTGACTTGTTGTAGGTTGCACCAAGTTGTTTTTTTGTTTTGCTTCATGGTTGTGCTTACAATCCCACTGGAATTGATCCAACTCCCGAGCAGTGGGAGAAAATAGATGATGCCATTCTGGAAAATAATCATACTACTTTATTTTATGTTGCTTATCTGGTTTGTGATGATTCACTGATATGGAGGTTAAATTTATAGTTTTTATATTTTATATGAATTGCCGAGTGTGTAGATTATTTTTTGCAATTCATTTGTATGCATTTTTCTACCTTGCTAGTTTCTTTTTACTTCGATTATTTTTTGAGTTATATTGCTTCTTCATTTTGAAGCCTTGATGAATTCAATGGAAATACCTTCAAAATTTGATGCATTAAAAGCCCTCTTTAAATGGAAAAAATCGTTTGACATGGTTAGTAAACCTTTATTGAATGCAATTATTTTTATGAAAAAGTCCTCCGGAATTTGGGTTTTATTGATATGACCTTATGGTTATTAAATGTATATGAGTTCACATTTCTATTGTTTTTACTCATTACATTGAAAGAAGCTAAGTGATATTACAGCCCAGGTGGAAGATATCTGTGATGTTATAGTCTTAGAAGCATTTCCAAAATGCCATTCATGAGGTACTGGCCTTTATGCCAATGGGCATCCATAGAGGCCCCCCTTGGGTGAATATGCTTGGTTGGTTCACCTTCCTCTCTCCTCCTCTGTGGAGCCTCTCTGTTGTTGTGTGTCTAGTAATCCTTTGTTGTAATGAACTAACAATTGGTCTGAAAGGACCCCTATTTTTTCAATTTAAGATGCGATTTTACCTGAACTTGCAGGGATTTGCAACTGGCAGTCTTGATGCAGATGCATCATCTGTGAGGTTTTTTGTAGCTCGTGGGATGGAAATTTTTGTTGCTCAATCCTACAGCAAGAACCTAGGTCTCTACGGAGAAAGGATAGCAGCTATTAATGTTGTGTTCTCCTCATCAGATGTTTCCAATAGGTACCAGTGATAAAATTTGGATTGTATGCTTTCTAGTGGATATGTTTATTACTGGACTATCTTCAACTTCCATCATGATTTAAATGGAACACTAACTGCATTTTTCCATGCACTTCGGGCAGGGTGAAAAGCCAACTTGAAAGGCTTGCTAGACCAATGTACTTGAATCCTCTAGTTCATGGGGCTCAAACTGTGGCAAATGTTGTAGGAAATCCTACCATGTTTGATGAATGGAAATCAGAAATGGAACTTATGTCTGGAAGAATGAAGGGTGTGAGGCAGCGACTGTATGATAATATTTCTGTAAAGGATAAGAATGGGAAATATTGTTCCTTTATCCTTGGACAGATTGGCATGTTTTCCTTCACAGGTCTTAACACAGCTCAGGTAAGAAAGGCCGTAGTCTATCTAGCTTTCAAATTTGTCTGGAAAATTATGGAAATTCTTACCAGATTTTGATAAAATCTAGCAAGAATTTTTGTAAATCTAGGTTACAGTTGTCAAACTTAAATATTTTGGGCGTCCTAGGAGTTTTTGATGGTGTTCAATCCATTTCCACCCTTAAAAACTCATTCAAACATTCCTACTATCAGATTTTTTGAATTTTTTTTACCGAGCTCCAACCATTTTTGGCTGTCTAGGAAAATTTGAAGGTTGGGTAGGTGACACCTTAAGAAAATGTTTAGTAACTTTTCACCATTTCAGAATTCCAGCTTTTTTAATCAGTGTTGGTTTTAGTGTTTCTTGCCCTAATACATCTTTTCAATTCGAACAGAGTGAGAACATGACAAAGAATTGGCATGTCTACTTGACAAAGGATGGGCGTATCTCCTTGGCTGGGCTTCCTTTATCCAAATGGGAGTATCTTGCAGATGCCATAATTGACTCCTACTACAATGCCAGTTAAATAAAAATAATATATCAACAATAAAATCAATTCAATTGTCTATCTTAGAAATCATTTTTAATATTGAAACACCTGAGGTCATAGTTAAGTGTTGATGTATTAGGCAATCTCATTAGCCTGTAATCCACAAAATTGTGTCTAGTCTACCAATATTTCAACACTTATCTTTGTAGGTAACATTTTAAGTTGATAGAATATGAGCCTCATTTTTGAAATCTCGAAAGACTACTATATTTAAGGCTTCATAAAACTTTATATTTATTAAACTCTCGTGTATGGCACTGATCAATATTCATTTCAGATAGGTTTGCAATTTGATGGGTCACCTATTGTAATTACATAAGTAAAGCTGCAGAGGAATGCATAATAAAAGGATGAGATTGAGATAGCCTCCTCGGTAGAACTACTTATCATTATTGCCTCAAATACAACATTCATTTTCAATACAAGCATGAAACATAAGATTGATTTTGACTATCACTGTCCAAAATATAACATCCATTATTTTGATGATCACTATGAAAAATATAACATCCGTTTTAATTCATTCTCAGTGTTCGAAAAATAATGGTTTTCGACCCCTAAGAATAAAATGTGGTAATATCCATTAACTTCCATAGAAAGGGAAAATGATATAGTTGGAGAGGGCCTCTTTGGTGGTATTAAAGATCATAATTTCCCAAGGTTAATTGTTTGTTATCAATTATTGAAAAATCTATCCAATGCATCGAGTTTACTCTATGACCCCTCTAGAGTGGAGGCCAATTATACAACAACATCTACAAATAAAAGGAATGAAACCAGGATCTCATGAATTAGGCAAGCATCCTGAGATTGAGTAAATTCCCTGGTGAATTGTTGGTAATCAATGAAGATCCCAAATAGGCTGGGAGAGAGAACACACACCCACTTGACACCCCCAATACTCGTGATACCTTAAAAAAATCTGTAGTAATCGCAAAAACTGCCAATCATTCTATCATAAAGCTGCATCACACCAGAAACAATGTCCCCAAGTAGTCCAAGGACACGAAGTTACTTGATGGGTAAATTCCTGGGAACAGTGCAGTGCAAAAAGCCTTTTGAAAGTCTATAGAGCAACAGTAAGCCTTCGAGGATGTCTGTTTGTCTATTCTCTTCTATAAATTATAATATCACAGAGTAAATATGCAATCCAATTCCTAGTTGTCTCTCTTGAACCAAGCCTAGCCCCTGCCTCTCCAATCTTTCCCCTCAAAAGTCCAAACAATAGAAAATTCAAAGATGAAAGGTTGTTATTCACCTTAGCTAGACCTTTTTAGCAGTGATGCATCCTATGTTCATATTTAGCAGATTACTCTGACAATAGTCACATTGTATTCAAGTTAAAGAATAATAAAGACACTGAGCATTAAAAAATCAAGAGTCTATTCTTTTTCATAATTGAAATATTATTTTTATTATTGTTTTAAATGTACAGAGTTGTTGCTGAATAAAATAATAAAACCACAACTGCCAAGCCACGGGCTTTCTTTCTGACCAAACATCAGACGGGTAGAAAATGTTGAGAAATCTAGAGGGCAGTAGTTAGGATGATTTCTCTTTTAATGATAACTGCTTGTGGCTTCTTCCTTGATGCTAGGAGTTCCACTTCAATCCCTACCAATGTCCATTATTCTTGTTGAGCTTCTGAGGTAGAATTGGTGCTAAAAATGCATATCTTTAGTATCTTCTTGATCCTTTCCAAATTCTCTTTCACCCGAGAAGCTATCATATCCTCGACTAGCCACTTTAAATTTACTGTTTCTTTGAAAATAGATCTCTAACTTTTGGTATTCCTCAGGTTAATGAGAAGATTAAGGGTGTCCAAAATCCTCTACACCAAATATCTCTCTTTCCTCGATCGCTCCTATGTCATTTCTTTTTCACTCTTCAAGGAGAAGGGTAAACAGCTTCATAAACTGTTTGATGGGCTTTCTTACACACCCAAGTGGGTAACCCCTAGGAGAAAAATTTTGTCCTATTGATGGATCACTGATTGAACAAAATTATAGATCATTTTTGGTTGCATTCTTGTTCCCATGGTTCACCTTGTTGGTTTTTACTTACCCCTAGTCTAGTGTGATCTTCCCTGAGGCCTTTCTTCCCCGATCTATTTTGTCAAACAAAATAATATACGTCAAAAATTGCTCAAGTTTCCAGATTTTGTGTCAATTCCTGCATTAAAATTTAGCTCTTTTGCCTCGGTTTTGTTTCCAATATACTTGCAAATTTTATGAGTTTTAGTTTTGGATATAAATTATATGGGTTTTGGATTTGAGATTGAGTTCATCCTCAAGATATATGCGATTGGGATTTTTATTTGTTTTTCAATTCTCACATTCAAGTTGTCTATTGTTCAGGCGGGAGCAACAATTCTGTGGGACCTCATAGTTGCTCGGTGGGATGTTTCATATCGGTCAGGGTTTGTGTTGAGTGCATAGGGAAGCTATTCAACTCTAATTGACAAGAACATAAAGGTGTCTTCATCTGATGAGTCAATTTGTAATTCCTTCAAGGCATCAGAGGCAGGGAAGGTAGTTATGATAATAGACAACTCCTCTTCAAACAAGAAGAAGGCTATAGCCTATAGATATATGGTAAAAAAGAACATATTCTAGGAGTTTGAGCCTCGCAGTAGATTAGATGTACTTAGAAAGCTTTTTTACATTCAGCAATCAGAAATGTTAGTAGTTAAGAATGTGCCATCATGTTGGAGAAGCAAGTTTGTCTCTTTGGAAGCTGGAAATTTTATCTACATATGTGCTACTATATAAAAGTTAATATTGGCAATAATAGAGGTTGCTTGTGTTTCCAGAGCAGATCATCACTATGAATTCCACAGATTTTCATGTTTGTGATTGATAGGTATATGATATACATGGTAAAGCAAGTATAAATAAAATTTATAAATATTAACCACCCCAAGGATAGTTAAATTTTTTATTTATTGTTTACCCCATACAAAAATCTATAGAAATAATATTTTTAGTTAGAAAATTGAATATTGTATTAAATTCCTCATCAATAAAAATGTTCTTCAAGGAATGGTCTACATTTAGAGGGTTACCTATATCTAAATGAAATCAATGTATGTTCCATCTAGGTTCCATTATTTTATAGATCATTACACGTTAAACCGACTTTACTGCTTGACTGGCATTGCATTCAACATTGTGCACAAGTATGTTTTAAATGGATCAATCAAAAGTATGATTTTATCTATATTTGATAATGCAAGTTGAATACATCATACAATACATAGAAGAGCTATGGATATGAATTTCAATATGAAATACCCTATTGATTGCTACTATTACTATTATATAAGGGGTGCTCTTCTAATGGCAATTTATTAGCTATGTGAAGTAGGCTTTGTAGAATTTTTATTTACTATAATATTATGTATAGCTGAGTTGCGAACAACTAAGTAGAATTTGGTAGGAAGTTTGGAGTATGTGTAATTCATCATGATCTTGTCTTCTCTTCATTGATTACTTTTCAATGTGTGAGTTCTGACCTAAGACATTACATTATCAATGTGTCAAGGCTCAAAACTCGACCTATATGCCAACTACTTCTTATGGTCATTCCTAGGAACATGAATCCTAGTTTTTGTAGGTTTAAAATTTATCACAAGTTTTCTCTATTGTGGTCGAATTTGTGGAGGTTATTTCGAAATTCATTTAAGGTACCATGGATCTAAATTTCTTATGAAATTTCAACACTAACAAACTTTGGTGCAAATTGTTGATCAATTCTCACTTGGTTACGGTTATAGATGTTAATGAAAATTTTGTGTGCATGCATGAGAGTTGGGTGCAAATGTACAATGTTGTGTAGCATTAGTGTGATAAATATGAGATAGTGCAAAGCATAGTTTTTAAAATTAGCATAAGTTGACTCATACCTAATCAATTCAGTCAAGTTGATTGTTGGTTGAACGGTTAATTGTTGGTTCAATGGACAGAAGATATTGCAGGAACAAATACCAAAGGACAAAAAAGAGCCCATCATGGGGTACTCTTTGTAATTCTCCACCACTTCTACCTTCCATGCTTCCTCAAACTCCTCTCCAACCTCAATATCAGTGCTAGGAGTAGCATGAGCAACAACACTATGCTTAGCAGAACTAGAAGAATGCATTTTCCAAACTACACAAGAACTACTTACCTCACGAGTCACCATGTGCCATGCTTGGTATTGGTGGTTGTCTTCCTTCTACTCCTGGTTCAACTACCATATCTTCATTGGAACCAACACCCCGAACTCCACTAGACAATGATTCACCATTTTGTAGTAGTGATTCACCATTTGTACTGGTGATTCGCCATGATTTTACAATATAATATAATCTCGTGAGAGATTCGCCAAAAAATTATATATACATATTATATTATTAATAAAATTGCCTTCCATTTTTCCTATGTATCATGGGGATTCACCTATTTATTATATATATAAATTTAGGGGGGTTCTTAAAATTTTCACTGAAGAAGTGGTGAGCGGTGATGAGGGTGAATTATGGCATAGGAGTTTGGGCCATCTTCACCATGGCACCTTGAAGATTTTGCAATAGATGTATATTGTACTTCCAAACAGTACTCTTGCACAGTCACATTAGTGGAAGGGATGTACTATGGGTAATTTTGTGAAAACCACCTTTCATGAGAAGGAGAACCATGCTTCAATGATCTTGGAGAGAATTCACACAGACGCGTGTGGACCTTTCTCATTTTCTTCAACAACAAAACATAGGTATTATGTTATAATTGTTGATGACTATTCTCCTAGATGCTCGATCTTCTTTATGCAGAAGAATATTGAAACATTCTCAAAGTTCTGTGAGTTTAAAGCATTGGTGGAGAAGGAGTCAGGGAAGCAGGTGAAGCCTTTGAGGAGTGATGATGGTGGTGAATATATCTCGAATGAATTCAAATACTTCTATAGCAAAGAAGGAATTCTAATAGAACTCATAGCGCCTGATAACCCACAGCAGAATGGGGTCACGGAGAGGAAGAAAAAAATGATCGTGGGTGTTGCACAAGCTATACTGCATGACTAGGGCCTACCGATGCACTTGTGGGCGGAAGCCTGCAACACTGTGGTTTATGTGCAAAACCATTATCCTAATAGAGTACTTGGCATGAGTACACCTGAAGAAAATTTTACTGGTAAGAAGCCTAATATTTCTCATTTGAATATTTTTGGCTCATATTTTTACATTCATGTGAAAAAGGACGCTCGGAACAAGCTAGAGATGACTGTAGAAGTTTGGATATTTGTGGGGTACACAGAAGCACCCCATATTTATTGTGTGTATTTTCCAAACAGTTGAATGATTGTGGCCCACCGAGATAAACAATTCAACGAGGTGAATTCCATGAAGTTTCCGCTTGAGAGGGAGCTACACTTGCATGCAGAGGAGGAGCTACTTGTTCCCAAAGATGAGCCTCTAGATGTGGATCAGCCACAGGAGGAGATTCATGTAGTGGAGGAGTCCACTCATGCAGAACAGAACATCAGAACAGGAAGAAAGCATACCACAGAAGCTGAGAGACTGAAGCTTCATGAGGCACAGAAAGTAGGAGTCCCTACAACATAGCGCAAATAGAGATAGTCACCTGACCAATTTACTGGATACATAGCTCTTATGAGCAAGTGTATCATGAAAAATCCATCCTCTTTTGAAGAAGTAATGTAGGATCCCACATGGGTAGATGCCATGGTGGAGGGGTATGACTCCATTGTTAGAAATAGTGCTTGGGAGATTTTTCCAAGGCCAGTTGGTAAATCAATGGTAGGTTCATGATGGATATACAAGGTAAAGCAAGTTGTTGATGGGAGTGTCGAGAAGTATAAGGAAAGATTTGTTGCTCGAGGCTTCTCACAGATCGATGGGATTGATTATGAAGAAAAATTTTCACCTGTCACGCTATATTCTTCCATCACGACCATCCTTGCTCTCTCAGCATAGATGGGTTGGCACATCCATCAGATGGATGTGAATATTGTGTTCCATAATGGGATCATTGAGGAAGAAGTTTACATTAAGCAGCATGAAGGATTTGAGATCTTCATCAACGATTCACATGTGTACAGACTCAAGAGAGAATTGTATGGGCTGAAGCAAGCACCACCTACTTTGTACACTCAGATCGATAGCCATTTCGCTAGACTTAGCTTCAGCAAGAGTGAGGAAAATGCAAACCTGTACCAAATTGTGGCAGATGGTAAGATTTTAATCATTTTGCTTTAGGTTAATGATTTAATACTAACAATTGATGAGAAATTGATACACTCATGCAAGGAAGATCTTGCAAAGGAGTTTGAGATGAAGGATTTGGGCCTCCTTCATTATTTCCTTGGATTGGAAATATGGCAGTGAGAAGGTGAACTGTGTTTTCCTCAAGGAGATTATGGTCGAGAGATACTTGGTAAGTTTCACATAGGGGGCTACAAGCCCATGGATACTCCTCTTCCAAGAAATTGGAGGAAAGAGGATGCTACATCGACAGAGTTAATGGATGCCACTATTTATGGACAGTTGTTGGGTGCACTCATGTATTTTACAAATACAAGACCAGACATATGCTTTGCAGTGAACCAACTTATTGAAGCGATGGTTAAGCCTACCAAGCTCTTTTGGAAGGCAAAGAAGCATGTCCTGAGGTATCTCAGGGGCACATCTAAGTATGGCTTATGGTAAAGACAAAAGGATGAGGTGAAGTTTCATGCCTTCACGGATGCAGATTGGGCAGGTAGCCCAACAGACAAAAAGAGCACATTAGAAGGGGTTTTCAATATCACATCTAGAACAATTGCGTGGTATAGCAGGAAACAAATATTTGTGGCACCCAGTTCTACGGAAGCAGAATACATAGTAGCAAGTCAAGCTGCATGTGAGGCTATCTAGATGAGGAAGATCCTGGTCGGTTTGATCAATTCTCATTTAGATCTTACAATGATACATTGAGATAATTAGAGTTGCATTAAAATTTCTATTTATACTGTGTTTCATGATATATCTAAACATATTGATATCTGGTATCATCATATTAGAGATTCTGTGAAATGGAAGATCATGTTGCTTCAGTACATTCCTACGGAAGATTAGGATGTAGATATTCTGATGAAGGTGCTCAGCAAGAGAAAATTCGAATACCATAGAAGTAGGATCGGGGTGAAGGATAATCCCTATCTTTTTGAGAGGGAGTGTTGAGATTCAACAAGATGATGAGCTTAGTGAAAATTAGGCACCTTCACTAAGTGAGGCCCACAGGCTATTTTTAGGTGTATTTTTATTTTTAGACATGGTGAGCATATTCTATAAGTTGGAGGATGCTATTTGTAGATGGTTGGTCAAATGTGAAAATAGATGAGATTATATTTTTAGAATATTGGGGGAAGTCTATTTATAGATCGTCAATCTAAATATAGATGCATGTCGATTATTATTAGCCCTTAATATTAATCCAACAATAAAAATCAACTTATTCTTTTGGAGCACTTTATTTCACTGAACATATTTTCCAAATTAGTGGGTTGAAGGAACTATGCAATTGATAGGGTTATTGGTGACTCATGCATGGATGACTCAGTTAGAACTAAAGTGGCAAAGTTATGAGAGAGTTGGAAGAGTAGTTATGGGATTTGTTATTTGGTTTAACTCAGTTGAGATAGTTGTATCTAGTCTAACTGAAAGATACACTAGTGAGAGTTTAGTGAATTAATTATTTAATTCATTCATAACTAGAGACTCACTTGGAACTGAACAAATAAAGTAGTTAACTACTTGCATGTCAGTTCCAGTGGAGACCCGGTGGAGAGATAGGTGAAAGGGTGAGATGGACTATCTGTTGTGAATATAGTGATGCATTAAATGCATCTAACACACATTGGATATGCCAATTAGGATTTCAAAGTCAAGGAAAGGCCAATTCGAATTCATTCAGAGGTCTTCTTCAACAAGGATTTCACAGTGGATGCAGGTTGTAAATATGGGAGAAATTGGTGCATGGAGATGAAAATTTCTCAATGACATTGTGTAATTATTGTTTACTGTACTTGGAACTTGATGTACTAAGCTTTGTATGAGATTATTACATGATTCCATTGATATACATAATATATTATAGTTGGGGTTTTTAGCTTTAAGATTTCCCATTAAACAACTGTGCTTATGTGCGATTGATTTTCTTCATGAGTTTTTCAATTGGCGATTTAATTTATGAAAAGAATTAAGTGGAAGGATAATGTATTTAACATAATATTAATTTTCTAGATTAGGAGGATCTAGTAATACTATCATTATTAATAAATTTCTATAGTCCTTACATAACTTTGCCTTCACTTGAAAGTTACGAGTCTTCTCATGGTTTAGTGGCTTCACCTTGACCAACAATCACATGTATCCTTAGAGCTCCTTTTAAAACTTCTTCAAAAGTTGCTATGTCCAAATCACCCATGCCTTGCAAAAAGATATTCAAAATATTGTTTCTAACTTATGGATTATAGGCAGCTTTCCTAAACACAAACCTCACTTTCCAACAACCTTAAATTTGGACAAAGTCAATTTTCTTTCCTGTGAAAACTCATATATTATTGATAATATTGGACTACTTTTACCTAATGTAAAGAGAAAAGTACATTTTCGGGCAAATTAATTTGTTTATTTTGATTTAAAATAAAATAAAAACTATTACTAATACTCTTATTTACATAAAATAAAAATGGAAACAAATTAATTATTACTATTATTTATATCAAATAAAAATGGAAAATGAAGTTACTCAAAGAAAAATTATTATAATTATTTTAAATTAACATAAATTTTATTATGATATTTATTTTTATTATTTTTTAAAGAGAAATTGGTGTGTATTATAAAATTTAGATTATTTGTTACCACATCCTAATACTAACAATTCATGATATACAAGGAAGAAGAGATAAGAGATTTAAGATTAGGAAGAGGAAGTCAATCGAGTAGAAACTTTTGAGGATTGGTTGGAAGAAGTGCATGTGGAAGAGGATTTTTGGAATTGGATGAGAATCTTTATGAATGTTGTTTTTTTTCTAAATAATATTTTTTTTTTATCAAGAAAATGAGTAATAATTTATTGGAAGAGATAAATATATTAAGAGTTACTAAGAAGTGATGGTTGGATCAAAGTTGGGAAAAAGACTAAAAGTATTTCACCAAGAGAAGTTAGTCAAAGCTAATTCGTATTTGAATATAAATGTATTTGGATTTTAAGAGTGTTTTTTAAAGTCTTTAATTGTAAAAGGAATGATTTTTTTACTACAAAGTTATTATCGATTTAACCTTCATGTTCATTTTCAAAGTAAGAAGGCATATGGGAGATATTGAAGAAATATATTTGCCCAAATCCCAAAACTCTTTGTTACTATAAATTTTCATATTTTTCTATTTAATAATAATAATAATTCATTTTTTATGTTAACATAAAGTTGAACATTAAATTAGACATTATATTGGTTTATGAGAGTTTTTAATTTGTTGGATAAGGAATTATTTTTTTCTCATAATTTTTTAATAGAGAAGTAAGTATACATTATTTAGCTCTAAATTTGACAAAAAGATCATAAAATAAACTTTAATATATATCTACAAATGCTTTGACTAATTAATTACTAATATTTGATTACAATTTTAAAATCATTTGTCCATATTCATTAATAACCTAAAAAAATATTATTTAATTATGTCTGTGTGAATTTGAAAGATTAATTGCTACTATTACACTAATTATAACTATTTCATCAATATCACAAACTAAAAAATTACATGTCTTTGAAATTTGAAATGATGCAGTAGTAACTAAAATCATTTAATTTACCAATTGTGTTTTAAAATCAAAACTAAAAACAATTTATACATCTCATCATAACCGTTTTTAATGAGATCCATCAACGTAAAACAAACTAAAAACAATTTATACATCTCATCATAACAGTTTTTAACGAGATCCATCAACGTAAAACAAACCTTATAATTTATTTTAACACTTAGATTGCATGTTTAAAAGTGAATGCCTAAAATTTTATTTTAGGTATAAATTGATTTTAAACAAATTACCTTTTTATTAACATTAGTGGGGAAGGATTCAGACCCGGAGAGATTTGAATTTTCCTAATTCTTCTATATCAAGAATGGGATCTAAGTTGGTTATATATATATATATATATAACAAGAAATATTATATTATATTTTATATATATATATATATATATATATATATATATATATATATAATATTTCTTGTTATATATATATATATATACATATATATTACTAATATTTTCTTAAATGTTATACATCAAATCAGAATTGATTGGAATTAAATATTAACACCATTACAAATCTCTTTCATATTTTTAATTTAAAAAAAATCTATTATTGGAATAATAATTCTAGCTTTCTCACTTTTTATGTTTGATACTAAAATATTTTTCTCAATGTATCTATTGAAATATTTAATATATAACCCATATTAAAATTTTCTTTATTATTACATTTTTTAAAAGTATTATATATCTATTCCACCTCAAAAATGAAATAAATTACACACCTCAAATTATAAGAAATTTTTAAAATTAAATTATTTTATTTTTCCTTAATATTGACATTGAAATATTTTGTTTATGATTGATACTTTTAATAAGAAATACAACTTCTACATATTACATGTAAAGTAGATATACGAGCATAGATCCATCTTAATTAATAAGCTAACATGAGCTAAGTACTAATCTAACATGAGCTAAGAGGGACCAAATTTCCTCACATGTAAATTTTTTTAGAGTGCAAAATACAATGTATATTTTTTCATTCTTTAAATTGTATTTTTGAATACTATATAAAGTATATATGGAACCAAATAAACATTTTAACCATAAAAACATATTTTTTTAATGATATATACATAAGTTTTTTAAAATCATATACAATATATACATAATTGACATTAAAATATTTTACATAGAATGTACAAAAGCACATTTTATCAATGCAAATTAGTCAACATAAATCTTAAATAGTTTATTTAAATCTCTGATTGAAATATTTTTGAAAATAATAAGGTTTAAACATCTTATTGCACATTACATCATTCTGGGTTGTAAAATGAATCTCTCAACTCAAAAATGAATTAAACATCTAGTCATATCAAGAAATATTATTTTTTATCAATTCCATATTAAATAATGAAGAGAGAAAATATCTCCCAAATACTGAAAAGTAAATTAATTTTTTACTTTATCTTTATATAAACTTGAATTAAAATTAAGTTAGAAATTAAAATATTTTATTCACGTCCAACATTATTTTTTTGGAATTATTATTATTCTTAATTTGTGAATGTATGTATTACTTTATTATTTTCAAATATAACATTGCTTATGAAAATCTCCCCATATTGAAATGTACACCACCTCTTCGCCTAATTAACCAACATATACTTTTATGACATCATTTTCCTCATAGAATAAGTTTTAAAACACCTCAGTGTGAAATTACAAATTCATTAAAAATTCAAGAAAAAATCATATTGTAAATTCATTAAGGTTTACGCCATGATTTTTAATTTACAACATGATTTTTTTCCTTCGATAGCCGAGCCAACTCTCATGTGGATTTCTCCTCCTGCCTTAATTTAGAGTTATACTCTAATTCTATATATATAAGATTTTAAGTTATTTTAAACTAAATTTTAATTATGATATTTTTTTATTTTTTAATTAGAATAAAATCATGGGAAGCGTGGGTACTTCTGTACATTTAATTTACCCTCATTGGAAGTCTAGCGAACTTGTGAGAAAACAAATTACCAAAAATATCAAATATCGTCCCATGTGGAGCTAAACCACTTGAGCTTGCCTTTGGGTTTATTAAGTATTAAATTTATTAAAGTGTTATTTTTTTAATCATTTAAAGTAGCTTATATATTAATTCATTTATATTCACTGATAAAAATTTTCTATCTTGACAAATTTTATAAAAAAATTATATTTTATGAAATTTTATACAAAACCACATATTGCAGAGGTATGTTTAAAAAATTTCATTTCAGTTCATCACAAAACATTCTAAAAAATCAATGGTGGGTGAATTACTAAATTTCTTGCAAACTTCTTTAGAGCTTAAAATGTAATGTGTTATTTTTCATTGTTTAAATTGTATTTTTGAATGCTAAATAGAATATATAAGACCAATACAAACTTATATTTTCCAGATATTTTATAATAAAAATTAATTTTTTTTTTTATTATTAACATATTTTTAAGTATATGTCAATATTAGTTGGTATTAAAATCTTTTATCAATAACCAAATTATAAGATTTAAACATATTAGTCACACATTTTTCACTTCTAATTACTTTACAAAGTATTCATTTTTTTTAATATAGCTAACATTATTTTACTATTTAGAACATAATTTATATTTTTTATTTTTTTATATTTATATTTTTATTTTATTTATACTCGGTTGTATAATGAGCTTCTTAGGTCAATAAAAATCACCATTTTTTCCTTTCTTCCCCTTCTTTTCTACTTCCTTCCATATGCAAGAGACACACTCGATCATAGCTAATGTCAACTCCCTCGAACTTCCAAGTGTTTTCCCCTTTATTGATTCAGATATTCCTAATAAGTGAGATATTTGACCTCCATGAATCCCTTCATTATTTGTTATTTCTATTTCATTTCTTGGAGAAATATGTGAGATTACCATATCCACATTTTGGTTGATTTCTACTAACTTTGAAGGTGGTTCTCCCAATTTTGTTGTTATATTCTTTTCTTCTTATTTTTTACCTAGTGGGTACTTTAAATTAAATTCTTCTTCATCCTTAGGAGAAGGGGGCTCATAAGATCTTCAATACCTTTTTTGGACTTCTACCTATTCCGCTTATTTTTTAGCCAAAAGGAAGATATATTGTACATGCCCTCTTTAATTGCATACATGACATCCAACTAACTTTTTTTCATAATTTATGCTTTGTTTCCTCAGAATTTGTATCTTTATTAGATGAATATGATTTGGCATCCCCTTCTTGAGGTCGATCTCGAAATAAATGTGAGCATATGTGAAGATCCTTTTTTATTCTCTCAACACTTATTCTGATAAAATCTCCCAAAACATTCTCAATTTCTTTAAGCAATTGATGGCTCTAAAAAGGAAGTGGAATATTGCTCATCACAGTGCAAATGGTAATTTTTGTTACCTTTATTATTGATGAATCAAAATCTGGGAACCATGGGGTGATGAATAATTAATACCTACCCCAAAACCATGGTTCTTCCTCAAATGTTTTCTAGTAATTTTTTTTAGAAAGAAAGTGCACTATAAAGAACCCATTTAAAGACAAGTAAATATAACATTCTATGGTTCAATTTGTATAGATCCAACATTCTATGGTTCAATTTGTATAGATCCATTGGTATATATCTTCAGGTTTAGGTGAGGAACCAAAAAAGAAAAACAATTTCCTCTGCGTAAAAATATGAGAACATGTCATTTACCTAAGGATTTTAAATCTTGAACATTGGGTTTTTCTCCATCCTATCCTCTATGTAAGGCCAAGGAAATTTCCGAGCAGGAGATGTTAATTTTTCATGATTTCCACTCCTTTTGAAAATAGCTTTATATGAAATTGAAGTATCACATCTTAATTCTCCAAGCAAAACTAATCCCACGAAAAGGGTATAACCTTTATTGATGTTGTATTCCTTGAAAGGCCTCATATCTGATTTTTTTTAACCTCATGATAATATATTGTGGGTCGTTAATGGGATTCCTTCCGAGTACTATATCTTGTGTTTTATATTCTCCAAAAAATCTTGATCAAGGCCTACTAGCCAATGTCTTTATGAAGATCTAGAATGTTATCTTTTTCTTTGATCTTAAACCCTCAGAAATATCTATAAATATAATACAATATGCATACCATGGTTTCAAAATACATGATTTAGTTGTAGCCCTATCCATGTCCATCTCTACAAGAGAAGAGCTACCAATTTACAACGAGTTCACAAAACCGACAATCCCTTCATCCTTGTCTATTGGTATAACCCTATTTTCCATTATAGTGAGAGAAACCCAACTTCAACTTACCTTGTTGACTAAAATGCATCATATTTCCACCTTTTCTCTTACTTGTGTGAGATTTATCCCATGCTAAAATGGTGAAATTACATAATTGAGAAATTTCTCATCATTATTTTTCCAAAATATTATAATTGTGAGATAATAATTATTTCATAATTTAGATAATTGATAAAAAACTCATAATTGTGAAAAAGGTTTCTAGAGTTTGTCATTCCGAAGGAGATCATCTTAACCCACTTTTGTATGAGTCGTCTAGAGGTCCATTATTGTATAAGTTTATTAACTTCTCAAACCCCTAAGTGTCTAGATACATTCTCCCAAAGAATAGAATAAAATTATATAATCTCACTATGAAATAACGGAGAGGAGAGAGTGGGAATTATATGAAGATGTTTCTACCTTGATTTATTGATTGAGATACATAATTTGTTTTGAGGACATATTGGTGAGAGAGGGGGATACTTTGCCGCATTTTGGAGAGAAGTATTATGCTTGAAGTTATAATTGTACCATTTTATTATTGATTGATAAGAGATATATGTTCCCTTCCTTTAAAATATGTACTTGTATCTATTTGTTCATGTTATTGCTTATTGCTTTGAACTGATGATATTCTTGGGAAGATCACCTGTTATCCTTGTTTGATGTTTTTTCTTGTATAAAAAATTAGATCAGTGGCAGAAGAAAGATATATCCTAGTTAGAGAGAGGGGATTCTCGTTAGAGAGAGGGGATTCTGCATCGAACTCAAGAGCCTTCACCAATTTACAAGCATTCATGATCTTGTTCAAATGCTATAGGATTAGGGAATGCATGATTTCTTTTTGTATGATCATATGGTTGGGAATTTTCTCTTGTTGTAATTTCTATTTTATGTCTATTAATCCTGATAGGGCATAGAATTACAAATCAATATCTCCTTGGACTTAAATTACATTACAACAATAGTTTTCATCATCCATCAAAGAATTTCGCATGGATTATGGTCAACCTTATGACATGATTTACATGGAATCTACATTGTATAGTCTCTCTTGTGTGCCTTTCCCCAATGGTTGTGTCCACGATCCTGTTGCATATTCATTATAAGAATAATTTTAGTCTAGGATTGTCTCATGGTCTATACTTGCATACTCTCCATTGAATCATATACGGTCATATGTCCAATGTTATCATTGTTGTGACGTTCCCCATGTGGTAGAAAAATTGGGTATAATACACCATTTTGGTTGAACTTCCTATTTTGGTTAGTTGGTGAATATCTTTTCATAATTCCACTTCTTCACTGAACTTTTTTTTTTTTTGGCTTTACGCGATCACATTTTTCAGTTTAAAGGTCGGGAGAAACTTCTGTGGGTTCAATGGAAGATTCACTTTACATTATCCATCTTTGTATTATTTATTTTAGGCTAGGTTAGGTTGCATTTAGCTATATGAATTGCACTTTCCTTTTGTTTTTATATTGCAATTTTATTTTTCGGTTTCATATGTCCTTGAATAACTCAGTTTTGAGCTTTGAGATGATGTGCCTAATTTATTTTGTACGAGGAAAGTTGTAGAAACATGTAGCCATTGACTTATCTGTCATCCTCTTTATTGATTTGGTTAACATATTTCAATTCAATTATTTTGAAACGGAAAATATGATCCTTCAATTGGAAAACTATAAGCAAACCATGAAACCCACATCTATTTAGCTTTCTCATTCACACACTTGATCCTGTTATGAATAGTGTGTTTTTTTGTTATCTATCTCTGTAGAATAATATAAGAGGAAAATTTTTAGCAATCAAAGCATTGGGGATATAAAACGTGCCTTTGAAGGAACAACCTCTTATCTTATCCATCCTCTGTCTCTCTAAAAATAATAAGTGCCAATGCTCAGTCCTATGGAATAAAATAAAATATAAAAGGGGGAAAGAAGAGAAAGGCACCCTACACATGGGGGTGAAGCAAGCGACTTTGCCAGATTTTTTTGGCCAAACCCTCCCCTCCCCCAATCAATTTTTGAAAAAATCATCATTATTATTAATTGTATTTTCATATTTTTCTGTATGATTTGTTATGGGAATTTTGACTGTTGTTTTAGGATTGGTAGCGTCTCTTTACTATGTTTCAAATTCATGAGGGAACTAGTCGCAAAAAAGCAATGTGGCACCTTTGGCTACGATATCACTTCAATTCTTGTGTTTGGTTTTGTTTTCTAGAATCTTCTCCACATAATTTGCGACATATCTATATTGATAAAAAGAGTGAATCATACAACATTGTAAATAAATGAGAACAACCACATTTTGTAATGTGGTGTAATGTGGTTGATATAAGCTGATAAACATATATCCAACAAACATCACATTAATAACTAGTGGGTGTATTTTGTTAAAGGCTAACATTTCTGATTATTAATAACTATATAAATAATAATAGTCATATTATTTTATGTATTTATAATTATTATACTAACATTATTTTGTATATTAATAAATGATTATTTATTTCATAATATTTTGGTAATATTTTAATAGTTATATTTAAAACTAAAATATAATTCACATATAACATAATAAAAACAATTAATTATTATTAATAATATATATAACATAATAAAAACATTTAATTATTATTAATAATATATATTTATTGAGACCATTATGTTATTGTCAATAATTATTATATATTTATTTTCATTATACTAAATTAATAATATTAATCATATAAACACTATATAATAAACTAAAATATATTATATTTTTACTTTAAATATATAAAAAATATAATATATAAAAAAATATATTATTTTATACTAAAATATGTAATAATAATATATTATCATTTTTTGTTAATATATAAAAAATATAACTCAAACTATAATATAACTTACAGAGAACATATCAATAATATTTTGTTATTATTTATAATAAGTTTTTATCTCTCACAATTATGGTAAATAATTATAATGTTTATATTATTAAAAATGGAAATAGTTTTCATAAGCTTAATGTAAGCTAATATAATTGTAATATATTTATTAATAATAATATATTTATTAATATAAGTGCTAATATATTTTATATGATGATTTAAACCTAATGAATACATATTATAAAACTAAGGGTTTAATGTTAAAAAAACAAGGGCCCAAAGAATTGATAAACTCACATTATTATTAATATTACAAACCCTCACGATTAATATTACCAACCGAAAAAATTAGAAAACTCAAAGGATTAATGTTATAAATGTAAATGAATTATAAACCGTACGAATCAATAAACCCAACAAACTAATATTAAAAGATCAAGTGATTAATAAAACCTTGGAATTAATATTTTTAACTCAAAGGATTAAGAAACCTAGAGAATTAAATTACAAAACCAAGAGATTATTAATATTATGAACCAAAATGGCTAACAAAAACACGAGTTTAATATTATAAACCAAATGAATTAAAAAAAGTAAGGGATAAATATAATAAACCTAAATCATAGAAACCTAAAGAATGAATATTATAAACAGATGCGATCATTAATTTTATACACCAGACAAATTAGTAAACCAAAAAGATAAATATTATAAACCTAAGAAATCAACAAACCCAAGGGATCAATATTAATTAATTATTATTAACTAGTTAATATTACTACATTTAATAATTAATATTATTATTTAAATTTAATATCATTAATACTGATATAACATAATATCCATAGTAATATAATACTATTAATTAGTTAATAGTATGATTATTAATGATTAATTAATAATTTAATAAATAATAATATAAGTATTTAAATTAAAATAATTGTTAATAAATATGAATAATAATCAATTAATATTGTTAATACTTAATAATTAAATAATTAAAAATAATTAATTAATTACTACTATTCAAAACCCAAGGAAATGATATTCAGAAAATATATTATTAAATCCAAGGGATTAATATTATAAATCCTACCTATATAAACCCTAACATAAATACTATAAATCTTGAAATGAGCATGGTTGACCATGGTTTATCATGGTTAACCATGAATATAAACCCAAGGGATTTATAATAAACTTTATCATTAATATTATAAGCCTTATGAATAATATTATATCCTAGGAATATGAACGCTCGGATAAATAAACCCAAGGGATTGATATTATAAGCACACCAGATTAATTATAAAATACCAAGGTATTAGAAACCTAATTAATCATATTATTATATCTAAGGACGTACATTATTATACCCAATCAATTAGTAAACCTAGGGGATATATATTGTAAACAAAAAGGATAAAAAAATCCAATGAATCAATATTAAAAAACATTATATTAACATATCCTAGGAATTACCATTTTAAACCCAAGAGATTAATAAATATATGGGATTATTAATGTTATAGAGCCAAAGAATTTTTAAACCTAAGGGATAAATATTATAAGATTAAGGAATCAACAAACATAAGGGATCAATTGGTTTGCCATGGTTGACCAATAATATAAACCCAAGGGATTTATATTAAACTCTATCATTAATATTATAAACCGTATGAATAATATTATATCATATTCCCCAATGGGACTGTCTTTTCCGAAGGACAGTTGAAGGTGCCATGGAAAGTGGACCTAGGAGGGCCTGCATGCACCACATTCTTGTATTAATGATTCACCTCACTCGATCGTGTTTAATGGGCCATTGGAAACCATATCTCGATCCCTGCACTAGCATTATATTCAGGTTGATTGGTCATAGATTGGTTATTTACAGTTGTTGGGAAATGGTGAGAGAGTGTTGAGAGAGAGAACCCTATTTATTGGTGTGCTCGCTCAAGTCATATCTTGGGGAATCTGTGTAGGGTGAGGAATGTAATCATGGATGTGTGTTGTAGCACCCCCAATTTATGTGTTTGAATTTCAAAGCTAGACATTTGAACTTTAATCCTGAGGGGAGTGGACCCCAAAGCACAAGTATTTTGTGAATGCAATTATTTAATTTGAGGAAATGAATAAAATGATTGTGTGCAGAATGACCAAAATGAGATTTATGAGATCACTTGCTAAATCCATGAGGATGGATAAGGCAAATACTTTCCCAAAATCTTTCAAAAATATTTGAAAGAAATTATTTCTAATTTATATTTTTTAGGAAGAATCTAAATTCCCCAATGATGAGGAAAATAGATGGGAAGAGGTAAAAAACTGGAAAATCTAGGAAAAGCATAAAACAACTTTAAAGAATCCCTAAAATGGGAAGCCTAGGCAAAGAGGAAGAAAAACATCCTCAGATTCTGGACGCAAAATTGGAAACAGGCTTTGGGGAACAATAGCTTAAATAAGCTCCTCCTAAACAGATTAGGGGTTGGTCTGTTCTAGGAGAGGATCTCAGCTCAGGGGTGAGTTCTAGGAGACAGAAGGACTCTAAGGTTGGGAGGTTGGTCAATTGCATAAGTGGTATGTCTCTAAATTTATTGATGTGTTTACCTCATATAGTATGAACTGACTACATATAATAGTTGATTTGTATATTAGATTTATTACTGCTACATTTAACAGAATTAATCATAAGGAATTCACCTTTATAATTCTATATAGTTTTAGAAAGAAATATGTTGAGTAGAATCCAACAGAAACTTTAAACCAAGGTTGGTTTAAATCTGAGGATACATCATTCTTCACAGATGAGAAAATTTTAAACTACTTCTGATCTATGAGTATACATTTGTGAGCATGATTAGGTAAATTGAAGAGAAACTCTCCAAAATCTCTAAACCAATACTTAAGTTAGAAGCTGGAGGTTTCTAGTACCTCATAATTCACAAATTTGTAACTTTAATCTGTTTCTGTGGGAAATGGAACAGTGAGAAAGTAAATGTATAAAGTGCAGAACTAATTATTTAGTTAATTACTAAGTCAAGAGCAGAGATTTATAATAATTTCCAATGCTGTGCATTTCAACAGTTAAGATATTTATGATTTCCTTTAACAAGGATTAAATGGAAGAGTAGGAAAATTTAGTATTGTATAATTACTTTAAGTAGCAAGGGAATGAACCCCAAAACATGATCAGCTCTACAAAAATAACTATAATAGGAGATATATGTATGAAATATATGGGAGTAGCCACAAGGAACTGAAAAGGAGACCCAACAAATAAAAAATATATAACATGGAAAACTAGAAATGCATGGGAACCTACAATAATATAGTACGTGTATCTTATACATATTTAAATGGATATATATATATATATATATATATATGAGAATGGGTACACCAACCTTATGCATGTAAATATATATATATAGAGGCAGATATCAGTAAAGGAATTCAGTTTAAACATGGGTATGGTGAAACTGTTATCTCATGACAAATACATTGCACAAGAATTTAGAAATATCTAGCTACAGAAAAAAATTTAAATGTGCATACAAAATTAAAAATGAAATATAACTCTCTAGAATTTTTGAGAGTCTCTTGTAAGAGTCATGAAAAATATAAATAGCTAAGAGGCTTGTACAATTGAAAAACATTAGCTATAAAGAGAGTTATATAAGCTACAAGCAAAGTAAAAGAGAAAAAACTCATTAGTGTTAAATCGTATTAACTCATACTCAACGAATCATTCCATGCGAGGAAGCATGAAAAATTCCATAAATTAATAAGTTGTAGCTTCGTTGAAATTATGGAAAAACAAGAATATAAGTGACAAGAAATACAAATGTCCAGATACACGCCACAAAATTTGAGCCTTTTGGGCTAGGGTTTGGTAACAAAGACCATATTCCCATTCAAATGTTAAATCATTAAAGAGCACCCGCATTACGAATGAAAATTATTAATACTCCGACTCTGACAGAGTCTAGGTCCTCAATGGACACTGTGAAAAACCCTAAGAGAGTTAATGATTCTGCATAAATGAGACGGAACAACACAGTGAGAGGGTGGTATTATCCACACATGCATATACCGACCTAAAACGCCAAGGGAGGTTAAATAATATCCACCGAGAATGAAAGGGCTCATAACTCCTGACAATGTAATACGTATGGGTATGCATTACCTGTGAAAAACACAGTCAGGGTAGGGAATCGGTCAATAGAGAAGTTGATAACAAATCGTTCGAATAGAGAAATTTACCAATACAAGAAAGGGGTTAACTTTAAATGAAGACTCTTGTTCCTTACAAGCTCTCTGCACCAACATTAAAAGTAGAATATCAACTAAATTGAAAACCTGAAGGATAATAGTAAATTGAAATAAAAATATATATACCTAAGGAGGAAAAATCAAACCTCACGAAGTCGGGATGGATGACTATCGCTCTCCTGCGACGAGGCGAGTCAAGCATTATCAACTCTGCATGGTATTAACAAGCTTAGTTAAGTATGAGTTAACGAAATTGACAAAGGGACAATGACGAAAATAAACCAGAGAGAATACACCGAAAATTGGTACAGGAGATATGGCGTAAATGGTTTCAAACGAAACTGAACCATAAATGCAATCTCCAGAACGAAACCCCTTCGTATCATTAACGTTCGACACTTTCACACAAAAGAAGTATGACAAGTTCTGAGAGTCGAATATGAGCTCCAACCCAAAGTGCAAGACGTGTGCATAAGATTCATACCTCGTATCGTCGCAGTGTCATAGATAAGCAGGCCAACGAGTGAGTTCCTCTGTGCGCAGAGGTTAATAAACCATACGAAGGGAAAAGAAATTGCCTTCAACCAAAAGTGAAGAGCTGCGAGGTAAAGAGATGAACAAACTCAACGAAGGCCAAATAAACTGCCTCCACACAAAAACGAAAACTTATATAACCATATTTCATTCCAGAAAACCCTAACGTGGTGAGAAAATCATAACCGTCCACATGGCATGATCCCAAGCATGAAGACATGGATCAAATGGTTGGAAGGGCAATTATGCCATTCAGTAGACATTCAATGTGACAAGTATTGCAATTAATTTCAATACAGTCTCGCCGTATAGATAGAAATTTCCGTGTATGTAGAGTAGGTTGGCAGGGCGATTTCCATATCGACGTGGAAGTATAACATGTGAATGGGAATGGGATGAAACCTATCGCAACCAATACCATGAAACCGAGAATTCACATAGAACCTGACGTGGAGAAATAATATCACGACTCATTTACCTTATCACATAAAAATGATTCGATTCAGGACGCCATACGTGGAAGCAATGAATATGATTAATCTCCACATTAAACTCTGATACAACCCATATGTACAACAAAATGTGATAATATTAACACGGATCATTGAGAACTATGAATACTACATCATCGGATGGTCACAAGAATGATATAGTCACCAATATAAAATACGTAAATTAAATCCAACCTGATCATAACCAAACTGTATAAAATATGACGTTATGGGGAAAAATGATAAGACAAGGTTTCAAAAAAAATAAATTCAAGGGTGCCCTCGTGGGAAAAATATATTCAAATCCTTGAATATAAATACATGGAAATGTGTCGAATGCCCAAGGGCCAATGACATTAAAGTAAAGGTTGGACATAGGTTGAAAAGTGCGACCCTTATAGGGAAGGGATTAATGGTAAATCACTCCACCATGATTTTTATACAAATACCCTTAGATTAAAATGAAGTTAAAATGGAAATTAATGGATAGTGATTTTGGGGTATAGTTATTGTGTGGAATTAAATTGAAATTGAAACAAAATAAGAAATACATTAACCAGATCGAATTCAAAGTGTGATGGTATCACATTCTGTCGAAATTAATCTTGAACATTATGGAATGATAGAAAAAAAATATTTTGATATGGGAAAGCGAATGGGAGGTTTGACAAATGGTATCAGAGCCCAAGTTATAAAACTGGGTTGGTGACATTGTGCTCACTGCTGCTGTGTGTTCACTGTATAAATTGCTTTATGTGGAAAAAAATAATTTATATTTTTATATTTTTATTTTCACTGATCTGTGTTGTGTAGTGTACAGTGGTGCTGGAATGGCAGAAGGTGATGAAATTTATGTTGATCTGCATGATGAGGATAATGCACCAGATCCCAATGTGCCCATGATGGCGATGTTGCGGGAGTTGCAACAAGAATTGGCTGAGATAAAAATCCAGAATGACAGATTGTCATTAGCCAGTGAGGAGCAGGAAAAGCCCATCAGAGAATTAACTTTGTGGAACAGCCAAGAAGGCGAAGGTTCCAGAAAGAGGAAGACTAATGAGTCTGAGGATGAGGATGCTGTTAGGCATCAGTATAAATAGAAAAAGGAATTACAAGGGGAATTCCGAAATATCAAACCTCCCTCCTATGATGGGGAGAAGAAGGAAGATGCTAAAGCCTGGTTGTTGAACATGATTAAGTACTTCCAGGTCTATGAATATGAAAGCAATCTGAAGGCCAGATTAGCTATCTACCAGATACAAGGTAAGGCTACCTTGTGGTGGGAGGAGACAAAAATGGTGCATGCCATTGATGAAAAGACAGTTACCTGGGAAGATTTCCAGGTTAAGTTCAAAAAACGATATCTAAATGAACGTTACTATGACGATAAAGCGAAGGAATTCCATGACCTTAGACTGGGACAACTCACTATTGATGAGTTTGTTAGTAAGTTTACAAATATTTTGAGATATGTACCCTATATAAGGGAAGATAAGGAAAAGGTACAAAGGTTTTTGAATTGTTTTCCTGCTGTATAAAAAGATAAGATCGAGTTTGATAACCCAAGAACAATGGATGAAGCTATTAGAAAAGCTAGATTGTGCTACCAATAGTTCAAAAGAAAAACTCAGCATGGAAAAAGCTGGGTGAATAAGAGTGAATTCAAAGGGAAGAAACAGAAACCAGCCTATTTGAAGAATTTTGGCAGAGATCATCAGTGGGAAAAGTTTAATAAACCCAAAGAAAGTCAAACTGATCAGTCCCAGGTGGCCTAAAAAAAAATGGATGGAGACAATAATAAAGAGGGCACAGTGAAAATGAGAGAACCCCTGAAATGCTGGGGATGTGTAGAACCCCATTTGTTGAGAGATTGTCCCCATAGAAACATTCAGATGATTATGAGAGATCGAGAAGCCACTACAGTAAATGACATAGCAAGAAATATACTGACCATCAGTGCAGCCTTGGAAAATTGGCAAGCAGAACATCAAGCTACCATGGTTGAAATGGAGGGTAAGATTTCTGACGAGTGTGTTACAGTTTTGATTGATCCAGGTGCTTCTTTGAGTTAGATTAGTCCAAAAATTGTAGAAAAATGTAATCTTAAACCTGAAAAATTTCAGCAGTCATGGTTGGTTCAGTTGGCCACTGGAACCAAGAGGAAGGTAACACATAAATTTCCCTAAACAGCAATTAAACTAAATGATTGTCAAACAGAATTAAATTTGAACATTCTGCCCTTAGGTCCATATGACTTGCTGATAGGAATGGACTGGCTGGAAAAGAAGAAGGTTATGATGAACTGTTGGGAGAAGACCCTACATTGTGTAGATGAAGAAGGGGAACCTTTTATTCTCAAGGGAAAACAAAAACCTATCTCTATAAGACAAATATCAGGACTGCAATTGAAAAGAACAGCTAGAAAAGGATACCAAGTTTATCCAGTACATGTGGAAGAAATAGAACAGAAAACTGAAGAAAACCTGTTGGATGTATTTCCAGTGATAAGGGAATTTAAAGAAGTTTTTCCAGATGAAATCCCTCATCTCCCCCCCAAAAGAGAGATTGACTTCTCAATCGATCTCGTGCCGGGAGCAACAGCCGTCTCCTGAGCACCTTATCGAATGAGTCCCCCTGAACTTATGGAACTGAAAATACAATTGCAAGAACTGTTAGATAAAGGTTATATCAGACCGAGTGTGTCTCCTTTGGGAGCACCAGTGCTGTTCGTGAAAAAGAAAGATGGAAATTTTCGGATGTGTATTCATTATCATCAATTGAATAAGTTGACCATTAAGAATAGATACCCTTTACCTATATTTGATGATGTTTTTTATCAAGTTAGAGGAGCTTCATTATTTTCGAAGATTGATCTAAGGACTGGTTATCACCAGCTTATAATTAAAGAAGAAGACATCAGCAAAACAACCTTTCGAACCAGGTATGGTCACTACGAATTTGTAGTCCTACCTTTTGGTTTGAAAAATTCCCGTGCCACATTTATGTGCCTAATGAACAGTGTGTTAAATAATTACTTGGATAAATTTTTCCTTGTGTTCATAGATGATATTTTAGTCTACTCAAAAAGTGAGGAGGAACATAAAGAACACTTGAGGATAATATTGCAAACTCTGAAGGAAAACTAGCTATATGCCAAGTTTATCAAATGTGAATCTTATAAAGACAAGATCCAATACTTGGGTCATATTATTTCTGAAAAAGGCCTTGCTGTTGACCTTGAAAAGATAAAGGCTATAAAAGAATGGCCTGTACCAACTGATGTCTCAGCAGTGAGATCATTCATGGGGATTGACGGTTATTATCACAGATTTGTGGAGAGATTTTATGCTATAGCACATCCCATAACATCATTAGAAAGGAAGGGTGTCAAGTTTGAGTGGACTAAAAAATTCCAAAATAGTTTTGACCAATTAAAACTGAAACTTACTGCAGCCCCTATACTGAAGATTGCAAATCCTGATAAAGAATTTGTGGTATGTACGGATGCCTGTAGAGAGGGGTTGGGAGGAGTTCTTTTGCAGGAAAATTCAGTTATTGCCTATGAATCTAAGAAACTAAAGATACATGAACATAACTATAGTGCCTATGATTTAGAATTAGCAGTTGTTATGCATGCTTTGAAAATGTGGCGACACTATCTCCTTGGAAAAAAATTTACATTGATGACTCATCATATTAGTCTCAAATATTTCTTTTCCCAAACTGATTTGAATGCGAGAGAAGCGAGATGGTTGTCCTTCAATTAATAAGTTTAGGCAACAGTGGAAGTAGTGCCTAGTTTGATTTAGAAGAGTTAGTGAAACATGAAGCGGACCGAGATCCCAATTATGAAACATTACTGGTGAAAAAACTAAAGAAGGAGAAGACTGATTTCACTCAAAACCAAAAAGGGTTGATCTGCTACAAAAATAGATTGTATATCCCCAATGTAGAAATATTGAAAAGGGAGGTTCTAGATGAATATCACAAACAGCCATATGCAGGACATCCTGGATATCAGAAAATGTTAACAGCTTTGAAAAAGAAGTTGTTTTGGCCAGGAATGAAAAGAGATGTAGCAGAATATTTAGCTAGATGCATGGAGTGTCAACTAGTTAAAACTGAACATCAGCATCCTACTGGTCTTCTAAACCCTTTGTGAATTGTAGAATGGAAGTGGGACACAGTTTCCATGGATTTTATAACAGGATTACCCAAAACTAAATACCAACATGATTTAGTGATGGTAGTAGTAGACACTTTAACAAAAGCTGCACATTTTATACCAGTGAAATCTACCTTTGGGACAACTCAAGTAGCGAATGTGTTCCTGAAGGAGGTAGTGAGACTCCATGGAGTTCCAAATTTGATTGTTTCTGACTGAGATGCTAGGTTTACAGCAGCCTTTTGGAAAGGTCTGTTTGGAGGTATGGGTACTAAATTGAATTCTAGTACTGCTTACCACCCTCAGACAGATGGTTAAACGGAAAGAACTAATCAAATTTTGGAGGACATGTTGAGAATGTATGTGATGGATAGGCCATCAAAGTGGGAAGATTACTTGCATTTAACTAAATTTTCCTATAATAACAGCTACCAATCCTCCATCAAAATGAGTTTGTTTGAGGCACTGTATGGAAGAAAGTGTCATACTCCTTTGAGCTGGAGCCAGCCAGAAGATAAACTAATGTTGGGACCAGATGCTTTACAGGAGATGGAAATAATTGTTAAATAGATACAAAGAAACATCAATATAGCACAAGATCGCCAGAAGAACTATGCTGATAAGAAAAGAGTGCACCGAGAATTTAAAGTGGGGGAGCATGTGTACTTGCGTATTAAACCCGAAAAGAGAAACCTGTATGCTAGAAGTTGTGCAAAACTGGCTCCTAGATACTGTGGTCCTTTTGAAGTATTACAAAGGGTGGGACCAGTGGCTCACAAGCTGGCCTTACTACCCCATGTTAGAGTTCATGATGTGTTTCATGTTTCGTTATTAAAAAAATATGTGCATGATGCTTCTCACATAGTTGATTGTAATGTTGTACAGGTGGAACCAGAAGGGGAGCTTCTACCAGAACCGCTTCAAGTATTGGAGCCGGAAGAAATTGAATTGACGAATCGAACGGTAGCAAGAGTAAAGGTGCAGTGGAAGCACTTTACTGCTGAAGAAGCTACCTGGGAAATAGAAGTTGAAATGATGGAAGGATATCCATTTTTGTTTGAAAAATGAACTCTAGTAGTTGAATAACAACACCGAGGACGGTTTTTATTTTTAGAGGGGGAATATGTAACACCCCCAATTTATGTGTTTGAATTTCAAAGCTAGACATTTGAACTTTAATCCTAAGGGGAGTGGACCCCAAAGGACAAGTATTTTGTGAATGTAATTATTTAATTTGAGGAAATGAATAAAATGATTGTGTGCAGAATGACCAAAATGAGATTTATGAGATCACTTGCTAAATGCATGAGGATGGATAAGGAAAATACTTTCCCAAAATATTTCAAAAATCCTTGAAAGAAATTATTTCTAATTTAGATTTTTGAGGGAGTGTCACGTCTCCCATACCCAGCTTCTTATCCACACAACATTAACTCACATATACTCTACTTTCTGCACCTGACACCATTCAAAATATTTCTGTTGAATCAATTACAAATTCATACTTTTATCTGGTATTTAATTTCTCTTTGCTAATTATAGGTAGTAAGGAGAGTATAAGAATTTCCATGAGGAATTTTGGCTTGACCTCAACTCTTATCAGTTCTTATATATATATCTATATATATGTATATATATATACTGGTTTGTATTTCTTAGGTTAGTTCTTCAGATTTTTGTCCAACTCTAACTGATCAATGTGCCCTTCCTCTAACTTTCCAGTTTTCAAGATTTATAGACTTCCAGCATCTATAATTATGAAGTTTCAGCATCTATGTATAGATGTATACATCCACATATACATCTATCTATATTCAATTAACCTTTTGTGCTTCAACTACTTTTTTTTTCAGCAGTTTATATAGGAGGTCGATAGATGCTCTTTTCCCAGTGTTTAAATATGCTTACAATATTCCCTCACACATACTTTTATCACACATAAGTGAATTTTCAATAGGAAATGAAACCGAAATTGATATTTTAGTATCCCTAATTTTAGATCCTCGTACTTAGTTAGGATTTAACTTCTGGTTTCATATATTTAAACTTCCAGGTAATAGAACAATTTAAATTCTTAATTCTACAATTCTTGCCATTGTAGTACAGCTGTTATACTAAAATCCATACTTCTATCACAAGCTTAGTTGTTTCCTACTTATTGTTCTTGGTTATAGTTTTATTAAAATGTTCTGTTTATACAACACAGCAACTAAGTTTTTCATTCCAAAGAAAGCAACCTACAACTTGAATTTTTCTATTAGATTAGACATTCAGATTGATTTATCATCTCTAACGTTTATTAGTGCAGGGTACAAATCCCCAGAACCAACCCATTGGTTTCTATTTAACTTCCTCCATGTTATTAACATACCAAGTATCAACCTATTAAATCTAGCTTCAGAAAGGTACTGAACAACCATTCAATCTAAAATTTGCATAAGAATTTATACCATAACAATTCATAAACCTGGATATATTTAATATAGACTTAAATAAATCTCCAAATTTATGCATGCATACCGATACTATGACCAGTCCTCCCAACCTTAGAGTTCGTTTATCTCCAGAACTCACCCCCGAGCTGAGATCCTCCAAGAACAGACTAACCTCAATCTGTTCTGGAGCAGCTTATTTAAGCTATGCTCTCCCCAAAGCCTGTTTCTAATTCTGCGTCCAGAATTTCAGGATGCTTTTATTCCTGTTTGCCTAGGCTTCCCTTATTTAGGGACTTTAAAGCTACTTTCTGCTTTTCCAACTTTTCCAACTTTTTACCTCTCCCCAACTACTTTCCTCATCATTGGGGAATTTAGATTTTTCCTCAAAAATATAAATTAGAAATAATTTCTTTCAAGGATTTTTGAAAGATTTTGGGGAAAGTCTTTACCTTTTCCATAACCTCATGGATTAGGCATGTGATCTCAATGATCTCATTTGGTCATAGTGCATACAAAATATATTATTTATTTTTCATAAATAATTAACTACATCGACACAATAATTATCCATTGGGGTCCACTCCCCTTTGGATTTATGTTCAAATGTCTAATTTGAAAAGCATAGAACTTGTGGGTGTAACATATTCCCCCTCTAAAAAAAAACACCATCTTCAGTGTTAACAACTATCTACTATAGTTCATTTTGAAAATAAAGATGAATTCTTTTCCATCATCTCAGTTTCTCTTTTACATGTAGCTTCTTCAGCAGTAAAGTGCTCCCACTGCACCTTTACTCTAGCTACTGTTCAATTTCGCATTTCAATTTCTTCCCGCTTCAATATTTGAAGCGGCTCTGGAAGGAATTCCTCTTCTAGTTCCACCTGGATCACATTCCAATCAATAATGTGAGAAGCATCATGTAAATTATTTTTTTTCTAATAAGGAGACATGAAACACATCATGAAATTTAATGTGCAAGGGTAAGGCCAGCTTATAAGCCACTAGTTCCACCCTTTCCAACACCTTCCTCGGTATTACACTTTGACGTTGATTTTTCAACTTTGACGAAGATTTGTTCTTCGTCCTTGCTCAGTTTCCAGCAGAGTACTCTCCTGCTTCCACTCTATTTACTGATGCCTTATGCAGTTGGTTTTCTTCCTACTTCGTTGCAAGAAGTCTGTTTGGAAAATATTTTATTTCGTTCTCTCTGTCCACAATTCATACCAATGTAAGTAATATCAGGTACATATAATTGATAATCTACAATAACATTCTGAATTTCAATAATTTCAAGAAATTCAGTTATTAGTCAAACCGTTCAGGTTCATAATAGTTTAGTGCACTTCTAGTACACTACTTATACTTTCTTGTTTTTCCGTGAGATTCTCTTCTCATGCAAACTTGATCCAGTTCAGCTTTTCTTGATTTTCTAGGTGATTTATCTGCATTTATCTTCACTTTTTTTCTCCTTGTTTCCAGAGTGTACAATTTCCTGTTACACACTTGGCTAAACAGTTTTACAACTTTTCATTAGTACTCATAAATGAAAGAAAACAATTGTATCATATGCATGGTTATGCTTACCCTTTCTCAGTTCATAGCTGTATTTCCAGTACCTTCTCATTTTTTTCTTTTGTTAGCCAATAAATTTAATTAGTAATAACCAGACTCATTAATAATGTCTATAATTCAATTCTTACTTCACACATGAAATTTTTTTCCTCTAACCTCTTTTATGAATTTTATCCACTAGTTCAAAACTTACGTGAATAAATATGGATCTGATGGGTTTTCCCCACACCCAAGTCCAAATACATCTCATTCTCTTTTCTCCCGGTTTGTAACTGTATGATTTCACACTATTTCCCTGTCTTTGAATTTAAGACTCAGGAAAATTAAATTTAATAAAATTTACACCAACAAAATTTTATAGTGTGAATACATGTTTCTTTTATAGTGATATATGTAATTACTATAATTCATCACATTCACAAGTATTAATATTTGATAATGTCAAATATAAATTTGACACAGTTTCCCCTTTTTCAAAGAGTCACCAGAATTTATGCATTTACTTTTAATTGTATGTCCATGCTTTACTAATTCCAATGATGATTCACCAATTATATCTATATGTGAATTTCATTAATCGTTAGGAATCAACCCATGGTTTATATAAACAACACATGGTTTCTAACAAAGACCACTTACATCCTAAAACCATGGTTCACTTGATAAATGGAGTATAATATATATAGGAATTTAATTGTGCTCCATTGGATTCTTATCCATGCATGATAATTTTCATAATTATTTTCCCATGGAAAAAATTGTTAGGTTTTCAATTTTTCCTTAACTAAATCAGAGGAAAATTTGATTTATCCCTTCCTTTATTCATTTATAACTCAATGTAATGGGTCCACATTCTACTATGTAATATGAAATGATCCACAATTACTAACCCAATCCATTATTTAACCAATGATTAACCAATGATTTAGACAGTATGTATTTGATATTTCCACTTCCTTAATTTCCATGTACATGAACTAAAATATGTTTATTACCAAATACTTTAGTCATGACTTAAATATACATGACTTGAAAATCATCCTCGTAACTTTACCAAATACCAGCATCCGATTTTTTTTCTTTTTAACACTTATTCTACCACAATAGTGTTTCTTACTCCTTTAACCATAATTAGAGTAATAATATTCCAGCAATATGGTGAAATATGTCATTCCACTTTTACTTGCAAATTTTTTTAAGGTGAATTCACTTTTAATATTGCCTAGTGAATTTATTCTTCTCCCTTAATCCCTTGGGTATAAAGTTTGAAATTTATTTACCTAAATAAATTATCATGTATGAAAATATTATATTCATACGACTCCAAAAAATTATGATTTCAGTATTCTTTATCATATCTTTGATAAAGAACATATAGTGGAATGAATCCTATTTGTTTAGGATACATATATACATTTATATATATATGTTCTCCATTTACCCATACTTCATAATTTTGTTTCTTCATTTACTAACATTGTATTTTCCACTTCATTATTTTGGTTCAATGCTCAAACATATAATTATGTTTTTGGCCTCTTGATATACTACACATATCAGGTTTCCACTTTCATTTCTTCCACGTTTATAACTGTATATACCTACAATTTTTAAAGAGGTAATGGATAGAACATTTCCGACTATAAAATTTCAATATTAAATTATAACCTCTATTGTAACTATGTACGTGGTAATATACACCCATAATGGCACATTATCCATGTATATACTCCTTGTATTTGTAACATGTCTCACAAAATCCTTAATTAGTCTCTTACAATTTAACTTGTCATCTCTCGTTCACCTCTTCTCTTAATTCATTATATCATTATGTATATTTATGGTTGGAATGATTATCCAATTTTCCAATCTCATTTATAACATTATTCTTAGAGATATTCTTTCTCGATAATAATGTGAAACCGATAGGTTAACTCGTCTCTCTTTTTATTTTACATAGTAGAGGTAGTTACCCCTTCCTTAACTTTTGGTATTGACACTAACACATAAGAAATGGTTACATATTTTATTATATAGACCATACGCCTAAATATATTCATTTCTCATATTTATTTATTTTCTAGTGATCCTGGATTGGATTTAATTTACCAACCTATTCACATTCTTTACTATTTTTAGCTCTTTATCCTTTTAATACACTCTCTCTTATCATAATTAAATACGATATCTTTATATTTCAAGAAATTCACCACTATGTGATGGATAAAAAAGAAAAGTAACTCATCATGGTAATTAGATATTTACACTTTTCGATTTACCTAGCCTTACTTTAAGTTGTTGGCAACTATATACACTTATTTCCCTTGTCATGGAATCGACCTTCGACCTCATTCACCAAGATTATTCCAAATATTAATTATACAACCAAAATGTGACTATAATAAAAATATCTCGATTTAACCTTTTTCGTTCATTATAAGGTTATCTCAATATATATATAACCGTATCTTGACCTTCGAATTCGTAAACTCATATTTTCCGGTCGACTTTAACTAAGCTTTAATTTATAAGGCCCATAATAAAATCTTATAGAGTTCACGTAAGTCTGAAATGATTTGGCAACACTCTTTTCCATACAATATATCACTTGTATTTGATTTATTAACCCTCCAGCTAATATATATATACTAACTCTTTTCTATTATTAAGCTTATTCGAGAGTTATTTAACTTTTGATTATAAAGGTTCTCTTCTCATCCCATCTCACTGATACAGACCCTTACATACGGTAACCATCGTACAATTCTTAATTTCGTTTTACAAGAAAGAGACGTTACTTGTGCTTAACGTTACCTGGTTTAATTTATCACTACGCCCGCACTTTCGGCGAAGTGCGACTTCAACTCTCTACCTAAAAGTTAAATATATATATATTTTTTTTATGCGACCAGCTCACAACACTTGCATATTAATTTCACCGTCCTGTGTATTAATTTCTCCATCCAAGTATTTAACTCGTCATGGTATGTATCACATGGTGGCTTCCTGTTTCGATGTTCACGCATAGTGATCCGTGGGAAAATCCTAATCTCTTGACACTTGTATGGTCGAGATAGATTAGGGTTTTATTGCAGTTTTGGTTCATAAATTGGCGAATTTCACCATCGAGTAACATTCCTTGCCTTTTCTGAAAGCCGAGAGCTCCAATTTCATTTTAAAAAAAAATGCTTTCGCCCTGTGGCTATGTTTTCATACAGTGGCTATAGTTTACCCCCACATCCCACAACACGTATTTCGGGAACTGGTAAGATAACTCTGTTTATCTTGTTTTTCATTCTTTTTAATTCTTCTAACTCTCGTTTCAGAGCTAGAAGCTATTAAATTTTCTCTCTTATGTTAAAATTTCATGGCAAAGTGAGACATTCATCCATACTCATTAGTTTATATATCATCTACTACAGGTTGTGGTTCCTCGACGTTCATGAATGACTTCGCATCTTCATTACTTCTACTTTAACTATTACTGTTTCGTCACACTCCATTCAAGACTACTCAGGAATATCGATGTTCTGGCTAGGATTTTCTCATTACCGTAATAGGAAGGTAATACAACCCGTCCATTTCATCACTGTGATTCTGGTTTCCTAGCGTTGTAATGTACCTGTCTGTTTTGTTTACCTTCACACCAAAATCGGTGTTTATTGAGTTCTGATTTCCCATATGTGGCTTCAGGGTGAGACGTATGCCACATCTAGAAGAACATATTTGGCTCTTGAATAGATTCAAGCTTAGATATTCCATTTCTACCACCTTAACTTCTAGAGGTACTTACTATATTATTCCCCATTACGATTTCTAGTTTTATAAGATTGCTCTATGATTTATTTTCCTTTATCTTTGGCTTTTCCTCTTTCATTTTACTTTTCTAACTTTTGTTTTTCAGCTTTTTTTCTTACAGGTGAAATTTTTTTCTTGTGAGCTTACTTATAAAATGATTCTTCCCCTCCTTCCGAGGAGGTCTATTAAGCAGTTTCATTTTGCATTACAGGTCAATAATATTTTGCCTTCTCGACCATGTGACTCCGATGGCCAGAATTCGCGAGAACCACTACATTCGATTTGACGAAATAAAAATGTCAAAAATCAATGGTTAAACGTATTATAACAATTTTTTTTTTCTTACGGAATATGTAATAATATTCATTGGGACGATGACCTCTCCCTTATTCAATTCTATATAGCACTGAACTGGGACTATTTATTTGTCCGCATCTTTGGTTTTTTTTTCTTTTTTAAAGGTATAAGTTGATATTTATATATCTTTGAAAATAGCTTATTCTTCTCTACAATAGCTCGTAAATTTCCATTTACTAATTCTTGAATGAAATACAGTTTATTTCAGTTTCCTTTAATGAAATAAGTAATTTCCTTCTTTAACTGAAACTGCCTTGTTTTTTTTTTCTATTTATATCCCACTAATACTATTTCAAGATATAAATTCTTTGCAACAGCCTTTTCTTCTTTTTTCTTCCAATATTTATTGATTTACTTAAAATATTTAGTTCTAACTACAACAGTTTTTAACAAAGTATCACCACCAATACTATACTTCATATTTGAATAATACAACTATCCATTTTTGTTGTTTCTAAACATTTTTTTTTTCGTAAGACCCCGGCACCGCTCTACGATCTCTGAAATTTGATGTCATTCTTTTTCTTTAATCTACACGGCAGAGGTTTCGAACTCAATACCTCTCGATGATGCCATGGTTAACTTATTCATGCATTTATTGGTGTCGGCTTATCAATTCGTAGCGTCAAATTACAGACATATGGATTTTTTTTTTGCATAAAACTTCTTTTATATTTTACTTGGTACTTATCTCATTTCCCAATTATGTTTACAAAAAAATACAATGGCCGAGATGGTTATTCAAATTCACAGTATAATTTCTGTGCCATAACGATAAATTTTGGGGTTACAGTTATAAAGCACATTTTCAGATGCTATTAGACATTATATCCTGGCATTGACTCAAAGAACCATTTGTATAAATCCAGAAAAATTGATTGCAAAATAAGTAAGGAATTTACAACGATTATATAAGATCTATAAATTTTTGCTGCTATTCAATTCCTTTTTGCTTGGTTTTAAAAAGGTTCTATCTGGGTATCATTCCTTTGTTTTACCTTACAGTGAAGAAACAAAAAAATTGGCATAACCCAAATGGTGGGTTGGCTTTCCGTAGTTGATATATATGATGGGCATGCTAGGAGGATACTGATATCAAACAGCCCCAAACATGCAAAGAAGCAATTTCCTAATTTTAAAAACCCTTGTTCACAGACAAGCTTTCTTCTATGGTCTCAACCCTCATTAAACAAGACCAAAAAACTAGACAGAAGCAAAGACACACAAGCACAAAAGGTTTCATTTTTAGAACCCAAAATCAGGTCGGGTGACTTAAGGGAATCATTATCAAGGGATTCCAACGCTATATTTTTATTATAGCCTAATATTCATAAAATTTATAACAGCTTATTATTTCTTTGTGAGCACATAACTTGCCCAGTTTTCTCAACTTGGGCTCCGATACCATTTTTCACGTCTCCCATACCCAGCTTCTTATCCACACAACATTAACTCAGATATACTCTACTTTCTGCACCTGATACCATTCAAAATATTTCTGTTGAATTAATTACGTATTCATACTTTTATCTGGTATTTAATTTCTCTTTGGTAATTATAGGTAGTCAGGAGAGTATAAGAATTTCCATGAGGAATTTTGGCTTGACCTGAACTCTTATCAGTTCTTATATATATATATATGTATATATATATATATACTGGTTTGTATTTCTTAGGTTAGTTCTTCAGAGTTTTGTCCAACTCTAACTGATCAATGTGCCCTTCCTCTAACTTTCCAGTTTGCAAGATTTATAGACTTCTAGCATCTATAATTATGAAGTTTCAGCATCTATGTATAGATGTATACATCCACATATACATCTATCTATATTCAATTAACCTTCTTTGCTTCAACTACTTTTTTTTTCAGCAGTTTATATAGGACGTGGATAGATGCTATTTTCCCAGTGTTTAAATATGCTTACAATCTTCCCTCACACATACTTTTATCACACATAAGTAAATTTTCAATAGGAAATGAAACCGAAATTGATATTTTAGTATCCCTAATTTCAGATCCTCGTACTTAGTTAGGATTTAACTTCTGGTTTCATATATTTAAACTTCCAGGTAATAGAACAATTTAAATTCTTAATTCTACAATTCTTGCCATTGTAGTACAGCTGTTATACTGAAATCCATACTTCTATCACAAGCTTAGTTGTTTCCTACTTATTGTTCTTGGTTACAGTTTTATTAAAATGTTCTGTTTATACAACACAACAACTAAGTTTTTCATTCCAAAGAAAGCAACCTACAACTTGAATTTTTCTATTAGATTAGACATTCAGATTGATTTATCATCTCTAACGTTTATTAGTGCAGGGTACAAATCCCCAGAACCAACCCATTAGTTTCTATTTAACTTCCTGCATGTTATTAACATACTGAAGTATCAGCTATTAAATCTAGCTTGTACTTTCATCAGGTACTAAACAACTATTCAATCTAAAATTTGCATAGGAATTTGTAACATAAAAATTCATAAACATGGATATCTTTAATACAGACTTAAATAAATCTCCAAATTTATGCATGCATACCGATACTATGACCAGTTCTTTCAACCTTAGAGTTCGTCTATCTCCAGAACTCACCCCAGAGCTGAGATCTTCCAAAAACAGACTAACTTCAATCTATTCTGGAGCAGCTTATTTAAGCTATGCTCTCCCCAAAGCCTGTTTCCAATTCTGCGTCCAGAATTTCAGGATGCTTTTATTCCTGTTTTCCTAGGCTTCCCTTATTTAGGGAATTTAAATATGCTTTCTGCTTTTCTAGCTTTTCCAGCTTTTTACCTCTTCCCAACTACTTTCCTCATCATTGGGGAATTTAGATTTTTCCTCAAAAATCTAAATTAGAAATAATTTCTTTCAAGGATTTTTGAAAGATTTTGGGGAAAGTCTTTACCTTTTCCATAACCTCATGGATTAGGCATGTGATCTCAATGATCTCATTTGGTCATAGTGCATACAAAATATTTTATTTATTTTTCATAAATAATTAACTACATCCACACAATAATTATCCGTTGGGGTCCACTCCCCTTTGGATTTATGTCCAAATGTCTAATTTGAAAAGCATAGAACTTGGGGGTGTTGTGGAGAATATAAATTCCCCAATGATGAGGAAAGTAGTTGGGAAGAGGTAAAAAGATGGAAAAGATGGGAAAAGCATAAAACAAATTTAAAGAATCCCTAAAATGGGAAGCCTAGGCAAACAGGAAGAAAAGCATCCTGAGATTCTGGACGCAGAATTAGAAACATGCTTTGGGGAATAATAGCTTAAATAAGTTGCTCCTAAACATATTAGAGGTTGATCTGTTCTAGAAGATGATCTCAGCTCGGGGGTGAGTTCTGGGAGATAGAAGGACTCTAAGGTTGGGAGGTTGGTCAATTGCAGAAATGGTATGTCTCTAAATTTATTGATGTGTTTACTTGATATAGTATGAATTAACTACATATAATAGTTTATTTGTATATTATATTTATTACTGCTACATTTAAAAGAATTAATAATAAGGAATTCACCTTTATAATTCTGTATAGTTGTAGAAAGAAATCTGTTGAGTAGAATCCAACAGAAAATTTAAACCAAGGTTGGCTTAAATATGAGAATACATCATTCTTCACAGATGAGCAAATTTTAAACTACTTTTGATCTATGAGTATACATTTGTGAGCATGATTAGGTAAATTGAAGAGAAACTCTCCAAAATCTCTAAACCAATACTTAAGTTAAAAGCTGGAGATTTCTAGTACCTCATAATTCACAAATTTATAACTTTAATATGTTTTGTGGGAAATGGAACAGTGAGAAAGTAAATGTATAGAGTGCAGAAGTAATTATTTAGTTAATTACTAAGTGAAGAGCAGATATTTATAATAATTTCCACCGCTGTGCATTTCAACAGTTAAGATATTTACTATTTCCTTTAACAAGGATTAAATGGAAGAGTAGGAAAATTTATTATTGTATAATTACTTTAAGTAGCAAGGGAATGAACCCCAAAACATGATCAGCTCTGCAGAAATAACTATAATAGGAGATATATGTATGAAAGATATGGGAGTAGCCACAAGGAAATGAAAAGGAGACCCAACGAAAAAACAATATATAACATGGAAAACTGAAATATATAACATGGAAAACTAGAAATGCATGGGAACCTACAATAATATAGTACCTGTATCTTATACCTATTTAAATGGATATATAAATATGAGAATGGGTACACCAACCTTATGCATGCAATTATATATATAGAGGTAGATATCAGTAAAGGAATTCAGTTTAAACATGGGTATGGTGAGACTGTTATCTCATGACAAATACATTGCACAAGCATTCAGAAATATCTAGCTACGGAAAACAATAAAAATGCGCATACAAAATTCAAAATGAAATATAACTCTCCAAAATTCCTAAGAGTCTCTTGTTAGAGTCATGCAAAATATAAATAGCTAAGAGCCTATACAATTGAAGAACATTAGCTATAAAGAGAATTATATAAGCTACAAGCAAAGTAAAAGAGGAAAAACTCATTAGTGTTAAATCGTATTAACTCATACTCAACGAATCATTTCATTCTAGGAAGCATGAAAAGGTCCATAAATTAGTAATCTGTAGCTTCGTTTAAATTATGGAAAAACAAGAATATAAATGACAAGAAATACAAATGTCGAGATACACGCCACAAAATCTGAGCCTTTTGGGCTAGGGTTTGGTAACAGAGACCATATTCCCATTCAAATGTTAAATTATTAAAGAGCACCAACATTACGAATGAAAATTATTAATACTCCGACTCTGACAGAGTCTAGGTCCTCAATGGACACTGTGAAAAACCCTAAGAGAGTTAATGATTTTGCATAAATGAGACGAAACAACGTAGTGAGAGGGTGGTATTATCCACACAGGCATATACTGACCTGAAATGCCAAGGGAGGCGAAATTAATATCCACCGAGAATGAAAGGGCTCATAACTGCTGATGATGGAATACGTATGGGTATGCATTACCTGTGAAAAACATAGTCAGGGTAGGGAATCAATCAATAGAGCAGTTGATAGCAAATCGTTCGAATAGAAAAATTTACCAATACAAGAAAGGGGTTACCTGTAAATGAAGACTCTCGTTCCTTACGAGCTCTCTGCACCAACGTTAAAATCATAATATCAACTAAATTGAAAACCTGCAGGATAATAGTAAATTTAAGTAAAAATATATATACCTAAGGAGGAAAAATCAAACCTCACGAAGTCGGGATGGATGACTATCGCTCTCCTACAACGAGGCGAGTCAAGCATTACCAGATCTACATGGTATTAACAATCTTAGTTAAGTATCAGTTAACGAAATCGACAAAGGGACAATGATGAAATTAAACCAGAGAGAATACACTAAAAATTGGTACATGAGATATGGCGTAAATGGTTCCAAACGAAACTGAACCATAAACGCAATCTCCAGAATGAAACCCCTTCGTATCAGTAACGTTCAAGACTTTCACACAAAATAAGTATGACAAGTTTTGATTGTCGAATATGAGCTCCAATCCAAAGTGCAAGACGTGTGCATAAGATTCATACCTGGTATCCTCGCAGTGGCATAGGTAAGCAGGCCAACGAGTGAGTTCCTCTGTGCGCAGAGGTTAATAAACCATACGAAGGGCAAAGAAACTGCCTTCAACCAAAAGTGCAAAGCTGCGAGGTAAAGATATGAACAAACTCAACGAAGGCCAAAGAAACTGCCTCCACACAAAAATAAAAACTTATATAACCGTATTTCATTCCAGAAAACCCTAACGTGGTGAGAAAATCGTAACCATCCACATGGCATGATCCCAAGCATGAAGACACAGATCAAATGGTTGGAAGGGAAATTATGCCATTCAATAGACATTCAATGTGACAAGTATTGCAATTAATTTCAATACAGTCTAGCCGTATAAATAGAAATTTCCGTGTGTACAGAGTAGGCTAGCAGGGCGATTTCCATATCGACGTGGAAGTATAGCATGTGAATGGGAATGGGATGAAACCTATCCCAACCAATACCATGAAACCGAGAATTCACATAGAACTTGACGTGGAGAAATAATATCACGACTCATTTACCTTATCACATAAAAACGATTCGATTCAGGATGCCATACGTGGAAGCAATGAATACGATTAATCTCCACATTAAACTCTTATACGACCCATATGTACAACAAAATGTGATAATATTAACATGGATCATTGAGAACTATGAATACTACATCATCGGATGGTCACAAGAACGATATAGTCACCAATATAAAATACGTAAATTAAATCCAACCACTGATCATAACCAAACTGTATAAAAGATGACGTTATGGGGAAAAATGATAACATAGAGTTTCAAAAAAAATAAAATTCAAGGGTTCCCTCGTGGGAAAAATCTATTCAAATCCTTGAATATAAATATATGGAAATGTGTCGAATGCCCAAGGGCCAATGACAATAAAATAAAGGTTGGACATAGGTTGAAAAGTGCAACCCTTATAGGGAAGGGTTTAATGGTAAATCACTCCACCATGATTTTTATACAAATACCCTTAGATTAAAATTAAGTTAAAATGGAAGTTAATATATAGTGATTTTGGGGTATAGTTATTGTGTGGAATTAAATTGAAATTGAAACAAAATAATAAATACATTAACCAGATCGAATTCAAAGTGTGATGGTGTGACATTCTGTTGAAATTAATCTTGAACGTTATGGAATGCTAGAAAAAAAAAAAATTGGTATGAGAAAGCGAATGGGAGGTGTGACATGTGTGGAGATGGTTTTGGTTTTTTTCCTGTCTCTCGGATCATGAAATTGAATTCCCTGTTGCACCTGGAGGAGCATAAGGTCTTAGGCTCGAACACTTTGTGGTGGGTGTTCAATTTATTTGGGTCAATGTGTGGTTCTATTTTTGGTTAATTGCTACTCTGTGGGTCTTGAAGCTCGTGGGAGAGCATGGCGAGTGCTGCTAGTTTCAGTTTGGGTGAAGCTCGAAGGACCCAACATTCTAGTGCGTGTATCCCTGCAACAAATTTTATGGTGGAATTAAAAGGAAGGTTCTGGTGCACACGCATGCCCCCAATTGTTCTAAGTAGTCACACAACCTCATCGCGGTAAGTTATGTTTGTGTTTCAAATTATGGTTTGTATTCCATATTGGGTTCCTCTCTTGGTTGAGAGGCTCCACTCATTTACTGAGTAGTCTCAGGTAAATGTTCTCGTTGCATGTCGAAACAATGAGATTGAGCAAGAAGGGTAGGATTAGGTCATCAAATGGAGGAGAGACAGACCTCTTGGGAGCCCAACTCTAATTCTATGTCAACAGAGACCCACCACTCAGCAGTAGCCATGGTTGTCCCCCGAGCCCGCTCCCCATGCCAAGTGGAAGCGTTAGTCACCTTGGAGTCGATAACGTCCCAATTACAACACATATAGGTCAATTTAGGAAATATGCGGTAACAATGGTATGGGGAAAGTAATGAAATTTTCACCTACATTAATGACCTTCAACACATACAGAACAAGACTTTCGATGCTCTTGGGAGCCTCTGGTGCTAGCTTCGACACTCCAACGACCACCTCCAAGCTTCGGAAGTCTAAGTGGAGCACATTTATAATCATGTTCATGATAAAGCAACCCGTTTTGATGAACCTCCTGTGTTTCCTCATAATCTTCCTCCGTGATGTATTATTCTGAAAATTTTCTTTTTTCCATTTTTTTCCCCAATAACCAAAGAAATTGGTTGTCTTGGCCGTGTTCGAGGCTTCTTTTTATGCAGAGCTCTTCTCCTTTTTTATCGAAACCATGTGATGCTTAGTTTTACTCGCTACTTGTTGCATTCTATTTTAACTTTTGGCATGACAATATAATGAAATTTTTTGACCAACAAAAGAAAAAAAAATATTATATCATAGGAATATGAACCCTTAGATAAATAATACCAAGAGATTGATATTATAAAATTAAGGGATTAATTATAAAATTTGAAGGTATTATAAACCTAGGAAATTATATTATTATATCCAAGGAGATACATTAGTATACCCAATCAATTAATAAACCCAAGGGATAAATATTGTAAACATAAAGGATCAATAAATCCAAGGAATCCATATTAGAAACACATGAGATTAATAAACCCTATGAATTAGCATTTTAAACGGAAGGGATTAATAAATCCATGGGATTTTTAATATTATAGACCTTACAAATTAGTAAACCCAAGGAATAAATATTATAAGCCTAAGGGAACAACAAACCCACGGGATTAAGAAATGCTAGGAATTAATATTTTAATCTCTAGTGATTAATAAACGAAAGAGACTATTAATATTATAAACCCATGGGATTAAATTATAAACCAAAATAATTATTAATATTATAAACGCAAAGAATTATTAATATTATAAATCGAGAGTACTAATAAAAACAAGGGTTTAATATTATAAACCCGTGGAATTAGTGAACCTAAAAGATAAATATTATAAACCTAAGGGACCAATAAACTCTAGGGATTTTCAATAATAAACCCTACGTATATATTATAAACCCAATGAATCAATAAATTGGAGGGATAACTATTATAAACCTTAGGGATTAATATTAAAACCTAGGACTAATATTTAACCCTTAATATTAGGGTTTAATAAAAGAAAGGGTTTATTAATATTACAAACCCAAGGGACTAAAATTACTAGCCAAAATCTTACAGAAATGAAGGGATTAATGTTTTAAATCCAATAGATCAAAAAATCCAAGGGATTATTAATATTATAAACACAAGGGATAAACAAACCCAATGGACTATTAATATTATAAACCCAAGGAATTATTAATACTATGAGTCCAAGGTATTAATATTATAAATGGATACGATTAATTAAAAAGGGATAAATAAACCCATGAAGTTAATATTAAAAACCCAATCGATTAATAAACCCTAGGAGTTAATAAACCATGGTTGGCCATGGTTCATTTTCATATTGAGACAATATTTGTCACAATGTGACATTAGACCATTGTTTATAATGATCCACAATGGTTGATGATGTTTGATGATTGTTGACCATGGTTGATTTGCATATTGAGACAATATTTGTCATAATGTGACATTCAACCATGGTTAATATTTATATTTATGCAACCTTTGTGACAACGCGACAGTGGACCATTATTGACCATCGCTCACATTCGTTGTTCTTCATATTGAAAAAATATATTTCACAATGTGAGACTAGACCATGTTTGACCATGGTTGACCGAGATTATAAACACATGGGAGGTATATTAATCCACAGTATAAATATTATAAATGCTAGTATTGAACTCAATATTATAAACATGAGTATTGAAACCAATTTTATAAACCCTAATATTATAAAACCTAATATTATGAAAAAAATGTTTGATCAATATGGTTGAGCATATTCAACGACATTTCACCATTATAACATTACAAATGTTATTTTTCTAAGCATTAGTAAAATTAATAAACCCAAGGAATCAATAATCCCAACAAACTATTATTAAAAGCTGAAGTGATTGATAAACCCTACGAATTAATATTTTAAACTCAAGGGATTAAAAAACCCAAAGGATTAAATTATAAACCCAATGAATTATTAATATTATAATCCTAATCAAATAATAAACCCAAGGGTTTAATATTATAAACTCAATGAATCAGTAAATGCAAGGGATAAATGTTATAAATCCAAATGATCAAGAAAACCCAAAGTATCAATATTAAAAACACATGAGATTAATAAACCCTAGGAAATAAAGTTTTTAAACGAAAGGCATTAATAAACCAATGGGGCGATTTATATTATAAACCCAACGAATTAGTAAACCCAAATAATAGATATTATAAACTAAGAGATCAAAAAATTCAAATGATCAATACTCATTAATTATTAATATTATTATTGTTATTATTAACAATGATTACTACAATTAATTATTGTTATTATTATTTAAATTTTATATCATTAATATTGATAAAATATAATATTTAGAGTAATTTAATATTGTTAATTAGTAAAATAATTATGAATTAATAATATAATTATTAATTAATAAATAATTATTTAATAAATAATAATATAATTATGATGCAAGAGCATCCAGACTTAGCGAGAAATGTGATTGTATGTTCACATGTTGTGGCTGACATTAGGTGGATAAACATTGGCAATTAATATTTTACTTAGTTTTAAATGGGAGAAGTTATTTTGTTTGGGTTTTCCAATTTAATTAGGAAATAAAATAGAAATTTGTTTCTCCCTACGACGAGATTGAGCCATGTAGGATGGGACCTTGGAAATAGGGTTGCATTTGTTTTTTGGAGTGGTTCAACAGAAATATATTTTAGGCGAGAAGGACCACTTCAGATTGTTATATAAACATATATGATAGGAGAGAGAGCAGAGAGAGGGTGAGAAAAAGTGAGGCAGTGTGAAATAGGTGTGCGAGAGGTGAGAGGAGAGAGAGCATAAACAATTGTAATAATGAGATGATCATGGGCTTTTCTATATAAATTTCTTTATTATTAATTTTCAAGTGTTTTGTATTTTTTTAGACTTTGTTGAATTGCATATACATTAAGTTATATAGAAAAAAGAAAATCAAATTTCAAACACAGCGAGGCATAAATCTGAACCTGATCAATGGGAGAGATCTCTGCACAGTGTAAATCTATTGTAAATTGCATAGAATTAAGTTTAACATTAAAGAGTCACGAGTTAAATTTTTTGACATGCGGTGAAGTGAAGAGTTGAAGAGACAAAGAGGATCATTGGATCGAAGACTAATTCAATGGTGGAGATCATAGTGTTGGGAAGTGACTTCGCTCTTTGCAATATTTTTGAGATAAGCATTAAGAAATCGAAAATTAAACAAATTTATTTTGGTTGCGAAAATGGGAGGACACATGTTGGCTCAGCACAGTTTCACAATTCACAAGGATTAAATTTTAAGTGTTAACGCTAACTGCAAGTTGTGCGATTTGTGATCATTGGTGATTTTTCACGCTCATCGTGGGACCCTCTCGTAACGAATTCCACAAATATGAATTGTTTTGGGTTATATTCGTTGATTAAGTTTTTTTTTTGTTGCGTGATATGTATGTATGTTTAACGAGCTTCAAAGTTTAAAACAAATCCATTGTGAGTAATAAGGTTTTGTAGAGTGTAAACTCTAGAGTTTCTACGCATACTCTAATATTTCTATAGCTAGTCTGCATCATTTGTTATCAGAGAAGACTTGAGTCTTTTCTTGAAAGTTGGAGCAAAGATGCCACCGAGGAGAGGGGCTATCATAGGTCATGGAAGACTTCAAGCTAATGCATTTCTGCTAAATGAAATTCGACATCTTCGCACAAGAATGGAGAGAATAGAGGTTTCTAAAAGGAGAGCACCTTAAGAAGGAGATGTCAGTGCAATAATGGAAACTTCAGAGGAAGAATAAAAGTAGAAGAGGATGCAACTAAAATGATAAAAATGTTTATTAAGGCAACTATAAGACCAAAGGTGGATGTACTTTTGTATGAGGGACATCTTAATATTGAGGATGTAATGGACTAGATCAGTTCATTAGACAAGTACTTTTAATTTCAAGAAGTTGAGGACAAAATGAAAGTGAAGTTTGCAGCTACCAGGCTAAAGGGTCATGGAGCTATCTGGTGGGATGACTTACAAGTATCGAATCAGAGAAAAACAAAGCCCAAAATCAAGCGATGGGACAAAATGCTAAGCAAATTGAAAAGTAAGCTTCCACCCAAGGATTATCAATTAAATATTTTTAATAAATTATAGAACTTGAAACAAAAAGGAATGGCATTGAAAGAATATATAGAGGAGTTCTATAAATTGAATATTAGAGCTGGACATGTAGAGGATGATGTTGAGAAAGTATCTAGGTATATAAATGGCTTGAGGTATGATATCCACGATGAGATCAATCTATTTATTCTGAAGACAATTGAAGATACTTACCATGCAGCCTTAAAATCAGAAGAGAAGATACCGAGAAAGAAAATTCAGGTGACTCAAGGAAAGAGTTCAACAAGAGGAAGAGGAACATTCAAACATAGATTTCAAAATTCCGAGAATGAAGTAGGAGGTTCGATTAGCAGATCAATACAGACAGGATACTGTGGTCGAGGAATGTTTGTACCCAAAGGTAGAGGCTGAGGAATATATATTCAGTTATTGACATGTGGTGAATGGGGACATGGGTTATGGGACTGTCCTCATAATAATTCAACAACCCAGAGAAATGTGAACATTGCTGAAACAAAGGAAGGGATTCCTTAGATTGTAGGTAAAGAGGAACCACCCGAATTAGGAGAATCATTGTTATTGGAAAGGGTATTGCTTAAAGCAGAAAAAGAAACAGGAGAGCCAACTTAAAGGAAGAATCTATTCAGGACTATATGCAAGTCCAAAGGTAAATGTCTCAAGGTGGTAATTGACAGTGGAAGCACTGATAACCTTGTTTCCACATAGATGGTGGACAAGTTGGGATTGGTAAAAACGATACACCCTACTCCTTATAAGGTATCATGGCTACAAAAAGGACATCATATTATTGTTTCAGAACAATGTAAGGTGGAGATCAAGAGTGGTACTTACAAGGATGTTATATTATGAGATGTAATGTTAATGGATGTATTTCACGTATTGCTGGGAAGACCTTGGCAGTTTGATTGGAAAACCATACATGATGGCAGAAGAAACACTTATACTATGGAGAAGGATGGAAACAAAAACACATTGTTGCCATTTAAGGATGAAGCTGACAAAGAAGCACCTAGAAACATTGTTATGCTAATTAGTGGGACAAAACTGTTGCAAGAAGTTCAGAATGATGAGGAGATTCTTGTAGGAAGACCCAAGGTAATTCTAAATTCCACAATTTTAAAAGATTTATCAGAAGAAACCAGAAATATGTTGAATGATTTTGCTGATATTATTGTTGATGAGTTTCCAAATGCATTATGACTAATCAGAAGTATTAGTCATCACAATGATCTAATACCTGGAGCAAGTTTTCTGAATAAAGCAGCATACAAGTTAACTCCTCAAGGAAATGCAGAAGTTCGAAGACAAGTGCAAGAGTTGATGGATAAGGGATTGATAAGAGAGATCCTTAGTCCATGTGTTGTACCAACAATACTCAATCCAAAGAAAGGAGGTGAATGGTGCATGTGCACAAATTCCAGAGCCATAAATAAAATCACCATCAGGTATTGTTTTCCTTTACCACGAATGGATAATTTAATGGATTACTTGAGTGGATCACAATATTTTACTAAGATAGATATGAAGAGTGGTTATCATCAGATAAGTATTAGAGAAAGCGATGAGTGGAATATAGACAAGTTTGTAATTGTTTATCTTGATGATATTCTAATTTTGAGTCGAAGTAAAGAAGAGCATTTTGAGCACCTTAGATTGGTTATAAAAACTTTGCAGAAAGTGAAGCTACTAATAAATTTGAAGAAATGTAGTTTTATGAAGGAAGAGATAGTCTATTTTGGATTTGCAGTTTATAAAGAAGGCTTGAAAATGAATCCGGGAAAATTCCAAAAATTTTTGAATTGGCCAACTCCAAGGAACATATTTGAGGTAAGAAGTTTTCACGGTCTTGCAAGTTTCTATAGAAAAATTATCAGAAGCTTTAGTGAGATTTGTGCACCCATTATTGAAACAATCATGGAAAATAATAAACCATTCAAGTGAATAGAAGTAGCAGACCAAAAATTTAAGTTTCTAAAGAAGAAAATTACAGAGAAACCAGTTTTAGCTTTGCCATATTTCGGAAAAAAATTCCAAGTTGAAACTGATGCTAGTGGAGTTGCAATTGGAGCAGTTTTAACACAATAGTAGAGCCCAATAGCATACTTCAGTCAGAAAGTGAATGAAGCTAAGAAATAATACTCATCTTATGACAAAGAGTTTTATGTTTTTGTGCTAGCATTAAAAAAATGGAAATGTTATTTGTCACGAAAAGAGTTTTTTTTGTATTCTCATAACCATGCACTACACTTTATAAACAACCAACCAAAATTGAACCAGAAAGATGCCAAGTAGGTAGAATTTTTGTAGATTTGTACTTTTATGATTAATCATACAAGTGGTAAGTTGAACAAAGTTGTTGATGCTTTCACCAAACTAAATTTAATCATGCAAGAATTACAAGTTGGTGTTGTAGGATTTGAAGAAATGGTTGACATGTATAAAGAAGATGCAGAATTTAAGGAAATTTATGCAGCTGTGAAAAACCCAGTATTTCATAATAGAAATCAGGGGTTGGATTATCTTATCCAAGGAGGTTTTCTATTCAAAAATAATTAATTGTGTATTCCAAAATGTTCTATAAGGAAAAACATAATTAAGGAGAAACATAGTGGAGGATTACATGAACACTTTGGAAAAGACAAGACATTTGCGCATGTAAATTATTTTTACTACTGGAAAAAAATGCAAACTAGTGTTAAGATATTTGTTTCGAAATGCAAGATTTCTCCACATGCTAAAGGAAGAGGTCAAAATACAGGTTTTTATCAACCATTACCAATACCAAACCGACCATGGGATGAAGTTAGTATGGATTTTGTTTTGGGTTTTCCAAAAACGTAGAGGAAATGACTCTATTTATGTTGTGGTGGATAGATTTTATAAAATGGCTCATTTCATTACATACATGAAAACTAGTGATGCAACACATATTGATAATATGTTTTTTTTAGAAGTTGTAAGGTTACATGGATTGCGTGTGAGTATTGTGTCTAACAACGATACCAAGTTTGTTGGAAATTTCTGGAGAACTCTATGGAGGAAACTAGGTACCAAACTTAGTTTCAGTTCAGCTTATCACCCTCAAACGAATGCATAAGCTGAGGTAGTTAACAGAAGCTTGGGAAATATATTGAGGAGCTTAGTGTATAAAAATCCTAAGCAGTGGGATTTAGAAATTTCTGATGATGAGTTTTCTTATATTGATACTCTGAATCGAAGTACTAGGATGAGTTCATTCTAGATTGATTTTGAATGAACCCAAGAGGTGTGTATGAACTCAGAAATTTAGGAAAACAAGAAATAAGGAGAGAAAAATCTGAAGAGTTTGCAGAACAAATACAGTAAATACAAGAAGATGTCAAAGATAGATTTCAGGAAAGATGTGGAAAATACAAAGAGAGAGTTGATATGAAGAGAAAAGAAAAATAATTCCAAATAGGTGACCTACTCATGGTGTACCTGAGAAAAGAAAAGTTTCATGTTAGGACTTACAACAAATTAAAAATGAAGAAAATAGGACCATGTAGAATTTTGAGAAAAAAAATTTCAAATGCATATGAGATTGAATTGCCGGCAGGAATTGGAATATCACCCATATTTAATATTGAAGATTTGTACCTATACAAAGGAAAAAAGAAAGAGATGGAAGAAGACTCTACAGAAGAGGAAGACTAGACTTTGAATTGGAAGAAACAAATGCCAAAGACGGAAAAGAAAGAAGTGGAGGCCATTTTGGAGAAAAGAGCAGCAAAGAAGCGCAAAGGAAAAACTTACTATCAATATCTAGTAAAATGGAAAGGACACCCTGTGGATGATGCCAGTCTGATGACAACAATAGAGAAATTCTTGGAGGTACATTCAAAGGAAATTTTGGCAAAGGATTGCTTTTGGTTTCAGGACTTTTCTTCGAGGTACATTCAAAGGAAATTTCTTGGAGGTATGTGATACATTTTTTGGATGTTTTTTGGGCTTCATTTTTTTTTAAGGTATTTTGTTTCTAGAGGTTTTGGGCTGTATTTTCATTGTGTTTTTTTAAGGCATTTTGTTTTTAGAAGTTTTGGGCCTAATTTTCATTAGATTTTTTTTGAAGCATTTTGTTTTTAGAACTTTTAAGCTTAGTTTTCAAAGGACATTTTTTTGGATGTATTTTGTTTTTAGAGGTTTTTGGGCTTAATTTCCAAAAGAAATTTTTTGGTTTTAATGTATTTTTTTTTTTAGTAGATTTGGGGTTAATTTTCATTGCTTTTAGAGTTTTTGGGCTTAATTTTCAAAGGACATTTTTTTGGATGTATTTGTTTTGTGAGGTTTTTGGGCTTAATTTCCAAAAGACATTTTTTGGACTTAATTTCGAAAGGACTCTTTTTAGGCTTGTTATTCAAAGGACATTTTTTGGAGGCATTTTTTAAAGTGATAATCTTTTACAGGCATTTTTGAAGTATTTTTTAAAGTGGTATTTTTTAGAAGTTGGAATTAATCTTGGACATTTTTTGGAGGTATGTTTTGATGTGACATTTATTTAGAGTACATGTTCTGGTTTGAAGTAAATATTCTATAATGATATTTTAAAATGACTGTTTGTCTAACTTTTTGAATGAATTTTTTTTGCAGGACTTGGAAGGAAATTTTTTTAGTTTCGTTTCATTTTTATAAGAGATTTTTTTCTTGGATTTTTTAAAGTAAGTATTTTGGATTGAAGTATGTATTTTTTGCAAAATTTTTAAGATAATTTTTTCTTAAATTAAATATTTTGTGATGTTTTTTTTAATTGAGTTTTTGTCTAAATTTTTGAAGGAATTTTTTTGAAATTTATACTCTATTATAATGGGAAATCGAAGGAATTGTGCAAGATAATATGATCAAACAAGAGACCCTGAGGAACATAGAGAACATGGGAGAGAATCTCACAAAATAAAGAGAGAATAACTCTCAAATATTGAAAGCGAAAATCAACCTCAACTAGAAGTTGAAGTAGGTATGTAAATATAAATATTATGAATTTGATATTTAAAATTTTCCTAGTGTAGAATGTGATGCTTAATTTTTATTTGATGAACTAATTTGAAAATTATTTTTCAATGTAAACAGAGAGAGATATTCCTCAAATAATTGATGATGAGATACAAAATTTTGAAAGATCAAGTGAAAGAGATATTGAACATATGATTGAAGATGGTGAAAATGTTGAAATAAATTCAAGTGAAAAAATTGAATCACAAGGTATATATATATATATATATATATATATATATATGTTGAACACATGCACATATTATTGAAATTATATATATATATTAATTTATTTATTTATTGAATATGTAAACTAATTATGTACTATTCATTTGAATATGTATAGATGAAATCAATGTCGATGATTAGATGTTAAAAAATGTTGACACTCACACATATGGAGATAAATTATCTAACCATGTTATACGATATCATGTTAAACACATTTTTGATACGTACTTCATAAAGGAAAATGTGATTGTTCAAGCCCAAATGTTGAAAGGTCTCCTATCATTGGGTATATGAAAATCAACAAAAGATAAAAAAAAAATGAAGGAAGATGTGATACAAAATATAAATAGTGCTATAAATTCAATTAGAATGTCTAGACAGAAAAATGTTTCAGTTCTACATAGATCAATACATGTGGTAGTGGTTTCATCAAGTACTAAAGAAAATTTCTTGGTAAAATCTATGGCATGAGCATTAGGAACGTCACAAAAAACTGTTCATAAATATCAGAAATTCCGATTGCAAATAGATGTAAATGATGAATTTTCTTGTTGGAGAGCTATTTGTAGGAAACCATACAAATATATACTTGCAGAAAATGTTAAAAAAAACAGTATATAAATATTAGAAGAAAAATTCAAGTGTTTCGCCAAATGAAAGGGATGTGAAGAAAAGAATAATAACATGAAATCAATATGAAGAACATGAAAAACATTTATTGGACACCACTCATATAGATTTTCTCAAAAATTTCGAAGAAGAGAATCATAAAATTCATGTCTCAATCAGTGCTTTTTTTTAAGAAAACCCATGGTATGTAAAACCTATCATCGTATGCAACACTTGTTGTTGTCGTTATCATGTGGAATTTCAGTTATATTATGAAACATTCCTTAATTTTGCTAGAAAATTTTGGAAAGATTCACATCATCCTTCCACTATCTGTGATTTCCTAGCTCAAATTCTATGTGGAAGAGAAAGCCATGAGTTATTTTACAAAAAGAAATGTGTTGGTAGTAAAAAGTGCAATGATTGTGGAAATTTGACTAAATTTCAAAACAAATATAGTATTGATATAAATGATCCATCATTTTACAACTTGAAAGTGAAATGGAAGAGATATGAATATATCGATACATTGATTCAAGGTTCAAATAGTGGTAAAAGAATTGAATTACAAGAAGAAGAAATTTTGGTGATAGATTTTTTGAGAAATTTTGAGAAAGAAATTTATAAATACACCAAGCATTCCCATAGAGCTCGATGGCAGGACTTGCAATTCAAGAAATCTCGTGAAATTTTTCCACCAGGGACCATTTTTTCAGTAATTGATTTTGCATAAAACTACACATTTTTTCCACAAAAAGAAATTCAGAGTTCATACCATCATTCTAACCAAGTCTCCATGCTTGTACATATTCTATATATACATTCCAAACAAAACATAGATCATATAGAAAGCCGCAATGAAAATCGGCATGCTATCAGGCAATATCACTTTTATATCAATGACGATCGTACACATGATACATATTTTGTACAAAAATGATTTGGAAATATTTATGAATCCTTGAAAAGTAGTGGAATAAAATTCAATGAACATTGTATATGGTTAGATGGATGTGCAGGTGAATTTAAATCCTCACGACCGTTATTTTGGTTGTGTTTTCTTCATAAGAAAGCCAACATTAAACATTGTTGGAATTTCTTTGATACTGCCCATAGAAAAGGGGAACATGATGGTGTAGGGGCATGCATAAAACGAGCACTTCTAAGATATAAAATGGACCCCTCTGCAAACCAACTTGTGGATGTTAAAGAATTTTTTCAATGCTGCAACGTTGCACTAAGCCATGAGTCTAACCGATCAAGGGAAGTGCAAAGGTACATTCAATTTAATTTTTATTGGATATCCAATTTTAAACATGTACATTTATCACAATGATTATCTTTGATGGTATTTTTATATCATATTTACATTCTTCTTTGAATTTTCCATATATAGGTTTTTTTGCATACTGGGGTCGAAGATGTAGATAGATCGATTGAAAATGACGTTGAAACAATAAAATGGACACGGAAATTTCATTCAATTAAAACAAAGCTATCCACAAATGTGTTTGCATTGGATAAAAGAAAATATTCTTGTTTTTTCTCATGTTTGGAAAGACAACATAAAATCTAATGATTTTTGTGAAAAAAAATGTAAGAGATTAGAAAAATACAGAGCTAAATACAAAGGGGAAAATGTTTGTTCCAATGTCTGAAGCAATGCAATTAGAGGAGACTACAATATAATGTGATGGTGATTGAGTTTGCTAATATTGTTACAGAAGGTAACATTTGAATTGATTTCAAATGATAGAGATCTAGAAATAGATACTAAAATTATTTAAAGTTAATTTTTCATGTTAATTATGATCTAAATTTAAATACATTAGTTTGTTTTAATGTGCAGGAGATGTTTTTGATGTTTTTGATTTTTTTGTTTTTTGACTCTACGAAAGATGAAATTATTAGAAAACTATAATGATCACAGTTTTCCATATGATAGAGGATCTATTATACTAAGATTCTTAGACAAACTAATCAAAGTGGGTATTTTTTTTACTTTTAAGACTATGAACCTGATGTCATAAGTTTTCAATATAGTCACTTGGTGTGTGCAGCTTGCATAAAGGTGATAGAGGTGCAATCAAAGAAAAAACCTAAAATTAAGAAATGGAAAATGTCAAAATCCGATCATGAACGGATCATTGTAGATGGCATTCCATTGGAATTTTTTTGATTGAACTGCCCAAAATTTTCTTCTCTTTGGATTCATGTTTGAGAACTTCTAGAACTCAACTAGAAATTGAACTACCTTGTTATGTTATCCATGCAATTATTTGCACATGTACATTATTTTGGTACATGCACACTAGTATCAACTAGAAATATAGCCTTTCTATACATGCATTGATGAAAAATGTTGCACGCATTGGATATATATATGTTCTAGAATGAAATTCACTGAAACTAGCTTTTCTATGTACATTGATGAAAATGTTGAACATATAGGATATATATGTTCTATAAGTATTGGATATATATATGTTCTAGAATGAAATTAACTGAAAGTAGCTTTTCTATGTGAATTGATGAAAAATGTTGCAAGTACTGTATATTTATGTTCTAGAATATAATTAACTAAAAGTAATTTTTGTATGTGCGTTGATGAAAAAAATTGCACGTATTGGATATATACATGTTCTACGCAGTTAACTAAAAGTACCTTTTCTATGTGCATTGATGAAAAATGTTTCACATATTGGATACATATATGTTCCAAAATGCAATTAATTGTTCAAGTAGTTTCGCTATGTGCATTGTTGAAAAATGTTTCACGTACTGAATATATATGTTCTAGAATGAAATTAACTGAAAGTAGCTAAATTCTATTTGCATTCATGAAAAAGTTGCACTTATTGGAAATATATATATATGTTCTAGAATGCAATTAACTGAAAGTAGCTTTTCTATGTGCATTGATGAAAAGTGTTGCACGTACTATATATATATACATTATAGAATGCATTTTTAAAAATTAATGATTGTTTGACAGATATAAAAAGACCTAGAATCTTATGATTTCTTATATATATATATATATATATATATATATTGTACTTTAATCGTCTTAAAATATATATTCAAACATGTGTATTTAAATCATTTCTACATGTACATATATTCATGTGATTTTTTCTTTGTTTGGAAAACGACAACTTGAATTTTAAAAACAAAAAATTATATCATAACCACATGCCAAATGTAGTTCAACTATCCAATAAAAACAAAAAATTATATCACATGCCAAATGTATGTCAACCATCCAAAACTTATTTTTTAAAAACAAAACATTAGAGATCACAACATTTATTCACATGCCAATTTTAGTTCAACGATCCAAAACCTAAGCTTTAAAATCAAAACAAATTATAACACAACATTACTTCACATGCCAAATGTAGTTCAACTATTCAAAACATGAGTTTTAATAACAAAAAATTATAGATCACAAGTATCAAGTATCAAGTAACATTACTTCACATGCCAAATGTAGTTCAACCATCCAAAACTTGAGTTTTAAAAACAAAACAAATTATATAACACTGTAACATTGCTTCACATGCCAAATGTAGTTCAACCATCCAAAAATTAAGTTTTAAAAACATTATATATCACATTCAAATGTACCAAATGTAGCTCACATCAAATATGTCCAAAAAGTGTAGATCTCACATGTATTAAGTATCAAGTATCAAGTTATATATGACAACATCTAGATAAGACTATATATAAAAAAGTAAATTTATGACTAAATGTACTGAAAATATAATGTTGTATGTGTGCATGTGCATCATCCATCATATCCAGATAGATGTAGTGTCTCTCCCAGCAAAGTCACGATCCTCGAGCTATCCTGCGAAGCATGGGGAACATGTACACAATGTGTCCAAACATTAAAATTTAATGTTTTAAAACTGAGTGAGAATATATAGAACTTTATGTAGAAATTAAAAAAAAAAAAAAAAAATCATGCAATACCTCATGAGGTTCGCTCTCCATTTGTTGTGTTGAGCTTACAACAAGATGATGATCTTATTCAAAAGAAGTCACCTTCACTAAGTGGGCTCGTAGGCTATTTTTGGCGCAAAGTCTATTCTTAGACTATGTATATTTTTAGACATATGGATCATGTTCTATGAGTTGCAGGATGCTATTTGTGGATGGTTGGTCAAGTCAAAAAAAATAGATGGACTTCTATTTTTAGACATATTGGGCAGAATCTATTTTTAGATTGGCAGTCTAAAAATAGATATGTCGAATATTATTAGCTCTTAATAATATTTAGACTCTAAACATTATCTTATCCTCTTGGAGCACTTCAGTTAAGTGCACCGATGTGACACATGCAGTTGACAGAAGGAATTACACTATTCCTGAGGGTTTATTGGAGCTATTTCATGTAGAATTTAGTTAGAACTCAGGTGACAGAGTTTGGTGGAAATTATTGAGGAGTTAATGGAGTTATGTTCAGTTTAACTCAGTTAAACATATTTGAGCTAGTTGTATCTAATATAACTGATTGATATACTAGTGAGAGTGGTGTGAATTAATTATTAATTAATTCACTAATTATTAACTCATAAATCAACTAAAGAATACATCAGTTAACTTCAGTGCATGGACAGTTTCAGTGGAGACTAGTGGAGAGGTAGCTGAAAGAGCAAGTGTGACTATCAGCTGTGACGATACTGGTGCATGGTTTTGCACCACACATTTATGGAGATGCCAACGAGTATTGTGCAGTGCATACCAGAGGGATTCGAACTCAGATTGGGGCATTATTCATATTGGATTGCGCAGTATAGCTAGGCTAACAGGTGGAGCAGATTGGAGCATGTGTTTTGTAGATCTGAGCTTGTGTAGTGTGTAACAATTGGAGATTGTACTAAGAGCTTGTGAGGAGTTTTTACAATGATTGTTACATGATATCTATCATTATAATATACAGATAGTTGGGGGTTTTCAGCTTTAATCTTTCCCATAAATATTGTGTTTATATGTGTGATTGTTTATGGTTTTAATGTGCGCATGTGATTGTTTATACTTCCGTAATTAATCATCAATAGTAGAAGAGATTATGTATTATGAATGAAGCTCAAATGGTGTGTGATCAAGATAATATCGGTGAATAATTTAACAATTATTCAAATTTCTACATGGTATCGGAGCGATATTGAACATTGGAGCAATTGCAAAACATTGAAGTGGTTGAGTTTTGTGCTGGTGGAATTCGAATTTACAGTAGTGTTTTCTTGGTGTCGAAGTTGAGATGTCTTTCAACGGATTGTGATAGGAGTATACCCTTAAGGGCAGCTCGAATTATATTGCATGGAAGGACAGGATGGAGGTGGTGCTAGATGAAAATGGGTTGAAGGATTTCATAGACACAGAAATTCCAAAGCCTACTTCTACTGATGCTGCCGTACTTAACAGATGGAAAAAGAAGATAGAAAAGTGTCGAAGGATTCTGTTGGAAGGTGTGAAGGATCACATTGTGTCCAGCCTTCATGGTAAGGCTTCTCCATTCTTGATGTGGAAAGCCTTGACATATTTATTCCAAAGCAAGAGTGACTAGAGGAAGTTGGCACTCAAGGATAAACTCAGAAACATAAAGATGGAGAAAGGTGAAAGTATGCCCAAGTACCTCACCAAGTTCATCCAATGCAGGGATGAGTTGGGAAGTGTGGGGGTGACTGTAGATGATGAGGACTTGGTGAGCTTGGCTCTCCTTGGTCTTCCAAAGAGTTCGCATTCCTATCAGTTCTCTATCAATGGTCGGGAGAAATTTCCAGGATGGGAGCGAATTTGGTCGGATCTTGTGCAAGAGGAGATAAGGCGGAGTACCAGGGATGGATCTTCATCAAGGAACTTTGATGAATAGAATTTTGCTTTGGCTGCCAAAGCAAAGAAGGGGAAGAATAAGAAAGCTTCTCATTCTGGTGCGAAAGGCAAGAAGCATGACATGTCCAAGGTGAAGTGCTTTCACTGTCAGCAACACGGACATTATGCCACAAATTGTCCGCAGAAGAAGAAAAATAAGCATGCTACTGGATCTGAAGCTGGAGAGGCCTTAGCCTTACAGTTTGAGCTGGATTTTTCGTTGATCGCATGCTTGGTCTCAAGTGTGATGGGTTCAGTGTGGTTTTTGGACAGTGGTGTGTCTTCTCACATGACAAGAGATCGAGATTTGCTTACTAATCTGGATGAGAAAGATCTTGGAGTGCACATCGAGATGGGCGATGATGGTAGATATAGTGTGACCAGTATCAATACTATTTCCTTTAAGAGGGAGTCTAGTAAACCCTTCGTATTGAAGGAAGTGATGCATGTTCCAGGATTGAATAAGAATCTTATCTTCGTGGCGATGTTAGAAGACAAGGGATATGATGTTGTCTTTAGCGAGGGAAAGGATTTCCTACGCAGTAAGGCAACTGGTGAGACTCGGAGGATAGGGGTTCGAGTTAAGAACCTTTATCAAATGCAGGTAGATGGCTACGCAGCAATGGCAGGCAAGGCAGAAGGAGTGGTGAGCTGGGATGATGGCGAGTTGTGGCATTGGAGATTGGGCCACCTTCACCATGGAGCTTTGAAGATACTGTAGTAGATTTCTACTGGGCTTCCTAAAGGCACTCTTGCGCAGTCAGATCAGTGCAAGGGCTGTACCTCAGGAAAACTTCTGAAAGCCACCTTTCACAAGAAGGATAGTCGCGCCATGACGATCCTTGAGAGAATTCACACAGACGTGTGTGGACCTTTCTCAGCAGCTTCGACAGCAAAGCACAGGTATTATGTGATCTTTGTTGATGATTTTTCTCGTAAGCGCTAGATATTCTTCACACAGAAGAAGATCGAGACATACTCAAAGTTCTGTGAGTTCAAGGCACTAGTTGAGAAAGAATCGGGGAAGCAGGTGAAGGCTCTTAGGAGCGAAAATGGTGGTGAATTCATCTCTGGTGAATTCAAGGACTTTTGCAGTGTAGAAAGAATTCGAAGAGAGCTCATAACACCTCATAACCCACAACAGAATGGGGTTTCTAAGCGGAAGAATAGAACAATCGTGGGTGCTACACAGGTGATGTTGCATGATCATGGCCTACCCATTCACATGTGGGCTGAGGCATTCAATACTGCAGTATATGTGTAGAACCATTGTCCTCACAAGATACTTGGAATGAGTACACCTGAGGAGGCATTTTCTGGTAAGAGGCATGATATTTCCCATTTGAGGATTTTTGGTTCACCTGTTTACATTCATGTGGATAAGGATGCCAGGAAGAAGCTGGAGCCGACTGCAGAGGTAGGGATATTTTTGGGATACACTGATACGCCCCACAACTATCGTGTGTATTTTCCAGATAGTCTCAAGAATGTTGTGCGATGGGATATCAAATTTCAGGAGGAGAAAGCCATGAAGTGTTAACTTGAGAGGGAGCCACACTTGCATGTAGATGAGGATCTATTAGTTCCTAAAGATGAGCCTTAGGATGTGGATCACCCACAAGAGGAGGTTCATGGAATGGAAGAGACCACTCATGCAGCGCCAACCATCAGAGAGCGGAAGCACACTACAGAAGCTGAGCGACTGGCTCAAGATGTAGAGAAGGTTGTAGGAGCACCTACAGCACAGCGCAGACAGAGACAGTCACCTGACCGGTATACTGGATACATGGCTCTTGTGAGAAAGTGTATCGTGACAGAGCCATCCTCTTTCGAGGAAGTTGTGGAGGATCCCACATGGGTAGATGCCATGGTGGAAGAGTATGATTCGGTTGTCAGAAATAGTGCATGGGAGATTGTCCCAAGACCGGAGGGGAAATCAATGGTGGGTTCAACATGGATCTAGAAAGTGAAGCAGGTAGCTGACGGGAGTGTAGAGAACTACAAGGAAATATTTTTTTCTCGAGGCTTTTCACAGATAGAGGGTATCGATTATGAGGAGACCATTGCACCTGTTGCAAGGTATTCTTCCATACGGATGATTCTTGCTCTCTCAGCGTAGTTGGGGTGGCACATTCACCAGATGGATGTGAAGACTGCATTCCTCAACGGAGTCATTGAGGAGGAGGTGTACATAGAGCAGCCCGAAGGTTTCGATATCTTTAGCAGTGAGTCGCCTGTGTGCAGGCTCAAGAGAGCGCTATATGGGTTGAAACAAGAACCTTGTGCTTGGTACACATGGATAGATAGTTATCTCACTGAACTTGGATTCTCCAAGAATGAGGTGGATCCTAACCTGTACCAGATTTTGGTGGAGGGTAAGTTGCTGATCATTGTACTTTATGTAGATGATTTGATTTTGACAGGTGATGAGCTATCGATACTCTCATGCAAGGATAATCTTGCAAAAGAGTTTGAGATGAAGGACTTGGGCCTCCTTCATTATATCCTGGGACTGGGAATTTGGCAGCGGAGTGATGGACTGTTTGTTTCTCAGGGTAAGTATGCCCGGGAGATACTGGAGAAGTTCAACATGCATGGCTGCAAGCCTATTGATACTCCTCTTATTAGTGGTTGGAGAAAGGAGGATGCTACTTCAGCGGAGATAGTGAATGCCATTGTTTATCAATAGTTGGTGGGGTCGCTTATGTATTTGGTCAATACACGACTCGATATATGCTATGCAGTTAACCAACTTTCACAAGCTATGGTTAAGCCTACCAAGCTCTTTTGGAAGGCGGGGAAGCATGTATTGAGATATCTCAGAGGCACATCGAGATATGGATTGTGGTACAGACAGTCGGATGAGTTGAATCTATCTGGCTTCACAGATGCAGATTGGGCAGGGAGCCCAACGAACAGGAAGAGCACATCTAGAGGGATTTTCAGTATCAGGTCGTCAACAGTTTCTTGGTACAACAGGAAGTAGAGATCCGTGGCACTTAGTTCAGCCGAGGCCGAGTATATGGAAGCAATTTTGGCTGCATGTGAGGCTATATCGATGAGGAAGATCCTAGTTAGGTTGTTCGGTTCACACTTGGATCCTACTATGATTTATTGTGATAATCAGAGTTACATCAAACTCTCCGTTAATCCAGTATTTCATGATATATCTAAACACATTGACGTTCGGTATCATCATATTAGAGATTGTGTGCAGCGGAAGGTCATGTTACTTTCATACATTCCTACGGCGGATCAGGATGCTGATATCTTGACGAAGGTGCTCACCAGCAGAAAATTCGAATACCACAGAGGCAAGATAGGGGTTGCAGATAATACATATCTTGTTGAGAGGGAGTTTTAAGATTGCAACAAGATGATGAGCATAGTGAAAAGAAGTCGCCTTCACTAAGTGGGCCCATAGGCTATTTTTGGCGCAAAGTCTATTTTTAGACATATGGATCATGTTCTATGAGTTGCAGGATGCTATTTGTGGATGGTTGGTCAAGTCAGAAAAAATAGATGGACTTCTGTTTTTAGACATATTGGGTGGAATCTATTCTTATTTTTCCAGTCTAAAAATAGATATGTTGAATATTATTAGCTCTTAATAATATATAGACTCTAAGCATTATCTTATCTTCTTGGAGAACTTCACTTAAGTGCACAGATGTGGAACATGCAGCTGACAGAAGGAACTACACTATTCCTAAGGGTTTAGTGGAGCTATTTCATGGAGACTTCAGTTAGAACTCAGGTGACAGAGTTTGGTGGAGTTTATTGAGGAGTTAATGGAGTTGTGTTCATTTTAACTCAGTTAAACATAGTCGAGCTAGTTGTATCTAGTCTAACTTATTGATACACTAGTGAGAGTCGTGTGAATTAATTATTAATTAATTCACTAATTATTAACTCATAAATCAACGAAAGAATACATCAGTTAACTTCAGTGCATGGACAGTTTCAGTGGAGACCAGTGGAGAGGTAGGTGAAAGAGCAAGTGTGACTATCGGTAGTAACCATACTGGTGCATGGTTTTGCACCACACATTAATGGAGATTCCAATGAGGACTGCGCAGTGCATACCAGAGTGATTCAAACTTAGATTGGGCCATTATTCATCTTGGATTACACAGTAGAGGCAGGCTAACAAGTGGAGCAGATTGGAGCACGTGTTTTGTTAGATTTGAGCTTGTGTAGTGTGTAACAATTGGAGATTTTACTAAGAGCTTGTGAGGAGTTTGTCCAATGATTGTTACATGATATCTATCATTATAATATATATATATTTGGGGGTTTTTAGCTTTATACTTTCCCATCAATACTGTGTTTATATGTGTGATTTTTTATGGTTTTAATGTGTGCATGCGATTGTTTATATTTCCGCAATTAATGATCAATAGTAGAAGAGGTTATGTATTATGCATGAAGCTCAAATAGTGTGTGATCAGGATAATCTCCGTGAATAATTTAAGAGTTATTCAAATTTCTACATGTTGATCATCTACTAAAACTTCCCCCACAGGAACATCTTCAACAGTAAACTGCACAATATATATATATATATATATATATATATATATTAAAAAATTCAAATGAAAATACATATATAAACTTATTTTCAATAATATTAAAAAAATGTTAGACAAATTTTTCAAATGGTTGAAATGGTGTGGATGTTCCTATCTTAATCGTTTGAGTCCATGGAAAAAAGTAATCCTATGTAGGAACCTAAAATTCAAAAAATTTGAAAGTATAAAATAACTCAAGATCAAGATCTCAATTTATAATACAAATTTTAAACTTAAATTTATAAATTATAACTTAAAACCATATATTTAAGTGAAAATTTGAGTACTTCTGCTGGTGGATTTGGCACATCTCCTAAGAGAGGCTCCAAAAGAAAATCTCCAAAAAACCTAAAATTCAAAAAAATTAAAATAACTCAAAATCTCTAGATCTCAATTGATAATAAAAATTTTAAACTTCAATTTATAACTTATAACTTAAAGACATATATATATTTAAGTGAAAAATTGAATCCTTGTGCTTGCAGATTTCACACATCTCTTAAGAGTGGCTCAGAAAGAAAATTTCCAAAAACCTAAAATTCAAAAAATTTAAAATAACTCAAGATCTGTACATATCTCAATTTTTAACGGAACCTTTTGAGGTTGACTATATAACAAAAAAACATAAATTTTAAAAGTGAAAAATTGTTCATACTTGTGATGGTGGATTTGGCACATCTCCCAAGGAATAAGAAGGTACCACAATCCCAAAAACATCAGACGGAATTGGAATCTGTTAAATTTTTTTATTATATATATGTACATGTACACATGTGCACAATTGTTTATTTTAAAAATATCTCATGTTTCGATATATATAATAATAGATAAAAAGTAATTGTACATCATCATGTTCACTTAGAAAAAACTAACATTTTCCAACATATCTTGATGGTGAGAACCATCTTGATTGTATGATTGATGCTGAGACCCATCTTGATTGTTTGAACTGGAGGCTCTCACCATGATATTAACATTTTATCCATTCATCAAGCGTGACAACTGCAAATGGCGTTAAAATATAATGGTACCATTTTTTTAGATTAATGTAATGTTATAAATTTATGTATATATGTATCTATTACAAATTGTACATGTGTTAAAATAATTGAACCCTAACCATTAACACATATCGTTCCCATTCCCTCTTCCTCATGAAAAATTAGATCCTTCCAACCATTGCGATAATTCTTGGCATATGTTTTTAGATCTTGAACACTCATGTTTTCAATCTCTTGATTTGTATAAATCACAAAATTAGCATGTGAATTCTCTCATGCTCTTTGTCGATTCAGACAAACATCGACTCCACCCAATCCACTGTCAACATTGTCAATGATGACATCCCTTGTTTGTCGACTAATTTGAGAAGTGGCATCCATATCTGATAGGAAAGTTTGGACACAAAGAGGTCGAATAACCAATGGAGGCTTAGGGCAAGGCAACTCAATGCCATGCCTAGCACCTCGACGGTCACATAATCGGCCTTTCCTATGACCAAAAAATTCAGAGGGAAGGTCATTCTAATTGGGTTTCATTTGTAAAAATAATTCTGCATAAAATGATTTTTCAAAATAAAGTGGAACCTTGTAGTTCTATGGGAGTCTTTCATAGGCTGCAAGGTATCCATCATACAAATAGTGAGCTATATGAGGGTGCTTGAAATATCGCACCGTAAACATCTTTCTTTTCAGCCCTTCCTTGAAATTAAACATAGACTTTTCCATTTCTATTGTAACTCTTTTTTTAACAACCTTCCATTTATCAGGACCCATCATTGTTTACTTTTCTTTTATCATCACTTGTACAAAAGTATCAGTGGTTGGCCCAAGCTTTCGGTACACATCTACTAGTTCGCTTAACGGGTGTGTAACTATTTCCAAGCTTTGTTGACTCTCAACAGGTAGATTCAAAGCCATGAGATCTCTCTTCAATTTTGCATGAAGATGTTGACAACTTTCTAAGGTGCATTTATACATGTTTTTTTCCCAAGGTATATTGAAAATTTCAGATGGATAAGTCGTGGTTGGTGGACAACCTTCTTCTTGAATGACCCGTTCTGCCCTACATCATTTTTAGCAACATTTGGAGTAGCATTTTGCAGTGTCTGCATCAATATATAAAATTTTGTATATTAAAAAAACATATGTAAAAAAAGTTGTACAAATTGAATGAAAATAATGTTCAAATTGATGGCCAACTCAATGTGGTTGGCTAGCATCTTGCCCACCCTGAGACTGTTGAGAACTAGAACGACCCTGATCAGAACCAACACGACCACCGATTGATTGAAAACCAACATGGCCATCTATTTATTGGCCTCTGGGGGAATACATATCACCACCTTCATGCAATCTGCCAACACTTATTGATGGCCCTATAAGGGAATGTGAACCACCACCAACATCACGAGACCAGAAAGAAGATTCATAAAAAATAATGAATTTATAATCAATTGAAAAAAAGATCCATACATATAAATACATATAAATATTCGTTGATTAAATTGCATGAACCATACCATAATTTCATGAACCATGGGCATGCTCCTTTGATGGAGTAGACACCCTTCTCATATTAGCTCCTAAAAAATAAAAAATGAAACTTATTAGCAACTAATTTAACTCACAAAATTGATAAAAAAATCAATTCCATATGTCCACACATGTATGTATATGTATGGATATTTAAGATTATATTTCAATACCGTGAACATCCCCCAATCCCTGATACCCTCTCTCGTACAGATATGGGATTCTATTGATCTTCATCATTCATCCTTCAGGATATATATATCTACAGTGGACATTTACAATTATTTATTTAAATTAATATTTAAAATAAATTAAAAATAAATTTTAGAAAATTAATGTAATTTAGTGTACACAAATTATGTAAAACACAACTTCAAAGCACTAATTGATGTGTGAAACTCAATTTAAGAAACAAAAAATTATAAAAAAGTGAATTTCACCAAATTGTGCTTTACATGGTGGGAGAAATTTTGGTATAAAATTGAAAAAAACACATGGTCATTAAAAAACAAGTGTGAAACTTCATTTAAACAAAAAATTGTTTAAGTCCTCACATTTTAATTTTATAAAAATGTGAAGTTCACCAAGTTGCACTTTATATGGTGTGGTGGGAGCACACTTGGTATATAATTTAAAAAACACATGGCCATTAAAAAATAAACATTTATAAGTACAAAACACACATATATCCAAGATATGTTACAATCTCCATAAATAAATTTTGAAGGAGAGCATTTGAATACTAATTCATCTTTGAGAGATGAACCATGAAATTTTGAAAAAGAGTGTTTTAAAACTAATTCATCTATAGATGAATCCTGACTTGGAATTTCCCCACGCAATAGAGCATTAGACATCTTATTCACATTTTTACAATGTTTTATACTAAAAAATTGAAATTGGCTAACAATATTGTTTTATTTTACATGCATTTGTTTTAGCCTGTCCTAATTAACTTGGTACACGACTTTCATATGGTTTCACACAAATTCGGAATTGGTGAAAAATAAAATTCCATTTTATCCATACACCCTATTTGTTCCCAATCCTTCTATCAATGCAATATATTATGCCTCGTTGTTTGTTGTTCTTCCTGGTATATTCATTTTCCTTCGGATGACTTAACTAGTCATAATATTGGAAAGCAAATATGTAATAAATACTTTCTTTGGATTGTAATAGCAAGAAAAATATATGCATAATGTCCATTTTTCAACCATACTTAGTGGGTTTTTTTATCCCTAAAAAAACAAATTCAATAAAAATATATTAAATTGACATTTATTGCAAATGTATGAGAGAAATGACACATGTGCATGAGATAAATGACATGTGCATGGTTTATCTTAAAATTTGAATTAAATTTTATGGGAGAATTTGTATCTAGAAATGAGATGCATTAAAGACTGCATTGCCTAGAGTTTAAGGGGTATTTACGACACATATACATGGTTCATGCATGGTTTTCATGAAATTTTTCCTTAAAATTTATCGCATAAATCACATCTACAAATGACATGCCTTAAGAAAGGATGGGATCGAGAGTCTACCTAGCCCTTTATATGCCTTAAGAAAGAATGAGATCCAGCGGCTACCTCGCCCTTTACAGACTTGTTTAGAACTTGTAGAAGTTAAGACTCAACCAACAAACTAAAATCCTATGGAAATTTAGCCACCTTGGATTTAGTTTTTATGCCTTAAAGTTTGCGTTGAATTAGTGGGGGAAATCCTTGAGTTTGGGGGATCCTATCTTATGAGATTTCAGCCACATTAGGTTCAATTTTTAGGCCTGAAATTTTTCTTTGAATTAATGGGACAAATCCTATAGTTTGTGGGAGAAATGACATTTACATGGTTTGCAAAATTATTTTATGAACTTACTAAAAGAACTAGTTGTGGTGGTTGATGAAGTTATATCAAAAGTCACATCTTTATGATTTTGTGGAAGAAATGAAATAGAAATGGCACATGCCTTAAATTTTGTCTAAAATTTTATGGGAGAAGGTAAAAATGAGACGTACATTCCTTAGAGTGGTAGTGGTTTATGGATATTAAAATGAAGAAATTATATTTATGTTCCAAAGATTAACTATACATGCATTTAATGGATATATCACCTTTGAGAAAAGATGAGATCCAGAGGCTACCTAGTCCTTTACATACTCTGCCTTTAGAACTTGTAGAAGTTAACACTCAACATATATACTAAAATCCGATGGGAGTTGAGAATCCTATGAGAGTTCATCCAATTTAGGTTCAATTTTTAGGCCTTAAAGTTTGCCTTGAATTAATGAGAGAAAGCCTTTAGTTTGTGTGAGAAATGAATTTTACATGGTTTGCAAAATTATTTTATGCACTTACTAAGACAACTAGTGGTAGTAGTTGATGAATTTATGTCAAAAGTTGTGCACTTTTATGAGTTTGTGGGAGAAATAAAAAATTACCTTATAGTTTATGGGAGAAATAAAATAGAAATGGCACATGCCTTAACGTTTCAATAAAAGTTTGTGGGAGAAGGGAGAAATGACACATGTACAAGTTTTCCTTTAAAGTGGTAGTGGTTTATGGATATTAAAATGAAGAACTTTCATTTCTGTTCCAGAGATTGACTGTAGGGGCATTTACTGGATATGTCATCTCTGAGAAAATATGAGATCCAGAGGCTACCTATCCCTTTATATACTCTACATTTAGAATTTGTAGAATTTAACACTCAATAGATAGACTAAAATTCTATGGAAGTTCTAATTCTTATGAGAGGCTACTTGGCCCTTTCCATGAAATGACATGCCTTAAGAAATAATGATATCTAAAGCCTACATGGCCCTTTACATGCCTTAAGAAAGGATGAGATGTAGAGGCTACCCGACCCTTTACAGACTCCTTTAGAACTTGTAGAAGTTAAGAATCAAGAAACAAACTAAAATCCTATTGAATTTCAGCCACTTTAGGTACTGTTTTTAGGCCTTCAACTTTTCCTTGAATAAATGGGGGAAACCCTTGATTTTCGGGGATCCTATCCTATGGAAGTTCAGCTACTTTAGGTTCATTTTTTAGTCCTTAAAAGTTTCCTTAAATTGATGGGAGGAAACCTTGAGTTTGGGGGATCCTATCCTATGGAATTTCATCTACTTTAGGTTCACTTTTTAGGCCTTCAAGTTTTCCTTGAATTAATGGGAGAAATCCTTTGGAAATGAAACATGATTTAAAGTTAATGGGAGAAAGCCAACATGACACATTCTTTACAAAAATTTCCTAATAATTTATGGGAGAAATGACACATGTACACAGTTTGCCTTAAAGTGGTTGTGGTTTATGGATATTAAAATAAAGAACTTCTATTTAGATTTGTTCTAGAGATTGACTGTAGGGGAATTTACTAGATATGTCACCTTTCATAAAATATCAGATCCATAGGCTACCTGTCCCTTTAGCGACGTTGCCTTTTGAACTTATAGAAGCTAACACTACATGGCCCTTTATAGAATCTGCATATGGAACCTTGTAAAAGCTACCACTCAACATATAGACTAAAATCCTATGGAAGTTCAACCACTTTAGGTTTAGATTTTAGGCCTTAAAGTTTGTCTTTATTTAATGGGAGAAAGCCTTTAGTTTTAGAGTAAGCTTATAAAATGATTTAATTTGAGGATAGTACTTTACCTACAACACAATGGAATTGAATGTTGTGCTTATATAGCAGAGTTTTGTTATGAAAAAATAGTTATGTCCTTAATAAAAGTATGATTTAGCACTGATGAAATTGTTTAATAAGTTATAATAATGTCATTTTTCGCTTGTACAATCATTCGTCCTTGATATGTGCAAGAATTTTACAACTTCAACATCAACCTATAGTATCATCATAAATTAGTTATGTCCTTAATAAGAAGTATGATTTAGCACGTATCAAATTGTTTAATAATTTATAATAATTGATATGCACGAGAATCTTACAACTTCAACATCAACCTACACTATCATCATATCACTGTAGCCATGTCAATCTAGATTATCTATATCCATTACATCATAAAACACTCCACTTTTAACATTTTAAAACAATAAATCAACATGGAAGGTGTTAATTTAGGTACGTTAATACACTCCACTTTTAAAATTTTACAAGAATAAAGCAACATGGATGGTTGTAAATTTAGGTACATTGACAAAATATAGCCATGCCAATCTAGATTAATAGGATCCATTACATCACATTTAGAACAATCTAGATTCTTTATATCTATTACATCCTAAAACACTCCATTTTTAACATTTTACAAGAATAAAGCAACATGGAAGGTGTAAATTCAAGCACATTAATAAAATATAGCCATGTCAATCTAGATTATTAAGATCCATTACATCATAAAACACTCTACTTTTGACATTTTATATTTTACTCACCCTTAGTTGGGGTGATCCTATCCTATGAAAGTTCAATACAACCATGTCAATCTAGATTATTAAGATCCATTACATCATAAAACACTCCACTTTTAACATTTTACATTTTACTCCATTTGAGTTTGGGGGATCCTTTGCTATGGAAGTCCAGCTACTTTCAGTTTTTAGGCCTTAAAGTTTGCCTTGAATTAAAGGGAGAAAGCCTTGAGAAATGACGCATGCTTTAAATTTAATGGGAAAACCCAATGACACATGCTTTAAATTTTTCCTTGAGAATTTATGGGAGAAATAACACATGTATGGGATAAATGATACATGTACATGATTTTCCTTAAAGTTGTTGTGGTTTATGGATATTAAAATGAAGAACTTCTATTTAGATATATTCGAGAGATTGAATGCATGAGAATTTAATGCATATGTCACCTTTCATGAGAGATGAGATCCAGAGGCTACCTGGCCCTTTACAAACTCTGCCTATAGAACTTGTAGAATTTAACACTACCTAGCCCTTTACAGACTCTTCCTATAGAACCTTGTAGAAGTTAACAGTGAACAGAAAAACTAAAATCCTATGCAAGTTTAGCCACTTTAGGTTTAGTTTTTAGGCCTTAAATTTTTCCTTTAATTAATGGGAGAAAGCCTTTAGTTTTATAGTAACCTTATAAAATTCTTTAATGTGAAGATATTACTTTACCTACAAAACAATGGAGTGGAAGTGTGTGCTTATATATCAAAGTTTTGTTATAACATATTTATCTTCCCTAATTGAAATTCTATTATCTTTCTTTCCCCGTATATTTCAAGCTACTGAAAGAATGGATTTTCTGAATGGCATGGTTTTCAAGATGTGGAGTTTTTTGTTGGTTTTACTTGGTATTATCGAAGGGCTAGACATTTCAAATCATTTCTGAAGGTTGTTTTATTTGAATTCAGTCATGTCATTTTGAAACAGAGAAAACTTAAGCAAGGAAGGCTGGAAATGAAAATTGTTTAAAGCAATCTATTACTGAGACTTACTATGGTTGTGGGACACACCCATCATTACGTAATTGAGTTATGGATTCACTTACAACTATTGAGTCATACTCATTTGACCTCTAAGTGTTTATCATTTTTTGTTGATCACACAAGCTGGGTTTGGTTGGAGGTTGTGCAGTCAAGGTTTGTTTATTCAATTACATGGATTCCCCTATGGAAAATTTGAATTATTTCCTGGTCAATTTAAGCCTATAAGGAATATTTCCTATAAATTGTGGATCAAACTTCTAAGTTGACATTATCCTAATTTTATTTTATTTTGAGCTAGAAAAGCATCTAAACATCTTCTTATCACAGATTATGAGGTATTTATTGGTCATATATGAATGTTTTTATCATTAAAATCTATCCCTTTATTATAAATCTATCATTCAAAACCACAAGAATTTGGTACCCAAGGGTTCAAAATATTAAAAAAATTAAAGTAGTCTCTAAAGGGGTGTCATCTACATGCTAGATAAAATGCCTTAAACTTTCCAAAATCTGTCTGATATTAACAACATAGAGTTCCAATGGTCTATAGGTATCTATTAATGATGCATTCCCACACATCATATTTGAGAAGCCCTACTATTAAAGATTAGAATGTGGCTATGTTAATTTAGTTATGTTAATTTAGTTTCCTCCTAGTTTATCTTTTTCAATTTCTGTAATGGTAACTCACAACACAACATGTAGGATCATGGAGCATGTTGGGTTGTTGTTAGCACTTTCAAAATGAATTCGTTTTTCAAATTCGTTACAGAGTGTATTTAAAATAAGTTGAAAAATACTAAGTCATGGGGAAATACATCCTTCAGCAAAAAAATCTTCAGAAAAACATTTAAACTGATAAAAATCCAGAAGGTTTAATTTCTTGTAAGGAAGTTGAAACTCACCTAATTCTTCTACTTAGAAGTCTCGCAAAAAATTACAACTTATGCTTCACATTTAATCCTACGTAGAAATTATAAATATTGTAGTTGGGAGTATGTTTTCACTTACAAGCCTCATAAAGAAGAAAGTACAACTTATGTTTCATTGAAAGTCCTTGAAAAAGGATGCTAAAGATTGAAGTGTATTTTAATATAGGAATTTTTAAAGATTGATGTCACATTATAAATATTTAAACTGAAAGCATAAAACGTGTCCAAACACCCTTCAATACCTTTTCCTCTGATATAAATGGTTTCTTCTAAAATCGTGTCAATCATGCATTATCACACATCATATTTGAGAAGCTCTAATATTAGAGATTATAATGTGGCTATGTAAATTTAGATTCACTTATTTATCATGCAATAACTAAACATACAACCAACAAAAAAATAAACTAGATAATAGAAATGAAAGAAATTTCCTATTTTCAGCTAAATAAATTACATGTACCACACACGCAATAATAGATAATTTAGCTTCACTAAATTAAAACTAAATTAACTGAAATTAACTAAAACACCTAAACATAATTATAAATCACTAAAAATAACTAATTGAAAGTTTCCATAGCAAGAAGAACTGGGAATTAATGGAACCAAATTTCATGACACTTTTGAAATGATATTAGACCAATCTAACGTGGATTGTAGCATTCATATTGCAAGGAAAATTTTGGGAGGTCTCCAGTTGAAAATCATACTTGGAGCTGTGAATGTATCTTTATTGGAAACCTAATTTCTCTTAAATATATTTTTCGCATGTTAATCGTAATTTTATCTGAAAGATGAAACGGAGGAGGAATCTTCATTTTCTTTGAGTTGTAGATGTAAATTTTCTCTATTTAATCATTTCCTTATGTTAACAATATGTTCTCCCTATTTTTTATAGAGTTTTGTCAAAATACTATAAACCCTCAAATAAACATGGTTGACCATGGCTTACCATGGTTGATTTCAACATTGAGACATTCTTTGTCAAAATGTGGCATTGGAACAAGGATGGACATGGATTAATAACTCCAAAGGATTGATATAATAAACGTAAGGGAATAATACACCCAAGGGATCAACACTAAAAAGCACAAGGATTATAAAACAAAGGGAATAATATTAAACCCAAGGGATAAATATTATAAACCCTCTAATAACCATGGTTGACCATGATTATAAACACAAGGGATCTAAATCAAACCCTAGGATTAATATTTTAAACCATATGGATAATATTATACCTCAGTATAAACCCTTATGGATAATATTATAGGCTAGGAATATGAACCCTTACATTACAAAGTTAGGGGATTGATATTATACACCCAATGGAATAATAAACCAAAGGATTGATTCTAAAATGTCAATGTATTATAAACCCAAGGAGATAATATTAAACCAAAGGGATTAATATTATAAACACAATGAATATAAACTAAAATACAAATATTATAAGCCATAAAATAAACATGGTTGGCTATGGTTGACCATGCTTCATTTTCATATTGAGAAAATCTTTGTCACAATACAATGTTCGAAAATGGATGACCTTTGTTGAGCATGATTTATTCTCAAACTGATACAATATTTGCCACAATGCCAAATTAGAGCATGGTTTATTTTATATTGAGAAAAGCTTAGTCATAATGTGACATTGGAACATGATTGACCATGGCTGGTTGTGATTGAAAACCTAATGGATTTACACTAAAGCCAAGGAATTATATTATTAATATGAAACATTAGATTAATAAAACCAACACATTAATATTAATGTTATAAACCCTGTGAATAATTTTATACCCTCGGAATATGAACCCTTAAAGATTAATAAAATCAGTAGGTTGATATTATAAATACAAGAAAATAATAAACCTAAGGGATTAATACTAAACTACGAAGGTTTTATAAACATAAGCGAATAATATTCAAAACAAGGGATTATTATTATAAACCATAGCTATATAATGACTTCGATAAATACTATAAATTGTAAAATAAATGTGCTTGACCATGGTGGATTTGAACATTGAAACAATCTTTGTCTGATTGTGACGTTGGATCAAGGATGACCATGGTTGGCCATGGTTTATTTTTGTATTCAGAAAATATTTCTCACAATGTGGCATTGAACCATGGTTGACCATCGTGGTTGACGATGGTGGACAATGGTTGACCATGCTTGATTTTCATATTGAGACAATATTTTTCATAATGGGACATTGGACCATGGTTGATAATAATTTATTAAAACATGAACTATGAACCCAAGAGATTTGTATGAAAAATAAATATTAAAATTATAAACCCTATCAATAATATTATACACTGAAAATATGAACCTCTAGATTAATAACCTGAAAGCATTGATATTATAAACCCAAGGGATGAACACTAAATAGGCAAGGTATTGTAAACCCAAAGGGAAAATATTAAGCTAAAGGGACAAATATTATAAACCCACTATATATAAGTCCTAACATAAATATTAAAAACCATAGAATAAATGTGGTTGACCATGGTTGACAAAGATTATCAACACAAGGGATTTATATTATAAACCCAACGAAATAATAATCCCAAAGGATTAGTACTAAGAAACCAAGGGTTTATAAACCCTAGGGAATAATAGCCAGACCAAGGGATTAATATTATAAACCCTACGTATATATATACTTAGATAAATACTATAAACTCTGAAACAAACATTGTTTACCATGGTTTACCATGGTTGATTTGAAAATTGAGATAATATTTTTCAAAATGCGACGTTGGACCAATGATGACCATGGTTGGCCATGGTTTATTTTCGACCATGGTCGATGATGGTTGTTGATGATTGACAATGGTTGACCATGGTCGACGATGGTTGACGATGGTTGACAATTGATGACCATGGTTTATTTTCATATTGAAAAAATGTGTCATAATGAGACATTGCACCATGGTTGACAATGGTGGACAATGTTTGTCATAATGCCACGATATCTTTCATAATGTGACATTAGACCATGCTTTACAATTGTTGACCATGGTTTATTTTCATATTGAGACAATATTTATCATAATGTGACATGGGACCATGGTTTATAATAATTATTTAATGAATGAACTATGAACCCAAGATATTTTTATAAAAAATAAATATAAAAATTATAAACCCTGTGAATAAGATTATACACTAAGAATGGGAACCCCTATATTAATAACCTCGAAGGATTGATATTATAAACCCAAGCGATCAACACTAAAAGGTATAGGGATTATAAACCCAAGGGATAAATATTATAAACTCACTATATATAAACCCTAGCATAAATACCATAGACCCTAGAATAAACATGGTTGACCATGGTTGACCACACTTCTAAACACAAGGGTTATATAGTATAACTTAGTTTAAACCTTATATATAATATTATACCATAGGAATATGAACCCTTAAATTAATAAACCTCATCGCATTAATATTATAAACCCAATGGAATAATAAACCAAATGATTAACTGTAAAACCACAAGGTATTGTAAGCATGAGGAAATAATACTTAATCCCCTCGATTTATATTATGAACTCAAGGAATATAAACTGAAATATAAATATTTTAAACCATAAAATAAATATGAATGACCATTGTTTAGCGTGGTTCATTTTCATATTGAGATAATCTTTGTCACAATACGATGTTTGACCACCGTTTACCATTGTTGAGCATCATTTATTTTCAAATCGAGACAGTCTTTCGCACAATGGGATTTTGGACCATGGTTTATTTTCATATTGAGAAAATCATAGCCATAATGTGACATTGGACCATGATTTACCATGGATGACCATGATTTTGAACCCAAGGGATTTATACTAAAGCCAACGAATTATATTATTAACCCTATGAACAATAATACACCTTTGGAATATAAATCCTTATATTAATAAACCCAATAGTTTAATATTAATATTATAAATGCTATGAATAATTTTATACCCAAGGAATATGAACCCTTAGATTTATAAACCCAATGCATTGATATTATAAACCTCGAGGAAATAATAAACCCAAGGTATTAATACTAAAAAACCAAGGTTTTGTTTAAACCCAAGGAAATAATAGTAAAACAATGGGCTCAATATTATGAGCCTTAGGTATATAAAGAATTATATAAATATTATGAACCATGAAATAAATATGGTTGGCCACGGTTTTCCATGGTTTATTTGAACATTGAGAGAAACTTTGTAAGAATGTGACATTGAACCAGGGATGACCATGGTTGGCTCTAGTTTATTTTCACATTGAGACAATCTTTGTCACAATGTGGCATTGGAGCATGGTTGATCATGGTCAACAATGGTTTACGATGGATGAAAATGATTGACGATAGTTGATTTTCATATTGAGACAATATTTTTCATAATGTGACATTGGACCATGGTTGATATTTATAATGAGACAATATTTGTCATAATGTGATATTGGACCATGGTTGACAGTGGTTGACCATGGTATATAATGGTTGGTTTTCATATTGAAACAATATTTTTCAAAATGTGAGATTGGATCATAGTTGACCATGGTTCACAAGGATTATAGACGAACAACATTAATACTAATCTGTAAGATTAACATTATAAACCATAATATTAAACCCAATATTATCAACCCTAGTACTCAACCCAAAATTGTAGACCCTAATCTTAAAACCAATATTATAAATCCTAAAATTAAACATTATACTATGGAAAAAAATGATTGATCCATATAGCTGAGGATATTGAACCAAATTTCATCAATATAGCATTACAAATATTATTTTTCTAAAATTTTTTAATATTATATTAATGTGTTACTCATGATATTGTATTTGTTATTATTAATGATATATATGTAATATTAATATTTGAAATAACTAATATTAATGTTATATAATAAACAATAGCAATATTAATAATATCTAGTGTGAAACTATGAACAATAACATATAATAATAATAATAATATTAATAATTATTACTTCAATATTTTTGTAAGAAATATGACATTATAAATATTATTTTTTTAAACATTATTAATATTATATTAAGTATTTTATTGATAATATTGTTTCTAATATTAATAAGATTTATTATTAAACTATAAATAATAATAATTAATAATATTATTAAACTATAAATAAGAATATATAATAATACTAATATTAATATTTAATAATGTTATTTACAATATTGTATGTATTTGTTGTTATTATTATATATATATATATATATATATATATATATATATAGATTTGAAATTGATGAACCACACTAGCTCATGAACATGTTCCATTGCGTGTAATTATTACTAAAAGAGTTCTAAACATATACAATGGATGATGATGTTCTATTGCATGTAATTATTATCTACATAATTCTAAATATATACCATGAAGCCGAAATTCTAAAAATAACTAATATTAATGTTATATAATAAACATTAATAATATCTCATATTAAAATTAATAAAATGATTGTGTGCAGAATGACCAAAATGAGAATTATGACATCACCCGACCCTTTACAAACTCCTTATGGTTGACCCTTTACGGACTCATGATTTATGAGACTACAGTGGTTGACCATGGTATATAATGGTTGGTTTTCATATTGAGACAATATTTTTCAAAATGTGAGATTGGACCATAGTTGACCATGGTTCACAAGGATTATAGACGAACAAGATTAATACTAATCTATAAGATTAACATTATAAACCATAATATTAAACCCAATATTATCAACCCTAGTACTGAACCCAAAATTGTAGACCCTAATCTTAAAAACAATACTATAAATCCTAAAATTAAACATTATACTATGGAAAAAAATGATTGATCCATATAGCTGAGGATATTGAACCAAATTTCATCAATATAGCATTACCAATATTATTTTTCTAAACATTTTTAATATTATATTATTGTGTTACTCACGATATTGTATTTGTTATTATTAATGATATATATGTAATATTAATAATATCTAGTGTGAAACTATGAACAATAACATATAATAATAATAATAATAATAATAATAATAATAATAATAATAATAATTACTTCAATATTTTTGTAAGCAATATGACATTATAAATATTATTTTTTTAAACATTATTAATATTATATTAACTATTTTATTGATAATATTGTTTCTAATATTAAGAAGATTTATTATTAAACTATAAATAATAATAATTAATAATATTATTAAACTATAAATAAGAATATATAATAATACTAATATTAATATTTAATAATGTTATTTACAATATTGTATGTATTTTTTGTTATTATATATATATATATATATATATATATATATATATATATATATATATATATATATATATATATATATATATTTGAAATTGATGAACCACACTAGTTGATGAACGATGTTCCATTGCGTGTAATTATTACTAAAAGATTTCTAAACATATGCAATGGATGATGATGTTCTATTGCATGTAATTATTATCTACATAATTCTAAATATATACCATAAAGCCCAAATTCTAAAAATAACTAATATTAATGTTATATAATAAACATTAATAATATCTCATATTAGTAATATTTATTGAAACTATAAACCTTAATATATAATAATATTAATATTAATGATCATCAAATTAATATTTTTTAACATTATGACATTATTTCTTAAACATTATTATTACTATACTAATGATATTACTCATAATATTAAATATCATTATATTGTTTTAATATTAATTACTTATTATTAATGATATATTATTATTATTATTATTAAACTATAAATAATAATATATAATAATAAAAAATATTATTATTGACTTGCAACCTTGAGCAACCCTGCACGTCCCATCTAGTGCTTCATGTGCAGCGATGCAGCGATGGAGATTCTGGGCTCTATCCAGGTTCCTCCTCCTCCACCACCTCGGTCCGATGTAGACGTGTTCAACATGTTGTTGGCCTTGATGCCTAATAAGAAAAAATCTTAAGCAGCAAAGTTTGTGAAAAAACTGGATGATATTCTAGAAATCTCTCTTCCTCCTCAGAGTCTGATCTGGGTAGCTTTGCCTCTGGCGGATTGTGCTCTCATGGGATGGTTCACATGTCTCTGGCCCTCCCCAAAAACCAAAGAGAACTAGGTCGCTAAGAACTCGGTGTCGTTGATCAAGAATTGTGTAACCTCGTATTTCTTAGGGACATGTTATTTTTTGTTCGAATTTGCCACAAAAGAGGATAAAAATCTTATATTTCGGAACAAACCCTACTTCATCAGTCCTTAGGGCTTGTATCTCAATAAGTGGATGCTAGACTTCGACCCCGCAGTTGATGTTCCAATAGTAGTTGTTCCTGTGTGGGTTAGGCTTCTGAATGTCCTAGTGCACTGCTAGCACTGAGAATATTTGAATTGTATAGGTAATGCCCTTGGAAAATTTATGACCAAGTAAACAACAAGGACCAATATGACTATGCCAGAATATGTGTTGAGGTTTATTTGGAGGTGGGGGTGCCAGAGGTAATAAAAACCAATGTCGGTAGTTGGACCCATGTGCAAAAGCTATATTATGAGAAGATTCCATTCAAATTCCGGAAATGTCATGTTTATGGCCACTTTGATAGATGTTTTTCGAGTAATGGTGAAGTGGAGAAAGGGAAGGAGGAGGATTGGAAGCAAGTAAACAGGACAAATACTGCCCACAAACCCCCCAGTTCTTGAGCCCCAAATGATAAAGGCCAGTAGTCGGCCTCTATTCTTCAAATCCCTCCCTTTAACGGTCAACGAAACAAGTTCGAGCCACTAAGCTCAGCAATAGATGATATGCAGGAAGTCAAGATTCCCAACGATGGATACCCACACAAAGGGACCCCCTTAGGCTGAAAGCAAGGAGAAAGTGCTACAGAAGGATCGAAAGAAAAAAACCCAGAACCTGAGAAGGAAGATCAAGCTTCAGAGTACTTAGAGGAGGAAGGAGAAATAGGGGACTCACAAACCTCGACTAGAATATCAACAAGAGGAAAAAAGTACGCTCTTCAAAAAAGAGAACAAGAAACCTATAAAAATAAGCTCCATGGCAGCCAACCAACCCTGAAGAAAATCTTGGCAAAAACGTCGAAGGTGACTAGAAATCAGAGTGGCTACTTCAAGGGAGCTCATCACACCCAAAAAAGTAAGTGATGAAGGTTGTCTCCTAGAACTGTAAGGATATGGGGAGGATAGTTAAATAAGAATCCATAAGAAGTCTTCTAAGGACATAAACCCCAGACATACTTCTCATTCAGGAGACTAAAATGGAGGACAAAAATTCCCTTCATATAACTAAGAAATTTTGGAATAAAGGTGAAGGATACGCAGTCTCTACTTGAGGAGCCTCACGCGGACTCGACACTCTTTGGAATATTAACAAATTTTCAAAAGTCAATGAGATCCTAAACACTCAATCGCTGCTCTTGAAACTTCATCACCTAGACAGAAAAGAGATTATTTTTCTTTTCAATGTGTACATCCCTGTAAATATAGGTGAGAAAAGGCCTGCTGGGACTCCATCAAAAACCCATCTGGAAAATATCATCATTTCTAGTGACCTTTACCTCACCTTGCTTTTGTGAGAGAAATGAGGAGGAAGCATAGTAAGGGATCCACTGTGGGAATGGGGGGAGGACCTCATGTGGGACTGGGATTTTCTCGACATAAAGCCCTCTAAGTACACTTGGTCAAACAAAATAGTCAGCCATGGGCATGTTGCTGCAAGGTTAGATAGATTTCTCGTTCAAAGTCATTTTCTCCTACTAGGATTAGAGGCTAGAATGCACATCCTCCCATTCAGTGTTTCTGGTCATAAGCCTATCAAACATGAGCTACTAGCCCATTTTGATCAAGGCCCCATCCAATTTAGATTTAGTCCTCTATGGGTCAAGGAACCGAACATTATGCATTTGGTAAAAGAAAGTTGCAGACAACTAGTCAAGGGCTTCACTTTCGATTTTTGGGAGGAAAAGCTTAGAATAGTGAAATTTGTTCTGAAAATGTAGGAAAAATCATTTCCCAACCCTGCAACAGAAAGGAAAAAACTCCAAGGAAGCCTAGAGATTCATCATTTTCACTCGGAAAATGTTGAGAGTGCAAAAGAAGTTCTAGATAGGGAGGGTGAACTACAACAACAGTTTCACAAGGCATGCTTGGCAGAGGAAGAATATTCGAGACTTAAATCTAGAAGGCTTTGGCATATTCAAGACTTAAATCTAGAAGGCTTTGGCTAAACGCTGGAGATAGGAGCTCCTCCTTCATCCACAAGCATGCCCAAGCATGGAAATGCTTCAACTCCATCACATAAATCAAGGAAGAGACCACCAAGCATGAGGATATCATTAGTATTAAAAGAGCATCCTTCTTACATTTCAAAAACATGTATAGTGAAGAAGATGAGATGGACTAGAACTCTAAATTTATTGATGGGGTGCCTTCTCTGATCTCTCCCAGGATAAATCAGTTGTTGGAAGAAAATTTGTCTAAAAAATAATTAAAGGCTGCTCTATTTCAAAGTAGTGGAAAAAGACTTGTGAAAAATAGTTTTGAAATACCAAGTATGCCATAAAATTGGGGGCAACGCTCACTATGCTTTTCTTTCCCTCATCCCCAAGGAAAAAGGAGCCAACTCCTTCAATAGATTTTTCCCTATCTCTCTATGCAACATAGGTTACAAAATGATAATCAAAGTGATAGAACACAGATTGAAAAGCATCCTTCCAACCATCATTCTTGTTCAAGGAAGGCAGATTGTGGACAATATCATCTTAGTTCAAGAGGAGATCCATTCAAGCCTGCATCAAAAAGAGAAAGGTAGGGTTGTCAAGCTTGATCTAGCAAATGCCTTTGACTGTGTGAGACACAGAAAGTTTGGGTTTGGGATCAGTTTCATTAACTTGATCCCGATTTTTATTACTGAGCCCCGGATTTCCCCCCTAGTTAATGGCAAGGCTGCTATATTTTTCAGAGCCACGAGAGGACTAGGGCAAGGGTGTCCTCTTTCACCCCTCCTATTTTTTCTCCAATCTTCTATTCTCAGCTTTTACTTGAACAAGAAGCAACAAAACCAAGAGATAACGGGTCTCAATATAGCAAGAGGAGTTAAAAATATAATCATGCACTATTTTCCTTATCGGCTTCAAAGTTCTATTTTCCTTATAATGGGTCTTTTGTGATGATAGGGGAAGCAAAATTAACAATCAGAAATGACATATTTTTTGTTCGAACACTTCTTCCAGCACTCTCAATGCCATATCGATATTCTTTGGATTTGTTGCCTCCTCAACCTCCTCTCCATTCAAGTATCTGGGGCTTCCTATCTTCCTCAAGAGTGCCTTCAGCTGAGATTGTCTCCCTTTGTTATAGAAATTTAAACTGAAGATTTAGTCGTGGCTTCTCTTGACTCAATCTTGCAGGTAAGTAGGTGCTCATCAAGGCTATGCTAAACAACCTTCCAATCTATCAATTTGATGTTCTTTTGGCTCCTATTGGCATTCTTAGGAAAATGGAGGACCACATCCACAATTTATTTTTGGAAAGGAGGCAAATTGAAGAGAAGAAAATACCATTAATCAATTGGGACAAAATCTCCGAGCCACTAATGGAAGGAGGATTGAATTTCTAGAACATTTGTACACAAAATGTGGCTATGGCTCCAAAATTGCTTTGGAGGATTATCGATCCTGGTTGGGCACAAGTTGCGTTATGGAAAAAAATATTTTTAGAGGGCAGAGGAATCATAGTCTAGATAAACCTCTCCCCAAATCCGGCTCGCTCTTCCTCAAGCTCTGTGCTAAAACCATTTCTTTGATAAATCTCCATGCGTTTTGGATACATGGGAATGGCAAACGCATCAAAATTTGGGAAGACCAAATTATGAACAATGATCCCCTTGCTGAAGATCACTCTCTGCTCACATTGCAATCTCGGATGACCAATGCTGGCTATTCAAAGCTGTGGGACATCTCATGCTGGGATGACAGCGTTTGGCTGAGCTGGAAGAACCTACTGGTGCCACCACAATTACAGAAATATTGTGCAGCCTTCTTCGCCCTTTTGGAAGGCATGGCCCTAATTAACTTGAGGAGATTAAATTTCCTTGGCTGGGGTTCGACATCCGGACATTACTATGTAGCGTACGGTTACAAAAAACTGTTGGAACATCCCCATGTTCCTCCAAACCCAGCGCCTTGGAAGGGGATATGGAATCATGCATCCATTCCCAAAATTGACTTTTTTTGGCTAGCTTTTGTGCCATAAAAGAATATTGACAGAAGACAGATTGCAGAAAAGGGGCTATTATGGGCCTTCCAGATGTATAATGTGTGGTGAAAATGAAGAAAGCACCAAGCATCCTGTGCTCAATGTGAATTCACAGCGGAGATTTCGCATGAGCTCATTAGCCCTCGGAGAAACAACTTCACCCTCCTTAGCTACATTTATGATTTGTTTGCAAACTAGCTTCTCAGGTATCCAAGAGCCATTCCTAAAAACAAACATATCAAGGCTACCTGACTCTCTCTTCATAAAATCATCTATTGGCAAATCTGGATTGAGAGGAACAAGGGGATTTTCAAAGATATAGTGCATGATGTCAAGATTGTTACGATCAAGATAAAATGTCAGCGGAAAGAAAGCTCGGGAAACCAGTTGGAGGGTGCAAATTTAAGCAGGATATTGATTGGGGAGCCATTTTCGACCTTCAGTTTCAGGATATAGTAAGGCCATCCATCCCTTCCAAAGAATGGAAAATTAGAGTCAATGAGAAATACTTCTAAGATTGGATTATCAAGCAGTCTAGATACTCCCTCTTCTTCGATGGGGTTGGCAAAGGAAATCTTAGAAAAGCTGGAAAAGGAGGAGTCATGAAAAATTCCGAAAGTAGAATTGAGCATAGATTTGCCTTTGCCTAGGGCTTCGACCACAATACCAGCATTCAAGCTCAAGGGTTGGCTCTCTTCCGAGGCCTCAAGCAACTCAAAGGATTCGGCATAAAAGAGGAAAATGTTCTTGGCTATTCACAATCCACGATTAAAACTATTGTGGACAAATCTACCGCTTCAGATTTTGGGTTCACAAGACTAATGGGTAGAATCAAAACTCAGGAAAAATCATTTTAGAGTTTGATTTTCTTCCATGTGCTGAGAGAGAACAACAAGGATGCAGACTCTGAAGCCAATAAAGTTGCTCTCCTCTCTGTTGGCACTCTTCTAAGAAATAGAGACTAAGAATGGGATCCCATCCCTTAAAATCTCAGCTAATATGGTTTATTGCATTTTATTGAAAGAGTTTGTTTGTATCAAGAAGTTTGGGAAAACTAAGAAGATGAACTCTATTATTGCATATAAGAATCACTGGTTTATAAGTGTCTATTCCACGTTGTTCCTGGCAAGAGAAAAAACTTAGAAGTTTCCCTTAGATCATATAAACCTAATAGAGACATTCATGCCAGGATCTTAATATATTCCAATATCGGTTTTAAAAAAAATGAAACTAATTTTATGTAATTAATAACCCACTATCTTATATATAAAAAAATCCTCAACACTTGTATTTTATATATTAAATCAAAATTTTTTGGTGGATATTGAAATACATTATAAATTTTATTAGTTACTTTTCATATGTTTTTACAGAAATGCTTATGCGGAACGCGATTTTTGAAAAGAACTTCTAACGTATTCCTGAGGATATAATTTGATCCAGCACAAAAACTTATTCTACAACAAAGTTGGTTAATGGCGATGAATCTCTAACTAAATTGGTTAATGGCGATGAATATCGGTATAGTCTTTTTCAGAAGGGAAAAATTGCTTATAATGTTCCAGCATCATTTGTCAAAATAAAGTCGTTACATTCTCGAATGAGTTTCAACAAATTTACTCTCATGTAAAAGTTATGAGAAAGACCATTAAAACTACCCTATAACACAAGATAATATCAACAATACCATATTGTCATTTTTATTTTTATCTTTACATTCAATTTCTAGCCATCTATATACTACTAGTGGAAATTATCACTATCTTCAAAGTTACTAAAAAAACAAAGTGGAAATTTTCACAATCTTCAAAGTTAGCCACCCCGCCCCTAAAAAAAAATCAGATATGTTATAGCCATTCAGTGTGTTAAGAATTCAAAAAAATTCAGATATGTTATAGCCATTCGGTATATTAAGAATTCTAACGTCTCCTTCAGCCCTGATTATGTTCCCTTCTATGTGTGTGAATTTCATATGATCTGCCTCCATCTTGAAGCCTCGTTTTGACAGTGAATCAGCTACCATATTAGTTTCTTTATATATATGATGAAAGGTGGTTTGCCTAAAAGATTGGATAAGTTAATTTACTCATCGTAACCAAAAGTTGTCTTGCTTAGAATCTCATCAATGATAGTTTCTTAGATTCTCATCAATGATAGCTATGGAGAGGCCGCATATATGCATAATATAGATTTCTTTCTCTCTAGCAAACCACATGAATCCCCATAATGCCAACTCTTCAGCCTTCGTATTTGTACCCTTTCCTGCATACTAGGTGATCCTGTTCTGTGACTTGTTGTTGAGAAGGATCCACGTTATACATCCACATCTCCAGCTCCTTTAAAAAAAACTAACTCCAGCTCCTTTTAAAAAGAGTAAGTGGATATTCAATAGGGGCGAGTCATGACGCTCTACGAGTGATCGTTGATAAGCGAAATGGCTGAATCAGAGCATCAATCCATGCCCATACCTTCATATATATGCAATAAATATCCATGTTAAGATCTTCATAAATTAATTTCTTTCTTTCCCCACAACTTCCAAAAAAAACATATAAGGGAACAATTTTAATACCAGCCCCCTTTTGGACCACCACTGTAGGTACTCTGAATCGGTCTTTACATAGTACCTGAATGGGCCACAACGCCCTTTGTCATCAAATTTTCCCAAGAGAGGGAACGATTTTTCAAGACCAACCAAACATATAAAATTATCCTGTAAAGAGTTTTGTATTTCCATACGTAACAAAACAATTTGGGTTGATTATCTGAACGTGCTTTCTTGATATACCTTTAGATCGCCCTTGATGTCATATTGATCCCCTTGTTCCTTCCTGCATCATTGAGAGGATCGTGTAACCATTTAATACATTACTGCTAAACCAAATTTGCAGCTTAAATTTTCCAACCGGATATATCGAATACGAACCAATAATCCATCAGAATTTCTGGTCACGGAAATCCGATTGTAAAAAGGGAAATAGCAGCAGTTAATTCGTTGTTTGATGAAAGCAATATATCGTTAGACTTTTATGTTTACGAGAATATTAATAGCACGGTGTAACAAAATTTGTTATTTATTTATTTTAGTTTTGATATTTTTTTAAAATGAAATTAGTTATAATAATAGTTTTTGTTTGAGGAAGGTATAAACAAATTCAAAGACTTCTAAAAGAAGTAAACATGAGTGGAGGGGTTTGTGATCCCGAAACATGCGATGTATGCAATTATTTGATTTGTGCATTTGCACTATTTTAATGCACAAAGAGTGGTATTGTAGAGATCCAAAGTGTTTTGACTATGAGAAAAAATGACTTCGCATTTTTGTAAGTGATTTCATTAAAGAGTTCAAACTCTTCAAGAATTGCATTATTTATAATGAAATTTTGGTTTTGTTTTAATGAATTTTCATTCTTGCACTTTTGTCTCGATTGTGAATTAATTTGCTTCTAACATAATTTCTTTAAATGATTTTAATTTTTTTCTAAGTAATGTGTAATGATGATAGGTATTTTTATTGTGTTAAAACTTTCTTTGAAGGGAAAAATGAAATTGAGATCAAGTTGAATTCATTGATTTTTGAATGTATTGAACAATAATAATTTAGTTGTATTTTTTTATTTTTTTATTAAATGAAATAATTTTTTCTTTTAATTAATGAAAATCATGGAATCAATTTTTTTATTATTATTTAGGATTCAGAGTTTCAAATTTAATTTAATAAATATTTATTAAAGTAAATATGTTTTGCGTAAAGCATTTTAATATAGGATTCACATATATGTTTCAAATTTACTTTAATAACTATTTGTCAAAATAAATTTGTTTTCCATAAAGAAATTTAATAAATTTTAAAATGCAAACTATTTTGCACGTTGCATTTTTTATTTTGTTTTATGAATTCAATCATAATATAAAGCATCATTTCCCTATTTTAGTTCATTGGCTCTTGAATTAGAAGAAGACTTTCCTATTCTATTTTGAGATAGGCTTTATTTTATTTTTCTAAATAAAATGTGAATATACAAAACTATATCTATATCATTCATCAAATAGATTACACACATTTATACATGAATTAGTCTCAAGATAGGAGATCTATCTTAGACGTACAATAAGTTGGTTGAGGGAATATCTCAACCTCACACCAAACAAGGAAGCTAACTCCTATTAAATATGAACAGACTCTATACATAGAGAGTCACAACTGGACAAGTAGGAATTATACATTCTAACACACCCCCTTAATGACTACTTGTCTTGATATCACTTCGCAAAATCTAGTTGTGATCAAACATAACAAAGAATATGTCGACGTCCATATAAAGGAGCAACCATCCACCGGAATGCATGGGTACCAACCGCTGCAACCGCTGGTCTTGTAGGATGTCCTTCGTATACATGGTTCTGTCAACCATTATCACTGCATACATGTACCTGTATCCACATATCCCCCTCCAACGTGGGTTTTATCGGATGACCCGTAACCATGCTCTTCCGTCATCGGGGTTTTATCCGATGACCCGTAACCATGCTCTTCTTTCATCGGGGTTTTATCGGATGACCCGTAACCATGCACTTCCTTCAGTGGCAAACACTGACACAGAACTGTTTCCAGTTTGCTTCACTATTATACGTGGTTTTTAGCTGACCACAAACTGACAATGAAAAATGGTTTCTGGCTGACCATGAACCTGTAGTTACAAAGTGGTTTTGAGATTACCACAAACTTTTACGGGGATACACAGGCCTTTAAAAGGCATACATACTCCATCTCTTGGAGTTACCAGGTACATAAAATGACCACTACAAACCATCCTAGACTTGCTTACCATGCAACTGAGTGACTCATCATCAAAAGTCTATTCTAAGAAACCCACACTAATTCACACAAACTTTCACCTATATGTCCATCATCCTTTAATTTTAAGTGTCGTTGTTGGGCTGTTGAACAAAAATAATATTTGTTACACTTCAGTCTTACTATCTACCACAGAGTATCTTCGCATCCGCTTTCTTTTTCTCATCTAATTGGTGTCTTGAATTCACCTGCGCGATTTGTTAGAGTAGCTAATTCTAACAAAACCACACCATTGAGTTAGCTAGGCTCAATGCTTAAATTTCAAAACATTTATAAATATGACATTTTACCGTGGCATAAAATTACCGAGAAGACTCCAACCCAACTACGATCCACATACTCCTCAAACCTACCATATAAGTTTTGGTAGCAACACACAAGTCTTATTAAAAGTTCAGTATTCACACAGGTTGTAGTTATCACTTCATATATCATTTCTTCCGTGACAAAGCTGCTGCAATCCCACCTGCAACTAATCCTACTGTAGTGACCGATACCAAAATTGAAGACAAGTAGCTTGATGTCATCACCAATCCCAAGCTCTACAAAATTGAAGACAAGTAGCTTGATGTCATCACCAATCCCAAGCTCTTTACGCACCTCTTCTCGACTTTTACGTGGTTTCCGAACAACAAGGGGCACAACAATGACATCACGAAAAGCTGGCATAGGGCAAAAGCCAGGTAATCATTTCTGTTCAACTTTGGACATTGCTTTTAGAAAATGTGAAATTCTCTATTCCTTTGAAGCAAGCAGAACGTTTCAGAAAGACAGATTGTAATAGAACAGAAACTCATGGTACAGATCACGATTTTTCTGCCAGGAACAGAAATATATCTCGCCCTTCTTCTTAAGAAAATACATCCACTGCTTCATGCTCTTACAGATGAAAATACAATATAAAATCAGCGATAACTATACAAAAAATTCACTAAACTGTTTCACGAGTCCAATAATCTATCAAGCTTTAGGGTGATGGCCCAACGCACGTTCTATCCGGTGTAAGCTCCAACACTGTAAGCCGCTCAACTTAACAGCAAAGAAACGTGCTTCTTCTCGTTCTCACAGAAACGTATGCACCAACGCACAAAACAAACCGATTCAAAAACCGCTACCACACTTCGGCTTTTGCTGGACAGGCGTAGACAGCACTGGCGTAGACAGCACTTTGCCTCCAACATGGGTAGTGGGTACCTTCCAGGAGACCCAGTCTGGCCACTTGACCCAGGATTCTTCTTCCTCACGACGACCATTTCTGGTGGAGTAATTCGTATATCATGCCGTGTGGACCCTTAGCTGCTTGCAGTATTTTTCCCGCTGGGAAATGAATTTCTGTGGATGATTGTCCGACGAAAGCTTGTTAGATTAAATATTCTGATAATATCCATATGCTGGCACTGCGCTGTATATCCCTATCTTTGACTTCAACCTCTACACGGATTGGGTGCTCCCTTACGAGAAGCCTCGATTGAAACCAATCTTTCCTCCACTCACATACCTGAGCCAAACCAATCGAGAAAAAACAAATGAAATATATACTCTTGTTTCCCTCAGCCCCAGGAGGGCCGAGGTCAACCTTTTGCTCTGATACCAAAATAAAATGTGAATATACAAAACTATATCTATATCATTCATCAAATAGATTACACACATTTATACATGAATTAGTCTCAAGATAGGAGATCTATCTTAGACGTACAATAAGTTGGTTGAGGGAATATCTCAACCTCACACCAAATAAGGAAACTAGATTTAGCTAACCTAGGAAATAGGAACAGACTCTATTCATAGAGAGTCACAACTGGACAAGTAGGAATTATACATTCTAACATTTCTTTATTTTTAGAATAGTTTTGCATTTACATTTTTAACTTTTACATCAAATTCTCTCTCAAAGAAATAAACTTATTTGGTGTAGTTTTGCTAAAGCTTTGAAACTGATCAACCTTTGTGTTGATCTCATCCTTTAAAATATCAATATAAAGGAATTTCTATTATTGAATATTTTGTATATCCCAATTTCTTTTTTAAGATTGTTTAATCTAGATCTTTTGATAGTTTTACATTTATTTTCCGGTAATATATAAGTTTCTAGTTAACTTTAACAATTTAGTTTGAATTAATAATTTCTTTTATATTGAGTGGTAATGTTGTAAAGCTAACTTAAAAGAATAAAAATAATTTTATTTTTTAATTAGATTAGATAATAAATAGTAGAATATTTAACTATATTTACTTTTAATTAGAATATTAATGTTCTCTTCGACTAATCTTTCAACATTGCAATAATAATATTAATATAGATTAGATTTAATATTGATATATGACTTTATATAGCTATATAGTATAATTAGTATTTCATTAATAATATTTAAGAATATAATATATATATATATATTAAAATTATATTATTTAGTACATATTAAGAAAGAAATAAATTCTAGTATATATTAGTAAGTAATAATAATGTTAGTATAATAGATTAAAATATTAGTTATGATAGTTTAATATTAATATAATATGATACTAGTTTGAATTATATAAAATAGATATAGTGATATAGTTTAGTAGGTAACACATCCTTAGTATGAGCGAAACATTAAGATATATTTAACATAGTTATACGTTAGGATTGACAACTAACTTTAACCTTACCTAGTATCGTAGGGCTAGTATTTAGGCTAGGATAACCTTTATGTTATGTTAGGGTCCTATATTTTATAGGATCTGAAGGTGATGGAGTATTTCGTATTTGTAATTTTACATTGTTATATTTCATGCATATAAGAAATCAAAAGGATAAATTTTTTATCCTAAGTTTAGAAGAATCGGGCACATCAATATTAAGTTTGGACATATAAATACTTGTCGTAAGTTTTCACTTTATTTAAACCCTCGCTACCCAACAAAAATTCTCATCAAATACCATCATTTCACATTAACTCCCCTCCATCTGTCCCATCATCTATTTCCCCGCACATCCATTTGGCGACCCATGTCATTTTTTTTTCCCCCTCTCTCCATCCAAACTTTATGGTTGGCGAAGGGGGGGCATCCAAAATGGTTTTTTTTGTGTTTTCGTCCCACGCTAACGTGGCACCCTCTCCTGATTTTGCACCCACACCTCCTTTAGAAACCGTTTAACAATTCGGAACCCCTCCAAAAAGCAGTTTATGTTCCATGTAAAAAACCGCCAATCCGCCCGTTGAGGACCCATCATATCGCACCACCTAGATCATACCATTTCCAATTAACTCCCTTGCCGCAGTTTCCCTCCACACTTACACATCAATTATTTATGCCAATGATGTGCCTCCACATCATCCCCCACCTCCATGATACCTGTCGCCTCCACGTCATACGTTTGTTTCATGGTTAGTTGAAACTATGTTTTTTCCTGATACAACATACTAATTTCAAACATGGTTTACAAACACCTAATAACGAATTTTCAAAAACTGAAAGAGGTCTTTGTTGATGACATCTTCATATACAAAAACCTCTCTCACTTTTATAATAGATGTTATGTTTTGGGATATTGAGAGGAATACTTGTAGGAATATTTTCACAATGTTTCATATTTTTAGTGAGTATTTTCAAATACGATTTTTGTACAAGCGGAAATTCATTTTCAAAACTTAAAAGAGGTTTTCGTTGCTAACATAGGTATGTAAAAATATATCTCTCCATTTTTACATAGACATTATGGTTTGGGAAAATTGAAAGAATATTTGAAATCATATTTTCTAGAAATTTCATGTTTAGTAATCGTTTTGCAGAGGAGATTGTGGCCAATTAGAGATGAATATTGTGAAACTGGAGGAGGATTATGTTTATAAGATTCTGAAATAAAGAAACATATCTCACTTTGTACAAATGTTTACATAATGATAGATACATTCACATATTCACAACCTATTTTTCTGATTGTGCAAAGTCCTGTTTTAGACATCGTTTTAGAGACAATATTTTGAACAACTCAAGAATAATTTTTCGAAACTGAGAGAGGTTTATCTCAAAAACATACTCATATACAATAACCTCTTTAACGTTTTCCATATCCATCTCATATTGAAATATTGAAAGGGATAATTGGAACCTATTGCTCATAAATTTGGAAGGAAAAATCTCAAAGACAGTGAGTGACTTGGAGGCCACCTCATCAAATAAGAGTTGCTATCAAATTCAAATTTCTCTTCTTTGTCACCATAAATCCACAAAGATAGTGCCAAGTAGATTCACTAGTTTTGAATGCCCTATGTTTTAGTTCTATTTGTGTAACAGAGTTAGAGATATTTGTAATAAATCTTGATATTTTTTCAAAATATTTTAGTTTAGAATTTGTATAAATACTTCATCATTTGAACTAATAGATGTCATATTTTTAAAGAGGAAAACTACCATTTATTATAAATTTTTCCATTGAATTCAAGTGAAAATTTGCAAGTAATACAAAACAAGCTGTCTCAGGATTCATGTGGTGTATTCACTAGTGAAGTTCTTCTATTGTTAATGTTTTTACCATTGTTTTTACTTTTCTCTCTGTATCAAAAATTCTTAATTTAAAAAAAAAGTGTCATTAATAGGACATGTTATTTAAAACACCTTATTCTGGTTGCTTTTAAAATTTGTATGTTTTCCTCTGAAATCAAATTGAAAAATACTTAATTTCTTTTTAGTCTCAACTGAAATTCACTTTCCTGCCATCTCCATTATTCATTTAAAAATCTAAAAGAATCCAGTTAATTCAACCTAGCATGCCCTATTTCACACGAGCTTGATATTTCTGCAAATTTATCACCCGAAGCCTCTTTTACTCCATATCCCAATGGACTTCCCTTGTTGTTCAAACCAAAACAATTCAAAAACCAAAATTTGAGCCCATTAACTAGTCTAATATCTATTCAAAACAAAGTTTAAACATAAAGAGAGACACATCTCTGAAGATGGGCAGGCTAGATCCGAGCTTCCAATGTGGGTTTGATGTTGCCTCCATGGTTTTTTCTTCAGCCTTGAAATTATGGAGTATTAACGTAGTGGTGACTCAACTAGGGATCACACATTTTATCTTCCTGAGAAAATTGTATCAGTTCCAAATCAGACTACTAATGGTGGACAGTGATCAATCAAAGAAGGTTGAATCATTGACCTAGCGACTTCGTGTTCAAAGTATCCAGAGCTTCAAAGTTTTCAGGGTGAATTCACTGTCAGCGAATCCAGGTTTTAGAGCTTTACTTGTGACTCCACTACTGTCACACCTCCCATTTTACCTCCAAGAGAAATTTTTTTTTTTTTCAGCTATTCCAGTGAATCCTAGTAAGGGATTATGCTATTCCTTTGAAAATTTGATCTGATCAGGATTGTTTCCCTAACTTTCGATTCATTTTCCATGTGTCAATTTTGTTCCACTATACATGAATAAATTTGATTTGAATCCCATATGAGATTTAAATAACTTGTAATATCCATAACTATAATTATCATAACAAGGAATGAGTTAAAAAAAAATATATGTTTATCCACTTTATAAGTCCCACCTTTGTTGTAATTGTTTGACATATTCATAGACCTTAAGGGATGTAGATGGAATTTATTTGGTTCACACATTAGCCACGGTTGTAATTACCCATAGATCTATATGAAATCACTTAGACTTCTATCTTTATGAATCCACGTTTTCACTCGTGGATTACATATAATTCATGGTGGAACGGACTTGACCTATGGTTATATCTCTGCGTACATGTTACTCATGTCGATTTAATTGCCCACTCATCCTTGTTTCGATTTCAAACTGATTTCATTGGGTCGGCCTCCACGTAATACGAGTTTGTGATTTGATGCATCGTATGGGTGAATGGAGACGAAGAATCAGTTTCCACGTACGCTCACATATAGTTTTTGTTGGTTTCGCCACATAGGTTGTAACAAGTCTCTTCCCCTTTTTGGTCACGTGGATTCGTTCCAGGACGATCCAGGTTCCTCCCGTCACCTTACCTTGTCGACTACGCCAATTCTATGACACAGCCAGCCCAATTTGACATTAAATGGCATTACTCGTTGGGTTGAATATTGAATGCAGGATGTACCTGGCTCATTAATACTTTGATCCGTGACTCCTTCCCTCAGATCACGCCAGTTGGACGGCGTCGATTCATTCGTGGCTTTAGGGTTTTTCTTGATTATAATTTCACATATTGATTTGTTCACGGTTGTTTTTGTTTTCTTTCTGCGCGTCGGGTTTATTCATGACAGAGAAATTTTTGATGCCCTAGCAACTATACCGAGCTCGGCTACCTCTTTCGCGTATCTCCATACTAGCATGGACAATTCAGGTATGAAATTATCGTACCCGCTCGGTTCTTCCTGTTTAATCATGGCTTCCTTCTACTGATTGAAATTTACGCTCCTTTCGTTGAGCCCTTACGATGATTGTTGGACTTAGATGAATCATATGCCGTCATTTTGTTCCAAGTGATTTGCATCCACCCACTTGTTAAGATTTCATCGCGTCTCATATATTTCTGTGTTAGTTTGCAGAGAATTGTTGTTTTCGCCTCTCATGCGTTAGAGGGTGCGTGTTGAATCCATTCGTTTGGCATTTTCTTATGCGAACTCTCAAGAGCTCGTTCTCACCGTCTGCTCTTGTATTTAGAGGTTGTCCTCCATCTTAAACTCATCAATGGTTTCTCGGGGTTTATTACTCTGGCACTGGCGCGACGCTCTCGTTCGTTCCCTTATTGACCTCTGTAGGTCGAGCTCATACTAATTGGGTAAGGCTAACTTCGTTATTCGATTTTGAACATCAAGATTCACTATCTATTTACTGATGAAAATTTTCTATCTCCTGTGTATGTGTATAGGCTATGGATGGGTTTCAATTTCTACCTCACCAGGTACTATCATTTTTCTCAGTCCTCTTTTTTGCCTTAGCGCACATTCATCCTACTTATCTCGTTTAGCAATGGATTTAACTTGGGTCATTGACTTGTGTAGGTAATATAAGCCTTGCGTCTTGCTCTCTTATATTGACACAGAGAGTGATAGCGGCCTTTGACATTAACGTTGGCTTCGTTTACCCCCCTTGCAGGTCGGTATTCACCGAACACTGGTTGAAGGGAATCCGTATAGCTCTGTAGTGCTTGTTAGACAGCTTAAAATTTTTATCTATGATTTGTATAAGTTTGGACAATTCAAACTGTTAAGTCTCGACTTGAATATTTAATTATGTCTCCTCCAGTGGAATTTCGAGACAGTCCTCAAGCCACAAGGATTTATACTAATTTCGATTTTTTGTATATATATATATATATATATATCGGTCATGATGCTAATCTCATAGATTTATATCACTTTGCAACTTTCAGCTCATGTCTTCATTTACGAACCTCGAGATAATTAATGTATTGTTTTCTCTTCATATTGAAACTCAGTTGCATGTATTCTTATTCCTCAATTTTATTATAGTGTTCAATAATGGTTCAGTCTGTATATCCTTCTTGTATTTATGAAGGCTTTCTTGTACTATGCCTTGTGTATGACATTCTCATACCACACTAGTGTATAGTTTGGTTAGTTGCAGTAGCTAAGTCTCTTCAATACTTCTTGGAAATAGTACAACATATCACCATTTCTATTTTATACCCTTATTATAAATTTGAACACGGAATTTTGTCTAAATTATCTACAGGTAGTGTATGAATATGTATCTCTATTTTTATGTTTAGAAGACATTTGTATTTAAAATCTACTATTTTACCCCCTTGACTTGGGTGCATATAATGGACTAGGATACATATACTTCAATATGCTATGTTGTGGTGCATATGCAGGTTGGTTATTTGCATAACTATCTTTTGTCTTTTAAATTCTGTTCTCTAATATTAGAATCGTTCCATAAAATAACTATCAATGCAAAGTCTCTTGAAATTCAATAGTTGTTTTCTTTTTCTATAGTATTGGCTGCTTACATGCAAAATAAATTTACCATTGAGTTTCTGGGTATGTATGAATGATGTGCAAACCATAAGATCAGTTGATACAATCTCTACTTCCATTCTTTAATACACATTGAAATTTACAATTCCTCTCCTGCTATTTCCCAATATAGTACTGACAACTGAGTTTTCTCTCTCTTATATTCATATATATATTAGAATCATGCTATGAAACAGAAGCAAATTAAAACTAATTTATAAATTTCTTCTGTGGAGAAATAAGTGTCCTCAGATTTAAACCAACACTAGTTTAAAGATTCTATTGGATTCTACTCCACAGATTTAGTTCTACAAATATGCAGAATTTCAACGGTGTTTTCCTTATGATTGATTCTGTGAAATGTAGAACTTATATTCTAATATACAGTTAACTTTTATATGTATCCAATTCATACTATATGAAGTAAACACACCAATAAATTTAGAGACATACCACTCATGCAATTGACCAACCTCCCAACCTTAGAGTCCTTCTGTCTCCCAGAACTCACCCCCGAACTGAGATCATCTCCTTTACACAGATCAACCTCTAATATGTACAAGAGAAGCTTATTTAAGCTATTGTTCCCCAAAGCATGTTTCTAATTTTGCGTCCAGAATCTCAGGATGTTTTTCTTTCTTTTTTCCTAGGCTTCCAATTTTAGGGATTCTTTAAAGATGTTTTATGCTTTTCCTCAGCTTTTCCAGCATTTTACCTCTTCCCAACTACTTTCCTCATCATTGGGGAAATTCATATTTTTCCTCAAAAATCTAAATTTTAAAAAAATTAATTTCTTTCAAGGATTTTTGAAAGATTGTGGGGAAATATTTGCCTCATCCATCCTCATGGATTTAGCAAGTGATCTCATAAATCTCATTTTGGTCAATCTGCACCACATCATTTTATTCATTTCCTCAATTAAATATTTAATTACATTCACAAAATATTTATCCTTTGGGGTCCACTGCCCTTAGGATTAAAGTTCAAATGTCTAACTTTGAAATTCAAACACATGAATTGGGGGTGTTATATATTCCCCCTCTGAAAATAAACACCATCCTCGGTGTTGTTATTCAACTACTAGAGTTCATTTTGCAAATAAAAATGGATATTTTTCCATCATTCCAGCTTCTCTTTCCCAGGTAGCTTCTTCAGTATTAAAGTGCTTCCACTGAACCTTTACTCTGGCTACTGTTCTGCTTCTCAATTCAATTTCTTCCCACTGTTATAGCATCATTTCTCACTTTGACATGATTCATGATTGCTTTATGGCTTTATGGGCACCCATTCCTACAGACTTGGACAAAATCACTTAAAAACAGTGTAAAATCCCTCATACGCGACTATGCCCGTGTTTTTCCGCGTGTATACGCGAGTTCAGCTAGACTTTTCCGCGTATGCCATTAAAATGATTAAAAAATATATAAAAAATCCCTAATTTCGCGCTGGGTTGATGGTTACTCAGGTAGTTCAACCACCCCAGCCCGTGGCCAACTGTTTCCAACTGCTGAAACTACTTGGAGGGACTATAAAAAGCCCTCATGTGTATGGCCTAAGGGGGAGAGAGAAAGTATTGATATTATACTCTGTTGGTATTCCCTATCCAAGTCCGATTCCCCGTGCCTCCTGCACTTTCCCAGTTCATTGTAGGAAACCCTTGTTTCCTTGAGATACACATCCCTTTATATGTTATCTCGTATGCACCAGTTTGGAAGGAGTCTTAGCGAGGCAAGGGCTGGACGGATCCGGACGACGGTCTGCGAAGGCCTTGGAAGGATCAGGTGATCTCTCCACTTGACTACTTTTGTACGTACTATTTATAATACAGAAGTATCATGCTGTTCCCGAAATAAACGTGTTAGTGTATGCTTTTATGTATGAGAATATTTGTTATACAAGCATTCATTATGATTTATTTAATGTTTTATATGAATCTGACTGACATTTAGAGTAGATATATGCTGTACAACCTGTCCTTTGTGCTGGTTTCTTCTTGTATTTCAGGTTAAGGAGGAAGGACGGTTGCAGGGAGTTTGGACTCCACGTGGATCTACTTCAACCGTAGGACCCACAGGTAAATCTCTCATTCTACTCTATTTAGTTTTTCTGAGCATGCATGGCTGTGTGAGTCTCTTTTAAGTAGTCCGCCCCTGCTCTGTGGAGGTTGTATCCCAACCAACCTCTAGGGTGTTAATTCCCCGAAACAGAACTGGCGACTCCACTGGGGATCACATTCTTGTGATTCTCCTGTTGGGTTGTTTCAGCTGTTTGGTAGGTTGCCAACAGTTTTATCTGTCATTTGCAGTCCAATTTGTTTTCTTGCAGTCAGTCTGAAGTCTTGGTATCTTTTCCAGGCTTGTTCTTTTGTTTTTTTTCAATATTTACCTTTGCATACGCTTCTTCTTTTGCACACAGTCGCGTATACATGCGAGTTTGTCTAAAGGAAACCGCGTATACGCGGGTTTCCCTTAGAACAGACGCGTATACACGTTGGTTGCACAGCTGTGAAGCCGCGTATACCTAGGCAGATTTTGAATTTTTAGGATTCTGGATTTTTTGGTCCTTTCTGGCTGTGGAGGCCTGTGTCTGCAGAGTCTCTGTACTTACTGGAGTGTGAAGGAAGTGGTTTCATGTCTTTTCTCTCTTTCGTTTGAGTGGAAACTAGTCTTTTGGCAAAAGTTTTGTTTTTGGTGCTGGCACTTCTGGATTGAGTTCCAAGATCGCTTTCTGAGCATTCTTGGCTGTTCTGCTTTATCAGAACAGAGAGCTTCTGCTCACTGACTCGCTCCTATCTTTGTGTTGTGTTTTGCATTGCGATTTTTGCTTCGTTTTTTATTGGTTTTCTTGAGTTCCATAGGCTAGGGTTTTGTTGCAATTTTCGAAGAACTTTTCTTGCTTCTTTGGAGTCTTTTGTTGCAGCGAGTTTGCACTATTTGTCTAGGCTGATTGGCTGAGTTTTTGGTCTTCCGTTTCTCTTATTGATCTTGCTATCATTAGATTTATAAGGTTTGGGAGCATTGTTGAAGTTTGTGCTTGAAATTCGGTCTCGTTTTGGTTTGGATTTTGGATAGTTGTGCTTGGTCTTTTTGAGCTCTTGCTTTATAAAACTAAAAAGCCCAAAAACCATTTGTTTTGCTTTTTGTTTTTGCATTTCAAAAAATCAAAAAACATTGTCTCTTGTTTTTGTTTTTGTTGTTGCATTTTCATTTTCGTTTGGCCATATCTTTTGGAGCTTTTGTGAAGTTTCTTGCTTCTAGTTTTCGCCTTGATTTTGAGGAGGAGTTGTCATTTGATTTCTTCTTCTTGTTGTTAAGATTTTTGGTGTCCTTATTTTAAGAGTTCTTGATTTCAAGAATTGGCTTTTTGGACAACAAAATATGAGTTAAAACTGAAGGAGATTTTTGGGAAATTTCACTCTATTTTAAGAGATTTTTGCATCTTAGGATTTACATGCTTGTAGTGATTTGCATTAGGTGCATTGAATCATTTAGTTAGCTTCTTAGTTTTTGTGAGTGTGAGTTTGCAATTCGAAAAGAAAAATATAATTTTAGTCTCGTAGAACCTGTATAGAGATTACTTTTCACCGAAAGACAAAGAACTGCATGTGCATGTAGTTAAGTTTTATTAATTTATTTTGCGTCAAAACACCATTGGTTTCATCTCCATATCCTTGTGACTTAATACAACAACCCTTAAAATAAGCGATTTAATCTAAAATCAACTAGCAAGTTTTACTAAGTGTCGATCACCAACTAGCTAGGTTGTAGGGCCTTGGAATAGGTGAGTGGAGAGTTAACTCTCCAAGGCCGCTCAAATAAACATAGAAGTTGATTAATTGAGCGAAATCCAACTCCGTGAGGTGGACTGGGAAAGCTCTCATCCGAGATTCAAGCGCGAGGGGAAGTGAAGGTTGAGAAGAGGGATACCCCCCCTCCGATTAGCTGAATCTCACCTCAAGACCGTTCCGCCCAGCTTCTGATACGGATTGGTGTCCATAGTTGCCACTCCTAGGTTCCACACAGGTGACTGCGGGGGGGAATACCCGTGGTACCTGAGGCAGACGTCGCATCACTTTCAGCAGTACTTCTGGGGGGTGCCCTTGCGAAGCTTGGGTGCTTGAGCCGGCAAAGGTTGTCGTTAGGAGGTCGGCGTAACTGTTTCTGATACCTTCGCTAGTTGTTCTGGGCCCTAATCATCCCAGACTGCTTTCGGAAGGCCCTATACTTCGCTTTCCTGTATTTTGGTGTCCGGTCCTCATCACCCGGAGCGGAAATACTTGGAGGCTGTTTGCTTGCTGTTTCTCAGGGATTTTTATTTTAGTGAGTGCTCTTTGATCCTAGCTTGCCTAGCTTTTCACTTTTTTGAGTCTAATATAATAAATCTATAATAGTGGCTGATCAAGCGCCTCGACGTTCGAGGAGAATCCGGGGGTTATCTCCCGAGAGTGCAGAGCCTTCTTCGAGAAGGCATAGGAGAGATTTAGCTGGTGGTTACCACCCTGTTGAGTCTGACGCTGTGGAGAGTGATCCTCCACCAAGATCTGAAGGTTTCGTTGCTGATTCCGGTGTCAGTCCCGAGAGGAGCGTTCTGCTCACCTCGCGAGTTCTTTTTCCTCAGGAAGAAGATTTTCAAGTTGAAGACATACCTGAGCCTCCTGCTACAGGTCCATCTCCTCTTCCTCCTGATCATCCGTTTGTTCTTCAGTACATCGGACCAGAGTCTGAGAGACCGCCGGATCTTCCATATCATTCTTATCTTTCGATGGCCACAACTGGGAACGCGGCTTCTACCGTGAGTGCTGCAGGCATTCAGACCCCTGTTTCTGTTGAAGCAGGGGGCACTCTTGCTCTATCTTCGATTGCTTCTAGCACTGCTATGTTTGGCTCTGGGTTCACCCAAGCATATGCTTCTCATTCTGGTCCCTTCTGTTCAGGGATGTCCATTAGTGGAAATCCCTCTTTTTCCTTTTCCACCGGTGCAGCTGGATCTACGCCCATGTCTAACATGGCTAGTGGATCAGCTTCGTTTCAGGGTTTCCCCTTTGGGACTGGGCATATTCCCAGTTCCAATCCTTCTTTAGGGTCATTTCCATTTACGTCCCAGACCCAGAGTTTCAACACTTGGTCTGGGGGGCAAAGTTCGACTGCTTTTACGGGATGGAATCCTGTCTTTACAACGGCTGGGGCAGGGAATCAGTTCTTCACGGGTCATCAAGGGAATGATTCTTTCTCTTCATCGAGTGCTTATCAGTCTTTTTCTCCTCTGTCTAATGCGTGGAACCCCTATCAGGGGCTTTGCTCTTCAGTCAATACTTCAGCGGGGGGAACTGGTCTGGGTTTTGGTAACTCGGCGTGGGGAGGAGGTTCTTCTCCGTTTTCTACGAGTCCTTTCTGGCAGCCTCGTGCCTCATCAAATCCAGGCTATTCTTTTCAGAATGTTGGGAATCCATCCCATCAAGGATGGAATCCTCAAGCTCCACCTCGCTTACCATTTCTGGCAACGTTAAACTTGCCAGATTTGTCGAAGTTAACTAATGACCTGATTTGGTATAGTCCGGGGTGGCCTCCGGTCCCGACCAAACTTCCTTCAGACATTCCAAAGTTTGAAGGTAAGAATGGAGAGGATCCGGCGGATCACATTACCACTTTCCACTTATGGTGCTCTTCGAACTCCCTGATCGATGACTCGATTAGGTTGAGATTATTTCAACGCACCCTAACTGGAAATGCTACCAAATGGTACATAGAGCTCACTGGGGGCAGTTTCGCCACATTTGGAGAACTGGCTGTCACATTTCTTAACCATTTTCAGTTGCCTGTCAGATATGAGGCTGGGACCGAACTCCTGGCTAATTTTAAGCAGGATGAGGCAACTCACATTTCTGATCACATTCAGGAATGGAGGAGAAGGAAGAGGCTTATCAAAGCCCATATTCCAGGTGAGTTCCTTCTCGAGTGGTTTCTAAAATCACTACAGTGAGACATTTCAAAGGACGTATCCCTATCTGGGGTATTTTCTGAGGAGCAGGCCATTTTTAGGGCCCAGCAGTTAGAATTGATCTATTCTCAGTCTGGGATGCTTTATAAGTATTTACCCAATGCTCCTCGCTCCAAATTGGATTTATCAAAACCCAAACCTGGTCCGCATGGTGACGGGCTTGTCGGATCGGTCAATAGTAGTGTAGCCAGCCTGCTTTCTCAATTGCAGCAGTTGTCTTTACAATCTGCTCCTTCTGGTCAGGCTGTGCCTGCTGATTCATGACCTTCCCAGTCTTTATCCATAAATGTTGTCCAAGCTTCTGATCCCAAAGGAAATCAACAATCGGATGGGAAGAAGAAGGGACGTAATAACAAGAAGAAGGGCAAGAACGGAAAGGGCAATGCAAATGAAACCAACGAGCGTGTTGGTGAGGGTCAAAAGGAGAAAAAGAAAGTGAAGTTTCCATGCAAGCTTTGTACTGGAGACCATCTCACGCACCTTTGCCCGAAAATTCAGGATGCTCAGCACCTGTTATCTCAGCAGGGTTCTTCTAGTTCCCAGGCTGTGCTAACAAACCCTTTTCCCCAAGGGCAGCAATTAATTGTTGGCGCGAACCAAAATCCTGGGGCTTCCTCTGGAGGTCCCCAGGAAGGGGAAATTCCATCGAACATCTTTATGATGAGTGCTCACGTGGATGTCGCTACGAGATCCCGTGATTATGGCGGAGAGGAATCTTCGAAAGCTAAGGAAGTTCCTGATGCTACCGAGCCGCTTCACATCACGAAGCCAACTGTGAGTCTATGCCTCGGATGCCAAAAGCATCTTCTAAGCGGTCAACGATTAATCTGAACATGAGGGCTGCCCAGAACTACTCGATTGTAGAAGATCTGGCGCAGAGTCCTTGTGCTATGTCAGCTTTAGAGGTACTCCAGTCTTGTCCGGCTCAGCGCAGTGCTTTGCTCATTGCCATTGGGGCTATTGATCCGAAAAATTCTCTTCTGATTACTTTTGATATGACTAATTTTAAGAAGAGACTTCCTCATCACATGGCATTTCATATTAAATCATCGTATCGAAAGACCAATATCTTTCGAACAGTGTTCGATGAGGGTGCTTCCACTTTTGTAATGTCTCTCTCATGTTGGAAGACACTTGGATCTCCCAAAGCTGTTCCATCTAGCACTATTCTTATTGCATTCGATGGTCATTCTCACAGGCCCCATGGTATTGTCTCGGCTTTGCCCATCTGTGTTGGGGGAAAAACCACTAACATAGAGGTTGAGGTAGTGGATGCAGCCTTGGATTACAACCTTCTGTTGGGGAGGAACTGGATTTATGAGATGAATGCCATTGCATCCTCACTATTTCGAATTGTATGTTTCCCCCACGAAGGGAGGATTGTCATAGTGGATCAACTGGACTATCCTCCTGTAGACCTGGATGCGCCTTCTGACTCATCTGTTCCTAAGTTGGATAATACTAAGGCGCCTGTTGAGAATCTAGGAGTTGGAATGTATACTTCCCTGATGGGTTCTTTTGATCTTCCTCCTCCTAAGGTGTCTATTAATGCTATTTCATCCTCTAAGGCTCCCCTTCGAAGAGAGTTCTTTCGAACTCATTATTTTTCAGACCCTTGGACCTTACCTTCCCCTACTGCCACATTGGAGGGAGGTCAAGTG